>JANJEY010000006.1:577782-605301 GCA_024703695.1 Erythroxylum cataractarum
AACGAATGTCACACCGTCATGTTTCTTAGTGTAAGTATGTAAAAACAACTGATGGGGTAGACTGAAGTGTATTTAGTGCACATTTTCCAAATTTTCTAACTTTCAATATTTTACATCACCAGAACATCAAATTTTTTTTCAAAAACTAATTTAACACTATAACTGAATTTATTTTTTCCCAACCACCCAGTATTTATGAACATCCATGTAAATTTCATTTTTCATGCAAATGACAGTAAGTTATCAACTTTATTTCACAAATCCCCAACTCTAAGGGATTTCTTCACCACTTACCTGCTGAAAATTTCAAAATCTTCAAGCCCTAATCTCCATAAGATTTTCGTACTTTACTGAGTGCAATGATCAGCTTCTGGTTTTTCTTAGGGTAGAGGAAACAATGGCAAAGTAGGTTTGGTGAAAGAAAGGCAAAACACAGAAGTCTCTTAGAAAGTATTTGACGGAAAACTCTGTAACATCCTGACCCTGATGGGAAGGGTATATGGGTAAATTGATACAGGCTTGTGTGTTGCATTGCATAGTCTGATATAAACCTGCATTTGGCCTCTAATTGTAGAGGATTGAGTTGTTTGGCACGTGCACATGTAGGTACATGCATTCATGGCTTTTTCCCAGCTTTTGACTGTGTAAATGATTTGAATTGTGAATTTGTGAGAAAATTTAATTGGTTTATGATATTTTGGGAATCATGGAATAATTGGGTGTGAATAGTGAAATTGGAACTATATTAGAGTGATCGCAAAGTGACAGTGAACATTAGGAAAAGTTTCTGGAATAATTAGGAGAAAATGTCCAAACCGGAAATTCGCAGATTAGCGGACCGATGGACTGTACATGACCGAAATAATTGTCTTATGGCGATGGAAAAATTGGAAATATGATTTTAGAAATTTATGTGCCGAGCCATTGAAATATGAAGATAATTTGAACTGGTAATGGACTAAAAAGAGAAAGAGCTTTAAACGTTTGGTGAGGAAAAAGTGTAGAGGTATAAATTGTGTAGCCTTTAAATATCTTAGGTTTGAAAGGAGAAGAGGAAAAACAATTCATTTTTCTCCTAGGGCTCGATTCTTCCTCTCCTCCCTTCGACGATTTCGTTCCCTCACCTTAGATTTTGCTTGCTCCTTCTTTGAGATGGAAGATCAGCCAGAAATATTGAGGGAAGAGGATGTTCTGTTGGAGTTGAGAGTTCACCGTTGATGTTAGAGAGAAGAGGAAAGGGATAGAGGATTTTCGGTAGTTTGGAGATTTAAGGCTTGATTGGTAAGTATTCTTGGTTTTAATGTTGTTTATTATTGTGTTAAATGCATTCATGGGGTTAAATATGCAAGATTGGGTAGTTTAGAGTGATTAATACTGATTTTCGAGAGTGAAAAATGGTGGAAAAATCGATCGGAGAAGACAATGTGGGCTGCATGTCGTGACGTCTAAAAAAGGCCTCACCGCGGCGAGAAAATGCGTGCTCGCCGCGGCGAGCAAGGCGGGACGTCGCGGCGAGCGAATGAATTCACGCCGCGACGAGCCTTTTTCCTCTACGTCGCGGCGAGTGACCCTTTACACGCCGCGGCGAGGGACGAAATTTCTGAAAGTTGTGTTTTAATTTATGGGGCATAACTAATTGTGTAGACCTCCAATTGGGGTGATGTTCGATTCGTTATAAATTAGAGAAAGAGGTCTACAATTGAGGAAAGGAATGAAAGTTCGAATTTAAATTAGTAGGATTGCAATTAGTGAAAGTCAGTTAAGAATGTGATTGAAGTGCAACCTAAGGATTGTTCATGATAATTGGGGTTATAGAAACTGAGCATAATGGGTGAATTTGATCTAGAGAATAGTGATATTGATTTTGAGGTAATACCTTAGCGAGTGTGACGTGATAAACTGACTGAATATGAGAATTGAAATTGGGGAGTTTCGTATTATGTTATTAAATTGGAATTGAGCCTTTATTGAGCAATTGAATGAAAAGTTTGTATTTGACTCAAGAAAGTGGAAAAATGGGAAATGGTACAGGGAAAATCATGAGTAGGTATAGTACCTCTTTTATTCAAGGCATGTGCATCATTAATTATTTTTGACTGTGCATTTTGTAATGAATGGAATTATTTGATTGTTATAGAGCCGATGGATCGATATTCCACAGACAGTGTTGGAGCTTCCAGGCAACAGCTCGGAAGTTCAGGTGAGTAACCTAGTTGGTTCCTCAGCCTTTATGTGTGTAATATTTTGCAATTATGCCATGTGGAGATAATGGAGGGATATATGTGTTTGCTTTGATTGATTTCGGACCAAGGGTGTCCGAAGTATTTGAATGTGTTATTGAAGTGCAAACTGTGTATACTGTATGTGAATACTGCTATGAAATGAATTATGAAAGCTGTTAATGACTGAATTACTGGATCGAAGGTCCAAAGGAATGGGTGTTGGTCTTTGAAATGTGAAATGATTGTGAATGTGATTTAATACATGTGCATTGTATATATATATGACTGAACGTGGGCCGAGAAAAAGGCGAAATGTCTTATAATAGTGACAAATGAATTCCATAATTGATTAATAAATAATGGTTGTGACTGGATCTGCCACTGAGAGGGATTAGTGCATACCCAGAGGACTCTCCTATCCCTACTGATGCGCGGAAAGTAGTGCATACCCTGAGGGCCCTCCTAGTTCCTAAGGCGCAATTTCTGTTACTGAACCAAGCTTTGAGCTCGAGGGGAGTTAGTGCATACCCTGAGGGCTCTCCTCCTCCCTAAACATGTCTGAATTCTGTTACTGTTAAGCGCTCAGTCACAACTCAGAAAAGAATAATGCAACTTTTATGTGTGAATGTGGGAAAAAGGTGTTAATACTGTATATTCATCTGATAAGTGTTATATGGTGATATTGAATGTGTAAAATTGACAATGCATGAGATAATTTGGATTGTGATAATATGGGATATTGTATGAATTATGAATGCATGAGTTGAGTGAACCATCGATGATGGTTTCTCACTGAGTTTGCAAACTCACCTAACATTGCAATTATTTTTCAGGGATTAAAGAGTACCCCGTTAGACAAAAGGGAGTATGATTACTGCAGGAGAGTCAGAGTTTGCAATCAGGATCAGTCTTCACATCTGCATTAGTGTCATTCTGAATTATTATAGATTTGTATTTCTGCAATCTCTGCAGACTAGTACCTTTTTTGAACTAAGGGCCCAATTGATAATTGTCGTATTTGAAAGTGATTATTGAAAGTTTTATGATTGAAATTGTATTATGATTGAAGTGTTTTTGTATTAAAGTGGGCCTCGTTTGGTTATTGATTTCCGCGCACTCGACTATTTTTAAAAAGAAAAACATCATAATAGTTTTTTTTAAACTGCATTGACTGCTCTAGCATACCACCCTCACGGGTCACGAGCTCGGATATCACTGAAGATGTCAGGTTCGGGTCTCGCGGGAGTGGGGTGATACACGAAGGCAACGGAGATGACTTTTGAAGACACCTGACGTAGAAGACGAAGGCGCCCTACTAAGACAACATGTGACGACAATGAAGACGGTGTATGGAGCAACGTCCCGACTCGCATTTCAAATATGAATTTTTGTGAATTTTTGATTTGGTAACTGGGGTCCTTCTGGAGGAAGCTGAGCTAGGGCCTTGGTTACTAGCATGGAAGTCAGTGAGACTTCTAGTGCTAAAGACTTTCCCACTTTAACTAGAGATATCAAGTTCCACAAATTGTCGAAAGGGGAAAATGATCATTCCGCAATTGGGGCGAAGGAGGGAGGCTTGACACCCATGGAAGCATGGAAACAAAAATTCATTATACACCAGCCTAAGGTGGTATTGAAGCATTTCCTAGATGTCGCAAAAGAAGGTGATATCTGACCATTGAAGGAGCTTTTTGAAGTTGGAGGCAAGGTTTGGCCTTCGGCTTTGATTGGGTTTTCTTGGAGCAAGAGACCAACATTCCTAGTGGTGAATGCCTGGGCTAAAGCTCGCTGGAGTAACAAGGCGTTGGAGAGAGTACTGCTTAGAGAAGATGATACATTTATGTTCAAGTTTGGATATACCAGAGCACTACAAGAAATTACTAAACAAAGTCCCTGACATGTTGGAAATCAGGTATTTTTCCTTTAACAATGGTGACCTGGCTTAGAAATGGGCAAATGAGTCATCGAGCCTTTTCCATTATGGGTAAATTTTCACAATTTACCTAGGAGCTATAGACTGTCGATGGGTTGAGTTATTTGGTGAGTTATTTAGGAAAACCATTAAACATGGATACTCAAACCACTAATATGGAACGCATTAGTTATGCAAAAGTATGTATTGAGGTCCATAAATTAGCTTCCCTTCCGGATAGGTTAGCAATCAATTGTCTTGGGGATAATGGAGATATGGTGCCAAATGACATCCCACTTTTCTACATGTGGAAACCTCAATCCAAAAAAAATGGCAATCAACAGGGAAATTATTTGTAACAGGTAATCAGCCAGAATTAATGGCTAAGGAAATTACTAAGAAGAGTCTCATTGGGAGGGAAAATTAGTTTGCCAATGCTATGGCCGTGAGAGGTAAGGATCCTATTGGAAATGCAGAGCAGGCCAACTACAAGAGCATGGTGCCAGAGATTGAGCATCTATATGTTACTAACCAGGAAAACAATTACTTAACGCACGCCAATAGTGAAGAGCAGGTTTGTCAAAATGACATTGTGAATGATGTAGATACCACAGTCTTAGAGGATGGAGCTATAGACAAGACAAATGATGATAATGAGGACTTTTAGAACTCGGTTACTATGTCAAATTCAACATTTGCTAAGGAATTAACGTCTTATATAGAGGAAATGGCAGAGATCAGCAGCACATAGATTGCAACAGCCAAACGGAAGTATGTTAAGAAAAAAAGGTAGGAATAAAAACAAAGGGGTTTCATCCCTGGAATGTCTCTCTTAGTTTGGAATACCAGGGAGCTTAATGACCTCCTTAAAAGGTCTTTGATCAGAAAACTAACCAAAGAGAAGGAACCCGTTCTGGTGGGCTTGCTTGAGACTATAATTAAAGACCTATGCCTACTGATAAACCAGAATTTTTTGGCTGCACAATGGAGGATTCTATCAAACCACAACTCCTATTTCAATGGGAGGATTACCTGCTTATACAATGCAAACTTTATGGAAGTATATATGGAGGAGGAAAGTGATCAACATATCCATCTAACTTGCCAGATTGAAGGTCAATGCTCCAATTTTGTTTTGATTTTGATATATGCTGCAAACTTTGCATTTTTACGTAGCAATCTACGGAATAGTCTTTATAGAATCCAACCATCCTCTTCTACCCCTTGGATTGTGACAGGGGATTTCAACTGTATTCTTAGCTCAAAGGAGGCAAAAAAATAGGACAAATTTTTCCCCTCTGACACTAAAGGAACTCTTCAATCTTCTCTGTGGGGCTGGTGGATCTATATTGCTAGAGTAATACTCTAAAGACAAATATCTTTAGCACTTTGTACAAACTTTATTTTGATTGATAAAGCAAAAGACAAATTTTATTAATTTGATGTTCATTTATTTATGAATTGATGTCGAATTTAAATCGAATTAATGAAGTTCATGATTCAAAACATAGCATAAAGAAAATTATGATGAGATCATGATAATGAAATTCCTACCATGTGCAATTATGTTAGTATATAAATTATCCCTAGTTATAAGATTAATGAGATAGGACATTGTTAATCCGAATATACTAGCACATATTATGCTCCTTGATTTGATTAAGCAGTGGATCTCATAAACTGTAAGCATGATATATTCAGAGTTAACAAATGAATGCTTACTAAGAGTAATAAATACATCAAATGACCCGTTATGAGATTATCATATGGATCATCTATCCAATGTTAGCGATTAATCTCATCATAACAATAGTGCAAATATCCTTAAACTTGAGATACTTAAGGATATCCTAGATATTGATCATGTGCTTTGACATCATTCTTTGTTGTCTCAAGATGAGGTCGCTCATAGGGTGGTGATTAGGTATAGCTAGTAGGAGTTGACATATAGCCCATACTTTGAACCAAGTGGGGTATGAGATGGTGAAGGGACGAATTGCAAGGTAATTGTCTATAAAAAGGTTCGTAAGTTAGATAATTAACTATCGAAAAATTCGTGTGTTAATCCACTTACGTTCCAATAAATTGCCATCCTGAAGCCATTCATGATTTGTTTGGATTAAGATTTAATTCAAGTGGCATGAAACTATTCATGATATGCTCAGATTAAGAGTTAATTCAATTGTTCAAAATAATTCGAAACCTAGAGGTCATGCATATAAACGATATGATGAAAAATAAATTATGCATGACTATCATTTTAAGCAATTCATGATCATGATCCACTTGATGACTTGTGGTACACTCAACCAGAAGAATTCTAGAGGTTGAGAGAAGTGGTCTTGAGGTTTTGGTGTTTGTTACAACCCAAACAAGTAAAAGATTCAAGAAAGGAGGAGCATTTGCAAGGTACATATGCTGTAATTTCATATTCTTACATTATATTTATACATCCACATGGATTCTGGATTTTCTGGAGATGTCGTGGTGTTAAAATTTTGGTTCCAATACTTCCGTTGCATAGCCATGCTCAAGCTGCATGGACCCATGGCTCCCTTACATATATTCTACTGATCGACAACTCACCTGGTCCAACAATCAACAAGGTGCCTTGTTAATAAGGAAAAAGCTAGATAGATGCTTGGTGAACTTAGAATGTCTCCAAAATTTTCCACAATCCTATGTTCATTTATGGAAAAATATGACTTCAAATCACTCATAAATGCTTATACGGTGTAGTGAAATTCCTAGAAGATATGGTGATCTTTTTCAATTCTTTAACGGGTTAACTCATCAAGAAGGCTTTATGGATCTCATACATAGATGCTAGAATCAGGAGGTAAAGGATACAAGGCATTCCAATTGATGAGAAAAAATGAAGTTGATTAAACAAGTTCTTAAAAGGTTCACCTACAATAGTACAGAAAATATGTCTACCCTGAAGCTGTAAGTTCAAAATGCACAAGTTGCATGTTGTAATGATCCTCATGATACAAACTTGAAGGTGAATAAATTGAACTTACTCAAAGAGTACCAACAAGCAATACAAATTCATAATTCCATACTCAAGCAGAAGTCTAAAGTAAATTGGCTAAGGGAAGGAGATGAAAACTCTCGACTCGTCCACGCATCCATTATGGCCTGTAGAAACACTAATAAAATAGTAGGTTTGTGGGATAAGTATGGTGTTCCTCACTCTGACCATGAGACATTTTTTAAGATGGCCAAAGAGAATTTTGCCCATCTGATAGGACCTAATCAATTTGAGACATCATCAGACAACATGAAAAGGATCCTAGCCGAAGCCATTAGCCAGGAAAGCAAGGCAGCTTTGACTACCCCACTTACTAGGCAAGAAATAAGAAAGATAGCATTTAATATGCACCCATCTAAAGCCCCAAGACCTGATGAGTCCTCAGCTAGGCTTTTCCAGGCCACATGGGACATCACAGGTTAGTTAATTATTGAAGTTGTGTTGGAATTTTTTAAAAACTAAAAAATGCTGCAAGAAATAAATCATACCTTTCTTTCTTTGGTGCCCAAGAAGAAGCATCGTGCATTGTTAGAGGAGTTTAGCCTATCTCATGTTGCAACATAATTTACAAGGTCGTTGCCAAACTATTAGCCGAAAGATTGAAAAGAGTTATATGATGGAAATTTTGGGAACTACACAAGGTGCCTTTATACCTGGTAGAAATATAGGAGATGATATCCTCCTATTACAAAAGCTATTGAAAGATTACTCATTTGGAAGGTGTACAAAAAGTTGCATGTTGAAGATTGATTTCTATAAAGCCTATGACACTGTCAACAGGAGTTTCATTCGCACTTTTCTGGAAATTTTGGAATTCCCCTATGCTTTTGTGACATGGATCATGGAGTGCATCCAGACATCTTCCATAAATGTTTTGGTTAATGGTATCCCCTCTAGGTGATTTAAGAAATTTCAAGGTATAAGGCAAGGGGATCCTCTATCCCCTTACCTCTTCACACTAGTCATGGAAGGCTTATCTCCACTTCTTAACTCTCTTACTACATCCAATGGTAATTTCGGGTTTCATTCAAAGTTCTCAGAGCATAAACTCTCCCATCTCATGTTATTTTGCGTAGTAGATAGTGCCTCTATTCATATCTTGATGCACTCTTTGGGGCCATTCTCGAAGTGGTCAGGGCTGAAGATAAATAATGAGAAAAGCAGTATGTGTATTTCAATAGATGTTAAAAATTTCAAGGAATTTAATAGTGTAGCGAATTTGAACTTCCATCCCCCTCTTTTCTAGTACCTTAGGGTGACTATATCCTCTTAAAGGCTGAAATATGCAGATGGTATATCTTGGAAAAATTGAATGTTATCCTACGCAGGCAAGGTCATCACATCAGTGTTGTGCAGCCTACAAACACATTGGCTAGCACATACATCTCTGCCTAGAAAGATTATAAGAAAGATTGACAGAGTGTTGAAAGTGTTTATATGGTCGGGCAAAGGTGAGTCAACGAAAAGTACAAAAGTTAAATGGAGTGAAATAACACTTCTGGCAAGTTGCTCATTCCACTCAATTTTCTTGGTTTTTCAATTAATTATTGCAAATGAAGCATTTGCTATATCCCTATATCAAAATTAGGATCAATAGAGGAGGCAATATATGGCTTTAGTATGATAACTGTACGGAGATAAGTCCCCTCATCAACCACAGTACATTCTCATACATGAGAAATAGACCTCCTAAGGATGCTAGAGTACTATCCTCATTCAAGATGGTGTATGGAATGGTAACTTTAGGGGATTTTCCTCTTTGCTTTAGTACCTTCCCCCATTGGGGGACATTGTAGAAGATTCTATTTATTGGGCCCCAAACCTGCAAGGGCACTTTACAAATAAGCCTTGTCATCAAATTTTTTGAAATTAGAGCATGGTGGTTCCTTGGTACAATTTGATATGGCAAAACTCTCTCCACCCTAAGGCTTCATTCGTTACTTAGTTAGCAATCAAAAGCAAGCTCGTAAGCAAGAGTAGGTGGTTCAACAGGACTGATACTAGTTGCCACAATGCATATGAGGATCGAGATCAATTGTTTTTTACTTGTGCATTTTCTAAATCCATATGGAATAGGATCCGATATATGGTGGATACGGTGAACAATACTTATGAATGGGAGCCTACATTGAGGTCGTTTATCTTTCATTCTAAACCAAGTAAGGAGAATGCTATCCTCCTCAGGGTTGCTTTTACTACTACCATATATATGTTATGGAAAGAGATGAATGGGAAAGTCTATAAACAAGTTGAAGAAGACAAATATCAACTAACGTACAAAATACTAAATCGGATGTGAACTATTATACTAGCCAGAAAAGTCGTTCACACGATTACCCCTTGTTTAAGAACCCGGTGGAATATTTGACAGGTGGATGTTGTACGGATTTTATGCACAAAGTAGCTATATTTCTCTTTCTTATATGGTAACTTCCATCTAAATTTTTTTTAAATATTTTTGGGATAGTTGTGCTATAGTATATTTAATCAACCACTTGTTTTTCATTTCGTACCCCATTGATTCTTTCTTAAATTCATTAACCAAGCACCTGATTTTCTAAAGAGAGAGAGATTTGACTTATTTTTAAAGTAAACTATAATTAAAATTTGTAATATTAATTAAAAAGGTATTAAAATAAAGATAAAGCTTTATTTTGAATTTGTTGCTAAATTAAAATATGGTTACTTCTTTATGTGGTTATTAATAAACAAGTATTTATGAAGTATTGATATATAATTTAATAAAAACAAACAATTTTTGTTTGATTTAAAGTTAATATAAAAGAGGTCCTCAAATTATATACTATACTTAAAAGAATAAAAGAAAATTATTTTTTTAAAACTTAAAAAACAATATCCTTTTATTTATATAATTTAAGAATCAACTAATAAAAATAACATCATTTTATTAAGTTAAAAATGATATTATATTAATTTTAATTAGCCTAATTTTAAATTGTCCAACCAAACGCACATTTAAATTACCAATGAGTATAACCCATTAAACTAGTCAAAGTCGTTGTTTTGACTTTTGAGCTGTTAACTACACAAAGAGATTTTTCCAATTAAATCATTCCAATGAGGTTAGGGTTAGTAATGGGCTGGCCCATTGCCAATTTTTTAAAATAAAATTTTTTGTAAAATATCATCTTTTATTTATTGGTCAAAGCCTAGTTATTCAAGTTTAGGCGTATTCAAGCTTAACTCTTTTAAGCAAAATAATCATTTTTTTTTTACAAAATTTGAACCTTGGATTAGACTGGGTCTAGACCTGGGCTCATGGGTTGATCCATTAAAAATACCTGAATATAGGTTTATAGGCTAACTCATTACTATCTTTATTTGAAAGTAGAGGCTTGACTTTTTGTAAGCTCCTTCGTTTGTTTGGTTAACATAATTATTTTTAATTATAGTGACCAATGTTTTAAAAAATATGTTGAAAGTTAAACTGATAAGATAAGACTTTTAAAATTTAAAAGGTTCAATTGGTATTAGACTATTGTAAAATTGACTAAAGATTAATTAAAATTAAAGAATTTAAAATATGGTTAAAAGAAATTATTTTTACTTATCGAAGAATTTGAACTTTAATTTAAAAAGTTTGTTAAATAAAATAAATTGATTTATTTTAGTTATAAAAATTTATTAATTTATAAAAATTAACCGACTAATTAATTTCTAATAACGAAAGCTCTTAAAGTAAATTAACCAAAAAGTTGAGAACCAAATCAAAAAATTAACTGGTTCAAACTTTTTAAAACAAATTTTTAGTTATAGGCCAAGCTATAATTGCCTTGTCCAATTTAAAGTCTGAAAATTTTAAATAAAATTGATTTAGTGAAATATTATTTTAATTTTAAATTAAAAAAAGAAGATAATCTAGTCATGTCAAAACTTGATAAGGCTTCAAACCGGGCTTTGATCCCCAGTTCCATCCCTAAATATCACTATGATGGATATACATGCCACTTTAGTATGAATTATCTGTTACATATTTAAGTTAAACATTATTCTCATAAAAAAACCTTGTAATTTAGAAGAAAAATAGGTAGGTGTAAATTTTTTGATACAATAAGACATAATAGGATATGATAAAATATAAAAAGATAAATAAAAAATGAAAAGGACTCTATTCATAGTGGTTGGGTAGTCAATATGAAGCCAATAAGGATAACAACAAACCACTTATGAGTTTAAATTCAAGTATTTTCAGTAGGTCAATTTGAGTTTAGTTTAATTATTTTAAATAAAATGATATAAGTTAAACTTCAGGTAAGCCTGACTTCAAGCAACTCAAGTTCGGATTTAATTAAAAAATTATCTTATATTTTTAATTTAGAAAATATTTTAAATAAATTGGGGAGTCCGGCTCATCCCTACAAGCCAATGCTAATATTTTACATTATCATCCACAAGTTGATCATGTTCTGTGAACTAGCACCGTTCACTGAATCTAATGATAAGTTGAAGAAATCAAGAAGAGTACAAATAAGATAACGACATGAAGTTTGGCTTATGGATTTCGCATATGCTTAGAATGGTCGTAAGCAAGCAATAATTTGTTAATTATATGTTTCAAATAAATTATTTAATAAACTATTGACAAGAAAATAAATAACAAACTCCATTCAAGTGATCGATAGTAAATTCCAGTCAATTTGGACAGGCAGGACTGCTATCTGGTCCTGGAAAAGTTCCATTACAGGTGAGGGAGTGTGAAACATGTGATCCTTAGAAAGCATATTGATGGGGAAATGTAATAAGTGAATGATAAGGACTTTAAGAGAGCAACACCTCAAAAGCTAACTTGTGAGTGTAGAGAGCCTAAAATCTTTATAAATTCTATATCAATTTTGTATTTAATCAATATGAAATTCAAGTCTCATACCTTGCAATTAGATCAAACGTAACATTCGTCTCGCCATAAGGACCAATGTTTTCATTGGTCACGGCCATGTTGGTCACGACTGATACTTTTCAGGTTACCACTCTATGGGTCACCACTCTGAGATCCTTGTTGGTTACGGTCACGTTAGTCACGGCTGACACTCCCAGACCACTACTCCATTGGCCACCATTCCAAGACCATCTTTGATAGTGAATGATAAGGACTTTAGGAGAGCAACACTCCAAAAACTAGCTTATGAGTGTAGAGAGCTCAAAGTCCTTATAAATTATATATCAAACTTGTAATTAATCAATATGAGATTCAAGTCTCGTACTTTACAATTAGATCAAACCGTAACAATAAAGCAAAAGAATACTGTAGAATCGATCAATTTTTACATTTTACGATCGATCGTGGTAATAATGTTACAATAACAATCCATTCATGTGCTTTCCAACAATATTGGAAGTGTTGATGAAATCTTATTTAGTGAGTTGACATTGTTGTGAATCTGCAGAGCCATGGTCAAGTAAATACTATGAACCATCGAAGAGGCCTGGCAGATTCAGGCCAGAACAGTAAGCAGAGGAACAGTCCATTCGTGTGGTTTCCAACAATATTGGAATCACTGATCAAATCTTATTATTGAGCAGTAAGATGAGATAGTTGAGAATCTGCAGAACTATGATCAAGTAAAAAAAATATGAACCATCGAAGTAACCTGACAGGTTCAGGCAAGAACAGTGTTCAGAGGACTTGGATTTACCGAAGCATAAGAAAGAAGCTCCTCGTCCTTCTCTAGTAAGGCAATCTCTTCTTCATCTAAACACACCCAAGCTTCGATTCCTCTGTCTGTTCTTGTGTCTATAAGAACTATCAGATTGTACACCGAAGCTTCAGATTTGCCAGGACCAGCATAAGTTGCCCATATAGGCTTTCCATATCCAAAATCAAGATCATATAGTCCAAAGTTACACCAACTTGAAAACTCAAGATGATTGAATCCATCAGAGAATTCAGGACCCGATAATTCAGATTTCTTGTCTTTAATTATCTGATTCAGATTAAGCCACCCTTCATTTCCTTGCAGTTTCCTGACAAAATCACCATCGATTCTCGATATAGCTTCTCTTAGCTTGGTTACCAAGTCAGGCATGTCAGTTTCCTTGGTGGTGAAAATGGTTGCCCAAGGGAAGTTCCCTATTGTGAATTCTGGAAATTGTGGTGTGGCTCTTCGTCGCATGTTCACGTTATGACCAACAGCAGTTGGCCTGTCGATTCCTACTCTAGCTTTGAACACAGAAATTACACATTTGGTAAGAAATGCTGACACTGCCTCAACACGGGAAGGTGTTTGAACGATTGAGCTCTTGGATCTGGCCTTCAGGTTTGCAATTGTTGATGCATCAAACACAAACCTGGTAATTCCAGGAGTTCCTTTTCTGGTAAAAGAACTGTTGAAAGCTGACAAACCTGAATCTTTAGGGTAGGATTTGTTTTGGATGAAGAAGGTCGGAGCATCAAAAGAAGGGTACACTGTTTGATCATAGGACTCACGAGCCATGGCGGACCAACTCTTCAGGAATGCAACCAGAGCAGTTCCATCAACAATTTTGTGTGAAACATACACAGCCAAGACAAATCCACCACATGAGAAAATGGTTTCTTGCACCATAGCAACATGGATTCCTTCACCTGTATCGTCCCAGCTAAAATCACCTGGAAGGAACTTGCTCATCAAACTAATATCAGGTTGCTTCAGGTATTCCGACAAGGAACAATTGACCCTAGCCTGTACATAATATGCACCCTCGTCGTCACAATCAATCGACAAATTGTCTCTGATCTTTCCAGCTAACGGGTAAAAACGAGTTAAGGTTTTAGATAATGATTGTTTGAGTGATTGTGATCTTCTGGAGATGACCTCAATATCCGTAAGATCTCCATCTGGGGTCATAGGGTAGAACAGGATCCTGAACGTGTACACAGCCATCATAAACTGATCCAGGAGTGAAAGCTTGTAGATCCTGAGATGATCTGGCGTTGGAGAAGAGGGCTTTACACATTCCCTAGAAACGATCTTGACCTCCATTTTAGCAGATTTCTGTTTGGTGGATGAATATATTAGGACCTGATAATTAGATTTCTTCCACGAAATTTAACAGTAACAGACCCAACATAAAAAAAAAAAAAAATTGTGAAGAGAAGATGAACAAGCAGCCACACAAAACAAAAAACAAGCTGGAATTTTGTGAAAATATCTAAATTAACTTAACTTCATGATCACGAAATCCAAGAACAATAGAGTTACGTAGAATCATTTTCGTCGAGTGCTCACAAACTAAACTGTCACTCTTAACATTTATATTCGCAAGCAATCAAGCTGCATAAATTGACAATACTTCGTCTCTTTCTAGAAGTGTAAATGATGGTACTTTATTCACTTTCATACTCGTTACATCAAACCATCACCATTGAAAATACTCATTACTCGATGAAAATTCCTGCCTGGTACACCATGGACACACCAAGTTCATCCATTCTTTTCCCAAGTTTCAGTTTCTTGGTTTTTCAGATTTCTTCTTAGGTTAATCCTGTCGTTACTAATCCATGAAAACTACCAAGAAAAGGACAGAGATGAAGTTCCAGGATCTGGGTGGTTGAGTTGTCAAGTTTTCGAGCTCAAACAAGTAACAAAATCAACGATGACAGGATTCAGACACAGCACTGGACAACAAAACATGGGAAAACAGAACAAAGCAGGAGAAGAAGTATCTGAAGCCTGAGTTATAGACAGGGACATAGGAAAGTTACCTTTGATTCTTCCCCAAGTCCTGGGAAGGACAAAGTCTTACTTCTTAATTAATCTTGTCCACAAATATGGAGGTAGTTGGTGAAGGTAAAGAAGAGAGTGCCAACGGACAAAGGTAGCTGTTACGGTGTCTACAGCGGATTATATAGACCATGTAATGGCACAGGAACGTCAGAGCAATATAATATATTATTATATTTACAGTTAATTGTATTAAATAAAAATTTTATTTCAATTTTATATTTTAAAAATTATAAATAAAATATGATAACTTAATAATATAATAAAAAAGTATGTACCAGTTTTTAACTACTGAAATATATATATATCTTGATTCAGCCTGTCGGGTTGTCTAGTGCGAAGTATTTAGTTAATATAATTTACAGCCTATTTCATAAATTAAGAGATTTACTCAGTGTACATTCAAGGGGTAGCAACTATAGGTTCCTCCGTTTAAAAAAAAAATTATTTACAACTTTTTCACTTTCTTTATATCATAATTTTCACATTAATAATATTTTATATGAAATTATAAATAAATTAATTAAAATTAGTTTTATTATATTGAAGTGTGACTTTTCAAAATTTTCACCTTTTTTTAACCCATCATTTTCATGTTAATGGTATTTTTAAGTTATAAATAAATTGATTAAACATAAGATTTAATGTATCAAAACATAATCGTTTTAAAAGTCTTAATTTTATTTAAAAATATGCTTTTTATTCTTTTATTATTTTTTACCTATCATTTTCACATTTATAATAATTTGTGATTAATAATAATAGAGGGCGAGCCTTGGAACAGGATACTCCTTTATGACTAAAATGTCACAATTTCGAGTCATAAAAGTAGTCTCTTTGTAAAATACAATGAGAGAAGATTTGTGCATCGATATTGTTGTTGTTATTGTCGATTTATTTATAAGAATATTGAATAAAATTAAGGAATATAAGAATATTTTTAAATTTACAAATTAAATTAATATGATTTTTTTCAAAATTTCAATTTAAACAAAAAATAAACTCATAAATAAGTTCAAGTAATGCGTGATAAATTAATTTTTATTAAACAAAAATTAATACATAAATTATAGTTATCTTATAAAGCACGTTCTTTAAAAATATACAAAGGAATCTCACATCCCATGCTTACATGTATGATTGAACTCCAGTGGTTAAGGGTGGACCTACTAGCCACCGACTTTTGAAAAGTCGATGATTGAAATAAAGATAAGTTAAATTTATTAATATTAATTGATATAAGTAAGGTTATTATAGTAATATTTAATTAATTCATGTCTAATGTTCACACTACATATTTTTGTCATTATTTTTATATGAAATTTGCTGAAAATTTTTAAAGATTAATATTTAGAAAAACAATTAAATAAGAAATGTATATCATCATTATCATCACCTACCCCTTAAGGGGTGTGGCTTGATGGTTGAGAGCGAGATTTGACTTTGGTTAGTTCCCAGGTTCGATCTCATGCTAGGACCTCTTGTAAGAGTCTGGGGCAGCCGGGGTTTTTTTCCTGTAGATGGAGAACTAGTTGGGCCCTCAATGATGAGGTGCGCCCGCTTGACCCGCCTGTGAGATGGTGCGCCAGTTGGACCCTCATAGAGGCGTGTCAGCTTGGCCGGTCTACGAGGTTTCCTCGAATAAAAAAAAATTATTATCACCCAGTTTGAAATCCCACGCAACCTTACCTCTACATAATAGACATACTATTTTCGGTAAATCCACATACAAATGAGATAATATAAGAATAATGCAAGTTTGAGACAGAAAAGACAAACTAGCACAAAATAAATACATAAAAAAACGATAAAAAAGATTCGATTTGAGTTAAACTGTAATAATAATAATAATAATAATAATAATAATAATAATAATAATAATAATAATACTAAAAATATATGGAACTAAAAATAATCATAAAATTAATACATAATAAAATAGCAATAAAATAAAACTACCATAAAAACTAATATAATTTGTTAACTAAAACATTAAGCAAAAAAAAACTGAAGCGAGAAGTCCAATCTGGATTAAAAACACGTAGGAGAAGGAGTGGACGATAACTTTTTTAAAATGCATAATTTATAAATTATTATCAACACGCTATCGGGTTCGGTTTGATTCAAGCTTAGATCAAAAATTAATGTTTAAGGTTAGGTTTGGTTCAAATTTGATTATTTTTTTAATTTTAAGATTAAAAAACATTGTCATTTTTCTTATTACTTTTGAGTTTTAGGCTTGATCGGACGGTCCAAACTCAAGCCTAACCTGAAAATCAATCAAACTAAACCTACCCCCAAACTTTATGCTTCTTTTCTTTATACTTCTTACATGTTATACTCTGTAGCACGCTTGTGCCTCTTATTCTCACCTTCTTTAGTTTTATTCTTTAGGTGGTAATGAGCTCTCCACCAAGCTTTTCTGTATTATATTAGCTTAATCATGTTACTCTAAAATCCTTAGGCTTAAGCTTTTTGCCTTCATTGTCACGCAACCTTAAGCTCACGGAAAGCTTAATTGATTGGTGCTTACAGATCCAAAGTCGCCAACCATTAAAGCTAGTTACGACTTTGTAAGGAGAGAGAGAGAGAGAGAGAGAGAGTAGACTTATTTTAAAGTAAATTATAATTAAATATTTTTATTTTTATCTAATTTTTAATATTAATTAAAACTTATTAAAATAATAATAAATTTTCATATCTTAAATTAAAACACGATCAATTATTTATGCTTATTAAGAAATAAATATTTATGTAGTGTTGATAACTTAAATATATAACAACAACAATAATACAAAGTAAAAATCCCTTTAATATGCAAGATTTAGGAAGAATTAGTGGTAGAATTTAGGATACTCTTCCGTACCAACTAATACCGTACCAAAATCGGTACGAAACGAAAGATCGATTGTACCGAATTTAAATACAGATCGATACCGACCTGTTTTAAATAATACTGACGATTGATATCGAAAATTTTAAAAAATAGACAATTTTTTTGTAAATTTTTTTTAAAAAATTAAACTTTTCCTCTCTTTTTCCCTTGACCTATCATTTTCTCATTTTTTTCTCAAAGTTTTTTAATTAGTTACTTTATTTACTTAATTTTTATAATTATTGTGAATTTTTAATTTTTGTTTTTAAAATAAAATAAATATTTTTATTACTAATAATAATTATAAATAAAATAAATTATTTTTATTTAAATTTATTTAAATATTTTATATAATATTTATTAACAGATTATTAAAAAAATATTTTTATTTTAAAATAAATAATTTTTAAAAAATTATTTATAAACTAATATTTATATATATATTTTTAATTATTAAATCAAAATTTATTTGAAATTTATATATTTTAAAAATCTATGTTAAATTTAATTATATTTATTAAATTTAAATATAATCACATATTTAAATTACCAAGCGAGTATAGCTCATCCGACTTATCAAAGACGTTACTTTTGACTTGGTAACTGCAGAAGGAGACTTTACCAATTAAATCACAGGAGACTTGACTTTTTGTCTGCTCGTTTAATAGTTTGATGTGAACTTAATTATAGTGACGTTTTGAGTTGGGACTTGGTCACAATAATTTAAAAAACGGTTATTATAAAGGACAACAATTAATAAATAGGTCCCATCATATTTAGTATATTGACAGAATGGTCGTGTAAAAGAACGGACGAGATTGAAAGTGGCCTATGTTTAGTTGAGATTCTCATTCCACTATAATTTTACATATAAAAGTATAAAAATGTTATAAAAGATAGAAATAATATGGTGTGTCACTAATTATTAATACACTATTTAATTATTAATGTATCAAATGCACGGTATTAAATGAGGAGGAGCTTACGTAGTTGCACTCTTTTTTCCTTATCATGGTTTTTATCCTACTAAGTTTTTCCATATAAGATTTTTAACGAGGTAACACCAAATGCGTATCAAGGCCAGATAAAAAATAATTATATGGCACATCAAAGGGGAGTGTTATAAAAGATGAAAATAATATGGTGTGCCACTAATTGTTAATACACCAATTAATTGTTAATGTACCAAATGCACCACTTAAGTGTTAATGCACTAAATGCACCACTTAATAGTTAGTGTACCTATTATCATGATAGTATTTTATTAGAAATTTTGTACTATAAATAGAAGGGTTAACTTAATGTAAAGATACACTATTTTTATAAGAAGAATTCTCCTCTCCAAAATATTCTTACATTTTAGTTTCGGTTTTATAACAAAAACAGAATATTTCAAGAATTTTTTTAAAACTAAATTTAGGTTATTCTGTTTTATACTAAATTTAGGTGTCTTGTATTTGTTATTCTAATTTTTAATTTTAATTTTCTATTTTAATTTTTATTTTTTAAATAAAAACAAAATTTTGTTTAGCTGTTAATGTCAATATAGCTATATTTTTATCACTGACAATAATTACGTATTAGATAAAACTTAAAAATAATTTTTTAATTAAATACATTTATTTAATCTCTTCATATTGGATATGGTGATGATGATTTAATTTCTTATATAATATTTATTAACAAATTATTAATAATTTAAATTATTAATAAATAAATTTATTCAATCTCTTATATAATTTAAATTGGAATTATAACCTTTTAAATTATAATTTTGTAAAAAAAATTGAAATTGACATTTGTTAAAATAATAAAAATACAATCATGTTAATATGACATTTAATTCAGATATTACATTCAATATAAATTAAACTAATTTAATTTTAAATATAATTTTAATAAATTATTATTTTGTATCTAATTTTAATTAATTTAAATCTAGTTTAAATGTAAATTAAGTCACTTATTATTAGGATTTGATTAGTTTATTTACGATATGCTTATCAAGAAAATTTTGACAATTTTAGAAAATATAAAATTTAAAAAAAATTAGGTAAATAACTCTCGATTTTATTGTGTAAAACAAAAATAATAAATACCATTTAAGTGTTTAGTAATGATAGATACAATATTGAATAAAAATAAAATAAAATTATTTTATAATACAAAATAATTCTGTAAATTTATAATTTTACTATTTTATGAAACTTAAAAGATTTTATAATTATAAATTAGTGAATATGAATTGATTTAAAAATAGGTAGAAATAGACATGTTTAAATATAAAATTTTCTAATGTTATTGTTGTCGTAAACATCGATCGAATATTAATATAATAATCTCGCAACTGTGCAAATGCGTGAATTTCATGGCACTGTCACTGTTTTGATTTGTTTGAAAAAGTCGAACAGTAACTTTTGTTTTGTCACTTTGGCTGTTCGATGTTCGATGTTCGATGTTCTTGTCTTCTTATCTGAGTTTCGATGGAACTTATCAACCTTACCCCGATCCCATCGACGATGCCCAAGTCCCAAGGCTTTCGGTTAACGGGGCCTTATCACTTTTGAGTGCTTGGCATTCAGTTGATAAATCAAATTCTTTACAGCAATTATTTCGTTATTTTTTATTATTCAAAATAAATGTCGTTTAAGAGAGATGCATATTTATTAAGAAAATTAATAAAATACTTGATACAGTTTTATTAATTACAGGTTGAAATGCCTTGAAAACATAATCTGTGTAATTAGGATGTAAGAGAAATTAAAGAATAATTTTGAAAGTGAAATTATAATCATGCATGAAAAGTTACGAACGATACTTATTTTGAATAATTAAAATCTCTCTAAAATGACTTTTATTTTGAATAGGAGGAAGTATAATCGTATTTTATTAAATTTTATCTAATATATTTATATGGGATTTTTTCTTCAATAACTCTGTTACAATTTTATTTTATTAAATCTTATTCTACCATTTAAGATACTTATGTTTTTTTTAAGCTAATATACTTATCTTTTAATGCGCATTTATAAATGTATAAAAAGATATTACTTTGTGTATAATTTTCAAAACGCTAATCTTAGTATATAATTTGTGCTATCAATTTGAATTTTTATGAGAGAATGAATTTTAATCGTATTTATTGTAATTATTTATTTATTTATGTATTTATTGTAACTTTATTTACATAATAATTTAGCGTGTCAGTTTTACTTCTTTACTCTTTAACCTGCATCACTCTTTTGTTGTCACATCTGCATGTGGATCTACTGGAAACAGCCTCTCTACTATATAAGAGTAAGACTACGTATTATCAAATTTTTCCAGACTTCGCTTTATTGCAAAATTTCTAAGCGGATATGATGATGAAGATGATGATTTAATGAAATATAAATGTATAAAAAGACATTACTTTGTGTATAATTTTTCAAATATTAATCTTAAATATATAGTTTGTCCTATCAACTTGAATTTTTATAGGAAAATGAACTTTTACTTATTTACTCTTTATCCTGTATCATTACTTTATTGTCACATTTACAAGTAGGTCTATCAGAAATAACCTCTTTATTATGTAAGATAAGGCTACGTATTATCAGATCTTTCCATACTTCGCTTTATTGCAAAATTTCGGATTAGATATAACGAATTAACGATAATGATTTAATGAAATATGATAAGAACATCACGACTAAAGTACGAGATCTAATCTCCAGTTAGATTAGAAAATTGGAACAGAAGATGCTTTTCTGTGATCACAGTTCACACCGTCCTATAAAACAATCCAACTTGTTTGGATCCATAAATACCATACTTATAAACCGACTCAATTACAGATGAGCTAGAAATAGATCAGAGTTTCATAAGTTAACAGATCATATCAAAGGCAACCTCGTAATGTTTATCTCCATTCGTGAGTTGCTCCTTGGCTTTATTTGGGATATATAATGTTTTAATTATTTTATATATTCAAAAAATTATTAAATACATACTAAAATTTAATAATCTTAAAAAAAAATCTACAATTACTAAAAAGAGTAAAAGATACGAAACTTTCCTTTTTTATTTTTTATTTTTTTTGTTTTTAAATAAAAAAAACTTTTTATTATTTTTCAATATTATAAAAGTTGTTTATTTGTGACTCAAAAGGTTGCAAGTTTAAATAACGAAAACAATGTTTTTGTAAAAATATAAAGAAAATGTTACATATATGTGCTTTCCCATATTCTCACAAGGCGGAGAATCGTGTATATTGGATAATTAAGTTCGAGTTTAATTGAATTTGGGCTAATTTAATATAAACTTTATAGTTGGATCCTTTGGTATTCCTAAACTTTGTAGATTAATATTTTCCCTAGATATCATCTTTGGGCTTCAAGTCCAAATCTACTGGACATGTGGTTATTGTATGACTATTATAAGAATTTCTTTTTATTATTCCATGGATTATTGTTACATATGGGCTTAAATGGATCAAATCTTCTGTACTTATAACCCTATATTAATCATATTTTATACGTTCTCATTCACACAAATATGAATGGCGGGGATCGTATAGAACAAGATTAGTACTAGGTTATAGGTACAGAAGATCTTGTCATGCTTAAGCCTTGAAAGTCAAACTTGATAATCTACACAAAGAATCTTTTCTTAGTTTAACACAATTTTAGCTAACACCACAAATGATAGGTTAAAATTATAGGTTAAAATTGTTATTTAATTGTAAGTATAAGGGTATAATTGCAATAATTATAATATACAATATAGCTTATTAATCTAATCCAAAATTAATAACAAGAAGTTTGAAGTGGTCAATTCTTAGATCAAAGTTAAATTGAAATTTAAAAACAGATAAACACTTCAAACAAAAAAAGGAACACCAATGAAAGAACTTGATCAGCGATCAATCAAGCATTAATGGCGGATCAATAGAAGCATAAGCGAGTAGCTCTGAGTCTTGTTCTAATGCCACCATTTCAGGTTCATCCAAAGTCACCCAAGCTTCTATTCCTTTTTCTTCCTTGGAGTCCATGAGTATGATAAGATTGAAGAACTCTCTCTTCATTCCATTAGAAGTCAAAACTGGCAGCCAAATTGGTTTTCCAAACCCAAAATCAATGTCATAGAGACCGAAGTTACACCAACTAGTTATCGAAACATGTTCTACACCTTCCACAGATTCGACACTGTCAAAGTCTTCTGACATTTCCCTGATTAATCTGTAAATTTGTGCCAACCCTCCATCACCCTGAAGTTTTCTCACGAAATCTTCATTGATTTCCGCTATGGCTTCCCTCATCTCGAGTATAAACCTCGAAACATCAGCTTCCATGGCTGTGCTTAAAATGGTCGTGTCCCAAACAAAGTTCCCCATTGAAAGGTTTGGCAATGGAGGAAGAGCTCGCCTGCGAATGTTAATGGCGTTACTTATAAACGTAGGTTTGCAGGTTCTTGAGTTTCTATTCACAGCTGCCATAACACACTTGGACAGTAGAGCACACACAGCCTCAACTCGTGTTGGATTCTTAACCTCTGTACTTGTTGCTTTGTCCTTGAGTCTTGTAAGACATTGAGCATCAAACACGAACCTCCTCGTCTGTACTATCCCAATTCTCTGGAATCGGCTTCGCAGAGAAACCACATTTGCTTCAGTAGGATTCGTATCATTTGGCAGGAAAATGGAAGAAGCACTGAAATCCGGGATTATAGTTTCTGATTCACTAGACTTGATCGCCTTTGCTGACCAAGCTTTCAGAAACGAAGTCAGTCCTATCCCATCACAGAAACCGTGCCAAACAGATACTCCAATGGCGATTCCACCACAAGAAAAGCTGGTTTCTTGAACCAGAAAGACGTGAGATCCTGGAATTGGAACACTAAAAGGTGCAGCTTCACTTGGAAGAAATTTCTGCAGTGAATTCCGATGATCAGGATTGTTCAGACATTCATTTAAACTACAGTTCATCCTGGCCTCGACATAATAAACTCCATTGTCGTTGAATTCCACAGAAACATGATCTTTGATCTTTCCTGCAAAAGGGTAAAAAAGGTTCAATGTTTCTGATAAAGATTGCTTCAGATTTAGTGACCTCCCGGAGGTGAGAAGATCGGAGTATTTTTGGCTCCCGGAATAGAAGAGTAAAACTGGAAAATAATAGGATGGTGCGAATTGATCCAACAGAGAGAGCTTGTGAGGTTTCAGGTGGTGGTATATTGTTGGTGAAGAAGGTTTGATACATTCCCTGGAAATAACTTCGACCTCCATTTTCGATCTCAAGCTTTTGCTTCAGATTGCTGAGTGTTACAGACGCAATCTCCTCCGAATGAAAATTCGATGGTGATATGTACACAATGGATCGAGAGCAGATTCGGCTTCGGAATATAGAATTGAAGATTAGCTGGAAACAACCAGAATTAACAAACATCAACGTGCATGCTTGTACATGATTTGAACTATTAAATGGGAATCGAAATCAATTATTGGTTTCCATGAAACCCAATATAGCTAATGAACCTCATTTCAGACTCATTATCTCAAAACTATGAGTTCATAAGGATTTTCCAATGTTTTATAAAGTTAGAACAGAAATTAAACATATAGGACAAAAGATTTGAAAGATTTACTGGTAGTAAATTATCATAAAATCAGTTAATGATTAAATAAATTTAAAAAATTTAAAATATTATTGAAAAAAATTATCATTATCTATCGAAGAATTTAAAATTTAATTAAAAAATAAGAAGCTTGTTAAATAAAATTTATTTGGTTTATAAAATCAAATAATTTATGAAAATTAATCAACTAATTAATAAATTGATCATTTTAAATAATTATTGAAGTAAATTAAACAGAAAAGTTAAAGATTGAATCAAAAAATTAAGTTATTTAAAATTTTTATAATTAAACTGATCAAACCTCTTTAGTTTTTAATTACTCGAACTTTTAGTCATTTTTTTGATATGGAATCGAACTAGACGTTATCTTTCACGAACCTGTTGATTTTATTTTTCAAGAGTGTTCGAATATAATATTATATTACGATAGTTTTTACTATTTTACTGTTTATAATATCTCAAATTTAAATTAATTTATTAATAACTCCTATTCAAATTATAAACTACTCGATTGATAATTTTTAATAAAAATTTTAAACTTTATTTTTATATAAAATTGTAAAATCGAGCTCTTATTTTGCAATTTATATAGTTTTGTCCTTGTAGAAACAATAAATATCAAAAATAAAAAAGAATTCAAACTACATACTAGTTGATTAGTACTTTTCTTATAAAAACTTTAAATGATATCATGTTATAAAGTCAAAGTCTTATCTTGCCACCTATCAACTTCCACCATTAGATATATATTACCTATCAACTTCCACCAGTAGATATATATTAAAGAAGAAGAAGAAGAAGACCTGAAACAGTAGCCTCAAATTGATATGGATGAAACTAAGGGAAAAGGGTTGAAGCATTAAAATCAGGACACATAGTGTTCTAATCACCAGAGTTTCGTGAGATTTTAGCCCATCCTTCAAGCAAGGAACTCGCAGCAGTTCCATCAGCAATCACAGGAGAAACAAAAACTCCAACGGCAAACCCACCACATGCGAAGGTGGTTTCCTGAACCATCAAAAGATGGGATCCTGGAGAAAGTTCGTTCCAGTTAAACTCACATGGAAACAACTTGAGCAACAATGTAGGATGTTGAGTATATGACTCAAACTTTTCCTCATCAACATTAAATGATTGGTTGAGTACATGACTCAACCTCTTCTTCATCAACAATAAATTGGTTTATGGTAAGGCCATTGAGAGGTTGAGCATTATAAATACATCCTAAGCCTCTCCATTTTTCATGCATGCAATACTAAGAAACTTGCAAAAATTTGAGAGTTTATCTTCACCGTATTAGCTCAAATTTATTTTCACTTTTATTTTAGAAGAAAATTTTATTTTGCAGGATTATACGTAAAATTTATATATATCCTCGTTGTGCTTAGAGGATTTAATTTGTACTCTTCTCTGTTGTAGCAATTTTTTTGCTCATCGTCATCCGTGGAAATAGCCAACTTGGGTGAACCACTTAAATCTTTGTGTCTTATATTTATTACTATTCTTGCCCAAATTTATTTCACTTATCGCTCATCTTGATCTAGATCCTGCTTCCACTATCACCTTATATCATAACAAGTGGGATCATAGCTACAGCTCAAGATGTTTATTGTTACAAAATTTGATATCGAGAAGTTTGATGGAAAGATTAGTTTTTCCATTTGGAGGTCCAAATGAAGGTTGTACTCAACCAGAACGGGTTGAAGAAGGCTCTAGATGGGAAATCAAAGAAACTTGATTCGATGATTGATGAGCAATGGGAGAAGTTAGATGAAAAGGCGCTTTCGGCGATCCAACTCTGTTTCTCCAAGGAGGTGCTTTGTGAGGCAGTCCATGAAACCACTATGGCCGAAATTTAGTTGAAGCTCAAGTCCCTATACATGACCAAGAGTCTAGAGAACAAACTCATACTCAGACAGCGTTTGTACACGTTCCTTATGGTATAAGATACTCCCATTCAATCTCATCTTTATGAGTTCAATTCAATTATTATTAACCTAGAAAATGTAGATGTTATACTTCATGATGAGGACATGGTTGTTTTATTGGTTGACTCTTTACCATCTACCTATAAACACTTTAAGGAGATTATATTATATGAAAATAATGATACATTCTCTTTTGAGGATGTCAAGTCCAACTTGTTGTATAAGGAAAATTTTAATCTTGAGGTTCATTCAGATGATAAAGCCAAGGGCTTGTTTGTAAAGGTAGAACGGTTGAAAAAGGGAGTACAAGTATAAAGAGATCTAAGTCAAAATCTAGGGGACGTAATTTCAAGACCTGTCGATATTCCAAGAAAATTGGGAATAATATTTCTGAGTGTTATAAATTGAAAAATAAAAAGGAGAGAGATGAAAAGGAAAAGCACCCTCAAAAACCGACTGCTGAAGCTGGTGTTGCTAACAATGAGTCTGATGGTGATATATTGTTGGTTACCTCTTCTGAAAAAAGGAGTACAACTGAGTGGATTTTAGATTCTGATTGTACCTACCATATGTCTTCTCATAGAGATTGGTTCTCCACCTATTAACCTATTGATCGTGGAGTTATCTTGATGGGAAATGACGCTCAGTGCAAGGTTGTTGGCATAGGTAGTGCACATATCAAGACCCACGATGGTTGTATCAGGACATACCAATGTGCGACATATTCCTGATTTAAAATGTAACCTGATTTCCTTAGGCACCCTTAAGTCACTTGGGTGTAAGTATTCAACTGAAGGTGGGGTTTTGAAGGTATTTAAACGTGCCCTGGTCATTATGAAAGGTAATAGGCTTGGTACCCTTTATGTCTTGCAAGGTTCGACTGTCACAGGTTTAGCCGCTATGTGTAACATCCCGTTACTGATAGCAATGGTATTATGGTAATACTGGGTTAGACTGATAGATTTCATTTCATTCACTGATTGAGCATGTTACTGGTCTCTAATTATAGAGGAACAGGTTTATTGCATATGCATTTATTCATAGGTGCATGCATTCATGATTTTTCAGCATTTTAATTGTGAGTGTGAATTGATTGGATTGTGAACTGACTGGATTATGATTGATTGAGAAATTAGGAGTAAGTGGACTCGAATGACTGATTTAGAATAGTCTAAGAGTGATTGGCTATTGATAGTGGCTTATAGGAAATTT
>JANJEY010000006.1:621943-635779 GCA_024703695.1 Erythroxylum cataractarum
AGAGAAAGTCATTCCCTTTGCCGTTAACGCTTTTAATTGGTAAAATTGTTAAAATCTTTTCTTAATTAGTTACTGCAAAAATTTGTCATATTCATAGTTAGTTTGGTCAATTCGAATTTGGTAGTTGTTTAGAAATTTATTGAAGTTAGTTTTATATATAAAAAAAAGAAAAAAATTTCTTTTCATTAATTTTAATTTTCTAAAATTTCATCCAACCAGATTTCAAATATCGTTAGCTAGCGTAGAATTAAATTTTTGCATAATCCTTGTGGACACGACTCGGTTCTTACCGATTTATTACTCACTTCGACAACCGTGCACTTGCGATTCACGAACAAGTTTTAAATACAAGCATATATCTATTATAATAATTCATATCTAATTATACAATGATCAATAAATTGTACACTTATTTACTACTTCCATCTGGAGTTCTTTTTTTTTTTAAAGAGAGAGAAATAGCTATTATCTTCAGGAATAATGATCCAAAATACAGGTAGGTATATCAACCCACACCTGAAAACGGCTATGGAGAACAGATGCCCGAGGGGGAGAATGAGCGCCCCCATTCTCCGAACGCCTAATCCAAAAAACAGAGATATCGTTCCTAGTGCATAAAATAGCCTTACAGTTCGAAATGATAAGACCAAAATAAGAAAAATCTAAAGCAGAGTTCAAAGCATGGATAAGGAGTTGACTATCAGTAAAAATAGAGCCGGCTTGTAACATGCCATCACAAGCAAATAACAAACACTGTCGAAGAGCAAGCGCCTCCGCCATTGCAAGACTGTCATTGCCGTCCTCGTAGCCCGAAAGGGCAAGTGAAAATGATCCTTCACCATCTTCAAATAAAATGACAAACACAAGAAGGCCAGCCTTGACAAAGATTGAACCATCAATGAAAGCCAACCAATGAGAAGACAACGTCATGTCGGCAGCCGCCCGAAAACACAATGGTAGCGGGAAAGCGACAGTTCGGGTAGTACCACCCGACATGATCGCCTGGAAGTCTGAATAGTAAGAATTAGCTTGTATATGAATTTGGTGTGGCATGACTCGTTTATCATGCCATAACTTGTCATTTCACGCCAGCCAAAGCTTTCATGCCTGAATCCCGATTCTAACGGCACGATCTCTTCCTGCTATCTCAAAGACATAGGCAAAAAAATAGTTCTTTGATCATTAAACATGCATTTGTCTATTTTTTGTAATTGCCTCAAAATAAAATCCAATGGAGTTACATCACCGAGCCAAATCAGCGGGATTTTAAAATATAAGATCGAGTTATCGAAACCATACTGTCCTTTTTTAATATAAACATTCATATTATAACTAAGCTCTTGGAGTCAAGCAGTTCATAACACAAATCAAATATCTTACATTGGAATCGAGCTCTCGGAGCCATACAATCCGACAACACATATTATGACGCAGTACTGCTAACTCCCTAATTGGCATGCTAACATTATCACATTCCTCCAATTCCTATCTATTTTATTAAGAGCAAAACTAAATAAATTTCGTTGAAATTTAATGATAAACACTCATAGTAACCAATTCAAGTTATTTCCTATTCAACCAAAACAAATGTTACTTCTTAATATCATTTTTTCCTCCTACCTATTCATTTTAATTTAGTTCACACAACATTCAAGATATATTTATCTTACTATTTAGTCAAAAATAACATGTATATAAAATTTTCAAACTCAACATATGTATGTCAATTGGAGAAAATACTAATTATAAGTCCAAAATTCAAATTAATCACATATACTACTTCATTTATAATTTAATTAAATATTTTTAACAACAATTTCATAAACTCTCAATTTTACTCAAGAACCCTAAATTACCTAATACACAATTTTTAGGAAAAAAATAGAATTACAATAATACATACCAAATTGATGTCCAATTCTTCACATTAAGCTTCCATAAATTTTAATTTTACCAACAATTCCTTATTCCTTTTCTCTCTATCTCTCCCTCTCTCCTCTTCAATTCCTCTTTTTGTTCTTCTTCATAATATTGCATAAACATTCAATTTCATGCATTTTATTCATCAATGGATACAACTACACCAAAATCATGTACTAAAAATAATCAAAACTCTATTAATTTACTTTATAAGTTTTCAGGTACTATTCATCAAGAATACCCCATGTACCTTTTCTTCATCTTTTCCTAAATTTTTTGTTGATATGGTGAATTTAGGAATCCTAGGTTGATGATTTAGTGTTTAATAGATTATTTGGGGTTAAAAATAAATAAAGTTGGTTTGACAATGGAAGAAAATGAAAGAAAAAAAGATAAGAAAGAGGGAGGTAATTCTCGTTAATGTTTTGGAGAAGAAGAGAACATGTAGTTGATAAAAATTGTCATGTGGCCCCTTAATAAATTTTTTATTAAAAAATAATCAAAATTAACTTCAACTTTTAATCCATTATCTTCTTCTTCTCAATAAAAATACCCATAAGAAAAATATCAACTTCACATAAAGACCTAAATTAATATTATTGATTTTCATTAATATTTTTTAGTTTGACTTTTACCATCGGTCAAACTTTGACTATTGGTCAAACCCTCAAAACGAAATCGTTTTGAGCTCTAATTTGATTCTCGAGTTATCTTTGAATAATATTATCCGATGTCAAATAACATAAAGTGCAATATGGGTCCCTAGTGTTATTATTTACCTTAACATATACTATTCATGACAAAAAAAATAATATTTATAAAATCCAGATTTTTAGGGTGTTACATAAGCTTTAACTATTTTAAACTTAAAATTTTTCAAAGGTAAAGACTTTTACCCAACTACTACCAACTCATATTTTCTATTTATGCATTCTTTATTCAATATAACCATTTAAAATTTTAAAGTTTATAAGTTAATATTCAATTTTAATATGAATCTACAAAAACAACTTATATTTATATGAAAATTTTATATTAATATAAAATAAATTATGCTTACTAGAGTAATTGCGTGAGAAGATATTAGTATTAGTTATCAAAGGATCTTCAAAGTCAACGAGACTCTTGATTCAAGAACAACAAATGATTGTTTATTAAATAATCATCCAAGTTGACACAAACAAGCGCGGAGCCAGCTCAGCGCCTTTTCTTCCCGTGGTGTCCTATCCTATAAATATAAATGGTGTCCTATCCTATAAATATAAATATATATTTAAAAAGTTTTAATTTATTAATTAATATATGTATAGATTAATTTAAATTATTATTTTATTAATATAAAATTTAAAAAATTAAATTTGTTATCGTTATATTTTTTTGGTTCTAAAAATAATAATTTAAATTTGTTATCGTTATTTTTTTTGGTTCTCCTTCCACGAGACGATCTGAGAGGGTAATGCGTTCTCACGTGACGTCGGATTGTTAGTAGATATAAATAATAGTCTAGAACATACTTTCTGTTTGCTTCTGCCTCTTCTCTCTCTACACAACGTTCATTACAGAGAGAGAGAGAGAGAGAGAGAGTTGCTTTTCGAATAACCGCCGGTAGATGGCTCACCACCGACGGCGTCACAGCTGCCACAATCGCGTCCGCTCCGTGCTTCCCTTGATATCTGCTATCTCCGGATTTCTTCTCATTCTCTTCGGCCTCATTTCCGTTCTCATTCCTTCTCCTATCGATTCCGATGACAGCCGCGACCTTCGCCGCTATTCTTTGGTAAATATTTCTCTCTCCTCTATGGGTTGTGAGTTTATCGTTCAAGCGATTTCTGTTTAGTGTAATTCGTTTCTTTGTTTCAGTTGGATGATGAAAACGACGGCGTTGTTGGTGCGAGCGCGAAACCTGTTTTCGTTGTACCGGTTAGGGTTTTTTATATTTTTGAATCTTGGATTTTCCTTTTTCAGCTTAGTTTGCGATTTATTGAAGCGGTCTTTTTTGTTTTTAACTAATAGAGGGTTGGCGGGAGATCGGATCAAGATATTTGGATCTCTACTCGTTCCAAACACTTCTATGGATGCAGTAACGCTAGCAAAAGCTTTCCACGTATGCTTACTGTTTCTTATCTCTTATGAAATGATGTTTGTGCATAGTGCCTACGTTACTTTCGTGAATAATCGGAGCAGAAGTCGAAACTAAATTTTATTTGGATTTAAAATTTAAAACAGGGCATTGTTAGTTACTAGTGTTTCTAGTCTCCTATTAGAGTAGGCTGAATTCATTAAATGAGTTAACGTTCCTTTGAGAGCATATGTCCTTTTTTATTTGGATTTAAAATTTAAAACAGGGCGTTGTTAGTTACTAGTGTTTCTAGTCTCCTATTAGAATAGGCTGAATTCATTAAATGAGTTAATGTTCATTTGAGAGCATATGTCCTTCCTTCAATTATTGTGGCCAGTAGGATTCTTACCCTCGCACATCCTGCAAAATCTATAGAGTCTACTGTTAAATTTAATTGAGTTGGCTGATTATGTGGCAGATGCCAATGCCATTACTATGCCAAACCGATACTTGTTGATTGCTACCAGTGGAGGTTTGAATCAGCAAAGAACTGGGGTACTTTCTGCAGCTCATAATTGAGAAAATGTAGCTTAGTCTTGTTTTTGTTCTGGTTGCGTTCATTCAGAACCCCTTGAATGATTGTTTTTCCTTCTGTTGGCTGATGCTTTTGATGGTAATTTTATTATCTTGGTGAAGCTTGAAGAATCATCCTTCAATCAAACAGAGTGCATGTTCTTATTGTTGCTATTTCCATGTCACTTCTTAGGCTCTAACATTTTTGCTTCAGTCTCATAATGGTAGGCAACTGTAGTTACTCGCTTGCTGATTGGCTTGCTTACATGGGAAAAGTAATTCTGCTTTTATGATAATACAAGTATATCTGAAGCCACTAGGCTCTTGAAAAAATTGGAATTGTCTCTTCAAGCGTAGAATTGTGAGTTATACCAGAGATCTCTGGACATTGTGTTTTTCCACTCCTAGTTTCTGCATAACACAAGTAACAAACTCCATTTTTTTTGTTACGAGTGATTGTGAACCTTAACTTTGCATTAGGATAAGTATCTAGCTTGCTTAATGTCTCTAAAGCTTTGAATTTCCTATGTTTATTGTAACATAAAGTCCCGAGACAGTCATTGATTGTATAGGTTGTTTCCTTTGACTGTTTAGCAGCAATTTTGTGAAGCCTGTTCACCTTTTGGTATTAAGAATGTTCTGTCCATCCTTTCAGATTACAGATGCTGTTGTTGCTGCTCGAATTCTAAATGCTACCCTTGTTGTTCCAAAGTTAGACCAGAAATCCTTTTGGAGAGATGCAAGGTTAGCGATGGTTATTGCTATTATTGGAATGAAATCTCAAATCTTCTTTAGTTTTTGAAAATTTTCAATTTGCTTTTAGTTGTCTATAATTTCTCATTCTTCATGTAGTGAGTTTTCAGAGATATTTGATGTGGAGTGGTTCATCTCTTCTCTTTCAAATGATGTCAAAATCATAAAAGCTCTACCAAAGAGACAAGGAAAAACTTGGACAACACATTCAATGCGTGTACCAAGGAAGTGTAGCGAGAGATGTTATCAAAATCGTGTATTACCTGTTCTTTTGAAAAGGCATGTAAGTTCCGAGATCTGACAACTGCTCCCAGATTTGTTTTTATTCGGTATGGTTATTGTTAAATTTTTTTGCTTGCTATAGGAGTTTGAGGATTAGGTTAACATTATTCCATCTTGCGTTGATAGATGCTCATGTGTTTTTAATTCATGTTTGACTTGCTCTTGTGTTCTCTAATCAATACTTCCCCTTCAGTCTGACGCCTGTGTAGTATGCACAGTTCAACTTTGATGTGTGAACCCTTGTATGCATGTAGTAGATCTAATGTGGTTTGAGTTGTGCTATACTTGATCCTTGTTGAATGAAATATCTGGTAATTTAAGAGAACAATTCTTGGTATGAATGATGCAACAGGCAATTCAGCTTACAAAGTTTGATTATAGACTTGCAAACAAATTGGATACGCAATTGCAAAAGCTGCGATGCAGAGTAAATTTCCACACTTTAAAGTTTACCAGTCCTATTCTTGATATGGGAAAGAAATTGGTCCATCGAATGAGGATGAGAAGTAAACACTACATCGCGCTGCACCTGAGGTATTTTGTTTTAATCTGTGTGAAATATTTTCCATCATATGGTTATTGTTTTACGAGTATATTGAAATATATGCGCTCTTTTTCCTGTTATGTCTAATTGTTATGTTACGTTGTCATAGACTCATAAGTAACCCTTTATTTCTTGGTGACTAATCCTGCCAATGCTGCTAGTTTAAAGGCTAGAGGTCAAACCATTAATGTGATGAGGTCACATTTAAAATTGACCAAAGAAACTGTCAATTAGATGTGGATGACACTGGCAATTCAAGTAACCCTATTGGATACAGTTGCTTAAGCTAAGTGATATTGTAATAAGAACATAAATACTTTATTTGTTGCATTGCTGGTTGTGAACTTGACGAGGAAACCTATTTCCCATTGCATTTTGATTTGCTTGAGTTTGTATTAAAAAATTTATCACTAGGCAAAGTTGATGTTTAGTTTCTGGTGACAACTGGATGTTTCTTTACAGATTTGAACCTGATATGTTGGCATTCTCTGGATGTTATTATGGTGGAGGTGATAAGGAAAAGAAAGATTTGGGTGCCATACGGAGGAGGTGGAAGACACTACATGTAAGTTTCAATTGTATTCTCATAAATCTGTGTTATCTAATACAATTTGATGGAAGATTGAAAACCTGACCCACAAGTTTCACATCATACTTGATTCTTAGTTGTTTGGAATATTTCTAATTTCTGGGTTTATAGTAAAATTTGCTTGCAGTATATAATTGATTTCTTCTTGTAGTGGATCGTTAGAAGTCTTCGGACATACGACAAGTTTTTACTTGTATAGAGCATACCAAATGATGTTGATATTTCCTCTCCTGTTAAGTGTGTACCTTTGTTTTCAATGTGTCATCAGATAAGGAACCCAGATAAGGAAAGGAGACATGGAAAATGCCCACTCACACCAAAGGAAGTTGGCCTTATGTTGAGGGCACTGGGATATGGCAGCGATGTTCACATTTATGTCGCATCTGGAGAAGTGTATGGAGGGGAGGAGACATTGGCACCTTTAAGGTCTCTCTTCCCGCACTTCTATACAAAAGATACTTTAGCCAGCAAGGAGGAGTTGGAGCCATTTTCTACATATTCTTCACGGATGGCAGCACTTGACTTTACTGTTTGTGATGAAAGCGATGTATTTGTTACCAATAACAATGGCAATATGGCTAGGATACTTGCTGGAAGAAGGTAAATTGTTATTTGTATTTATCTTCTTTTTGTTTAAATTTATTTCAGTCAAGGTTGTCTATATATTTTGGTGCTTTTATTAAATTGCAGGCGGTATTTTGGGCACAAACGGACTATTCGTCCAAATGCTAAAAAGCTTTACCGGTTGTTCTTGGACGAAGGTAACCAGACTTGGGAAGCATTTGCCTCTAAAGTACGTACTTACCAAAGGGGTTTCATGGGGGAACCAAAGGAAGTAAGGCCGGGCAGAGGGGAGTTTCATGAGAACCCGCATACCTGTATTTGTGAAGATTCTGACGCCAGAGCAAAGAAAGATTTGGGGCCCAGAAAATTTGGGAAATGGATTAACGCAACAGAAAATGCTGTGCCAATTGATGACCAGAATGTTGATGATGAGCTGGAGTTGCCGGAGCCTGATAATGATGGAGATCAAGATGGACTGGAAGAGAACGATCTGTTTAATGGGACAGTTTTGGATTATGATGGAATCAATTCTGAGGAGCCTGAGTTGGATGAGATTCTTTCAGACTAGCTAATGACATAATCTTTAGGCGGTTCTTTGCTGATGTTCATCAATTTTGTCTTGAAATCTTGTGCCCGCTGTATACGAGTCTACCAAAGCCTTCTGAACTTGTATATATGATCAATCGGCTGTACATAAAACAACGAAGGAAGAAAACAGGAGCATCTGATATTAATACAGGACTTCAAATTTGATAGCAAATAGGGTCCCATGTCAGAAGAAAACAAGAACCATGATATAAGTGAAGAATGCTGCGAGTTGAAGATGCATTGACATTTCATTAATCTCGTTACCATGGTTTTCAAGCGGTGTATTGCCCTTGAAGCGTTTGGACGACTGATGTGCAGACTGCCTAGCAGATTGTTTACTAAGTCTCTTGGGGGAAGAAAAGATGCGTTGATGGAGGGAATGAAGGAATTAACTGACTTCAACTGAAGCTGCTTTTATTTAATTGCCATTTTTATGTTGATGTATCTTCTCAAAGTTGTCTGTTCTTGAGCTTTTTAGGAGTGAGATCACCGCAAAGATGGTCTCATTATGTGATCGTTAATTTAGGTCTCGTTTTGACATTTCAAATGTTGGTTACACCGTAACTTACTGGTAGACTACAAACTGTTTTAGAGGAATTGATCTTCTCTGAAGTTTATAACGTTGGGTGCAGAAACTGTCGAAGTCGGCCCAGGAGCCATATTTGGAGTTCACACTAAACTTGCTGAAAGGTATAATTTAGATTTGAGATCAAATCGAGTTTTAAGCGGGCAGAAGGATGTTCAGCTTAATTGTAAGCACAAGGCTGTTTGACTCACTAATACATATCTACATGTGTGTGTACATATATATATATATATACACACATAGGACCAAATTCAGATGATAAATCGGGTCAAAAGTGAAAGTTGTCAAAATTGGGACTGTTCTCAAAACCAATTCAGGTGAGACAAAAGCTATGGGCTGGGTTATGTTAACGATTTCGCTTTGAGTTGATCATACTTTTTGTATGTTTGAATGGTCTTATATCACTAAAATTTTTCTTAAAAATCAGGTAATTGTTTGGTTGTTATTTAGAAATTTTTTTTAAAGAAATTCATACAATAGATTGGTAATATAAAAATAAAAATATTTATGCATATAAATATTATTTAAAATATATTAAGTAATATATAAATTACAATATATTAATTATTATATAATTTTATATTATATAAAATATAAATGAAAATATTTCTAACAAAATATTTTATATAGATTATAATATAAGTAAAATTAATATAAAAATATAAAAAAAGTCAAATAATATTATATAAATCTCAAAATAATCGTAAAAAAGTGCTTGTGAGTATTGTGAAAATTATGTGAAAAAATATAAAAACAAAGAGAACTAAAAAATAGATTCATTAATTAATCTAAAAATTTTACCTGAAAAAGTGTTTTTTTGAAAAATTTTAAAATTGAATTTATCAAAAAATTATATTTTAACTTATAAAAAAATTATTTCTACGAAAAAAAAGTAATTTTAAATTTTACAGTTAAACACTTATTAAAAAAAAACAATTTTTATAATAAAAAAAAGTACTGCTTCGCCTTTCAAAAGCTAAAAAAAGCAGGCACTTTATGTCAAAATCGAAACGTGTATGTTTATGTTACAAGACTATCGGCAAGTTCCAGACTCTATAGCCTGAGCCCATTGTTTTACAAGCTTCATTGTGAGCCTGATTTCCCGTATCCATTGGGCTTCTGAATTGCTTTGACCCGGTCCAAGTCTCCTCTAAGCTCACTGATAATGCGTTCTTTTCCTCTTTTCAAATAAAATTAAAAAAGAAAAAGAAGAAGAAGAACAGGAGAGACAGAACTCAGGCATAACATTGGAAAGCCAGGCGGGGACTTGTGTGGAGCTAGCGAACAAAGTCAACTGGTTGTTTGAATTAGGAAAATGCAAGGTGGATCATCAGGCATTGGGTACGGTCTCAAATATCAGGTATACAGTCCCTAATTCTTACCTGCTTCACTCTCTTGTTATTGTTTTTGTTTGTTCATGTTCCGATTCCAGAGCTGGAAATTGATAATGTGGAATTGGTGTAGGCGAGGTGCATCTCAGATGTGAAAGCCGACGCCGATCACACCAGCTTCATCGCTGGCACTCTCAGTCTCAAAGAAGAGAACGAGGTTTTGTATTCTTCTCTCCCTCTGCCTTATTGGTAGTCTTTTGATCTCATCAATGGAATGTTGTGCCTGCGTTTTTACAGGTTCATTTGATTCGGCTTTCTTCGGCTGGAACTGAGATCATCTGCGAGGGCTTGTTCTCGCATCCTAGTGAGATCTGGCACCTCGCTTCGTGTCCTTTCGATCAACGCGTTTTCTCCTCCGTCTTTTCCACCGGTAACTTCCCGATCTATTTTTCTCTTGCTGATTTTCTATTTAATTTTTACATCTTGTGTTTGTGTCTCAGTTCTCTAGTTCTTGCTTTGCACATGTACTGTATTTATCATTAATTTAGAGTTTCCTTTATTATTTAAGGCGAATCTTATGGGGCCGCGGTTTGGCAGATTCCGGAGTTATATGGCCAATTAAATTCCCCTCAGTTGGAAAGAATTGCTTCTCTTGATGGACATGTTGGTAAGATTAATTGGTGAGTTTGTCTATACTCATCTTAATAAGTTTTTGTGGTCTACTACTCACAAACCATTTATATTCAGTTCTGAGAAGAGGGACCTGGTTTTATAGTTAGGATGCATACATGTGCAATAACACTTCTGTTTATTTTTTATCGATATTATGGGTTAAAACTACCTTAAAATCTTTGTCGGGATTTGAAATTTCATTTTTCATGCTTAAATTCTGTGTTTGATGCTTTGCGCTTTCCTTATGGCTCACATATTGTGTGTGAGTGCTCAACAGCGTTCTGTGGTGGCCATCTGGAAGAAATGACAAGTTGATTAGCATTGATGAGGAGAATCTATTTGTGTGGAGTTTAGATTGTGGAAAAAAATCAGCTCAGGTATTGTTCATTCCGTAGTGGGAAATCCAGCGTAATGTTGTTTCTGATATCTGTGATACGTTGTAATCTATTTGTCTTCATTATCAAATTAGATTTTACTTGAATGTATAAAATATAGGTACAAACGAAGGAGTCAGCTGGTATGCTGCATTATTTATCTGGTGGAGCTTGGGATCCACATGATTTGAATGCTATTGCAGCAACTTGCGATTCCTCGGTCCAGTTTTGGGATCTTCGAACAATGAAGTATGATTTATTGGCCCCTCTCTCTCTCTTTCTCTTTCTTTCTCCTTTCTTGCAGACATTATATGATTGATCACAGCTGACATGTAATGGATTACAGAAAGTGAATTTCTGTTCAATGCTTTGATATGGTTCTTGTTATGGAGTAGCTATTGTCTTTCAAAATGTTATGTTCCCTCTCCTTAGTTCCTTATTTTTCATTTTCTTTGGACTATACTCTTACATTTCTTATTTATCTTCACTTGGATAATGCTAAAAGCTCCAATGAAACATAGAGTAGTGCTTCTTTTATGGCCAGTTAATGGTTTATTTGTTGTCATGGTTGTCTGTTTATTCGTCATATCTTGTTGTTGCTAACCATATTGTTATTTTGTTGCAGAAAGACCAACGCAATTGAGTGTGCCCATGTGCGCAATATTGATTATGACTTGAAGAATAATCATATACTTGTAAGTGCATATTCATATTCACCTCTAAGCATGGATTGCTACGTTGATGCTCAGTTCATTTCACCATTAGATATTAAGTGATCCTATGAAGCATGTGTCTGTTTGTTCACTGATCTTTGTAATTCTATTGTCTAATGCAATGTGAAGTAGCTGTCATGAGAAATTTGAACCTCTTTAAATTGTATGCCACACCAATGTGACATGACCTCCTGTTTGATGTTTGGCCTAGTTGAGTATTAAAGATATAATCTCTCCTAAAACCTCCTTGGTAGATTTTATTTCTGTTTACAGACTCCTAAATAATCAATTAATTTTATAGACGTAGTCACGCTTTTACAAACTCACTGCATTGAGTATTTTATAGCATTAAAATTGAGTATTTCAGGTTACTGCAGAGGATGAATCTGGAATACGCATCTGGGATCTCAGGATGGCAAAAGTTCCCATCAAAGAGCTGCCTGGGCATACACACTGGTAGGGATTTTCTTTTTCTATTAGGGTTTTGATTGTTCTTGAATTATAGCTGTACCAAATGAACAGTTTTTTGCCTTAAGCTTTTTTATGCTATTCTATCTTCTCAGTTTCTTTCATATTTCCTACTGGTTATTGTCATTTTGTGTGAAAATAACTCATGCTGAGCACTTAAATTACTCATTGTGGATAAATTCTGGCAGGACATGGGCCATCACATGCAACCCTGAGTATGATGGATTGATTTTGGTACCTCTTTTGAATCTCTCCCCCTTTCATTTGCACGTTCATATTTTAGTGTACACACAGATGGAGGGTGTGAATGCTTTATTTATTCTTGGCCCTCCTTTCTCCTTTAATCTGTATGATCTTTTATTAAGAAGTCATCTTCTATTGGCAGCCATTCTTGATTGAACAATCCTAATGTGTCTTCCTTTAAGAATGCCCCGACATCCCATTAAAGGGACCAAAATTTTGGGAAGTTGGTAGGATTAGTGATGTACCTTACTGAGGCTACAGTCTTTGGTTTTCTACAGACATTTTTTATTTATGGCCTTTGGATATGAAACTAGCAAGTATAAGTTTCATTTCAAGGCTCTTGTTCTGCCTTCCTTCTAGTTAGGTGCTTGTTTGCATTGCTTTAATCAGATTTAAGCTATTGCAGAGTGGTGGTACAGATTCCGTTGTTAACTTGTGGTTTGCTTCTACGTCAACTGGGGACGAATCAACATCCGAGAGGTTATTAGCTTGTCTATATGGCTGAATTCTTATTGACACCTCTGTTTTCAGTTTGCTTGAACATCCCTAAACTTTATATTTCTTTTGACAGCCTATTGGAGCGGCAAGCTGAACCATTGCTTAATTCATATAGTGACTATGAAGATAGTGTTTATGGTAATTAGTCTAACCAACCGAAATCTCATAACGTGAAGATTTTAGTTTAGCTAACTAATTTTTGGATTTTCCTAGGCCTTGCGTGGAGTACTCGTGAGCCTTGGATGTTTGCGTCCTTATCTTATGATGGAAGGGTAAGACACCAGCATAATGACAGGACAAGCACTCTGAAGTACTGAAATTAATTGTATACAAAGATTAAAATAAGATCCTTGACATAGCCGGATTTTGATTTTCGAAGATTATGCTGTGTCTACTTATTGATGTCTCAAATTTCCATAATCTTGTTCACGTTATTGTTGATTGATCCATTATTTTGATCATTACAGGTAGTTGTAGAATCGATAAGGCCTTTGCTCTCCAAGAAGTGAACTCCACCTATGTAACTCCGCTACTAAGTTCTAAAGGGACTTTGAGGAAACGCATAACTGGAAGGCGAACTACAACCTTAATCAACAAGAGTCCACTGGCTCAATTGGGAATTCAGAACATGTCTTCTTAAACAAGTGCCCGGTGAGCAATGCTTCGTTCAAGTGATCCCTCCGAAATCCTCCGAATTAGTCCTCAAATCTTATTTGTGATTTTATGCTCCAGTACTGCAAGAATTTGTATAGGATGTTTGTCCAGGAGGTCCATCATATGCTCTAAACATTGCATATGGTGTTCGAAAAACACAGCATTTAAAGATAATGGTGAGTGATAGCAATCCTTCAATCCAAATACTACACAATCGTTTTCTGCTTGCTTGAACGTTGCTTCATGTCTTCGCATGTATCAGTAGGTCTATATAGTATCTATCTATCTGGGGTTTTTTTTTTTTTTTGGATACGAAGGAGGGGGATACCCAGAGAACAATCAGGCACAAACAAACCGTGGCCAAGCCACTTCCCGTCTATCCTGAATGAGAATCGAAAGCACTGCGGCCGGAGGAGACCACCAAG
>JANJEY010000006.1:635879-647182 GCA_024703695.1 Erythroxylum cataractarum
GAAGATGAAGGGATCTAGCACTCTGGTTGCGTCCGTCATCTCTATAACTGAAAAAATCCCAGCAAACTCCGACGGAAGCAAGGCGAGAACACCGATCAACGCTCTAAAAGAAAACTAGTCCTTAGGTCATTTTGTCTCTTCTTAAAATGATTCTATCTGGGGTTTTTGGTCTGCCTTTTATTTGTGATGGGTAGTCTATGTGTTTCTGCAAAACAGCTTTGCTTTTGATTAGCTAGTTGGCGAGGAAATAGTTTATTAAAGTGATGATTAGTAACTGGTCCAAGAGGATGATTAGCACATCGGGACTGAAAGACTGTCGGACTCCTATGGAATTAACTGATCGGAGAGGATGATTAGCTACAAAGGGACTGTAACACGGTCGTTTCGTTTTTATAAAAGATGCATTTTTTTATTATTATATGATGATTTTGAAAAATTTTATATTAGGTAATCTAGCCCTTCAAATCACCTTTACTCAAATGCCCTAGGCTCTTTGTTCCTCTTACATCCAAGTCATTGATACCTTGAGGATATTTGGGTGCAGAAGAATACGTCCCATAATCTAATATCCTTATGCATGAAGATAATCAATTCGGCTGTTGTAGTTTTGACTTTATTATAGATTTCTGACTACATTCTTCATGGGCTCTCTTATCTCTTCCTTCACCAAGTTTGGGTTATAGAAAAAGGAGAAGGAACTGAGAAGAAGATATTAGCAATAATAGTGTTTATTATGGAGTAGCTCATGATGTTCATATCGATCTATTATGTGCCTTGTTATTCAGAAATTTGTTTAGAGATGTTGTATTGAAAGGAACATAGGAGTCTATCGCTAAGTATTTATTCAATTCTCAGAAGCTTGTTTTTATTATTATTTTTGCTACGGATAAAGAGAAAAGAAAAGTTATGGGCGTAGAATCCCAATGTCCTCACGATCCTATGTAAGAAGAGGATGAAATTGAATTTGAGGGTTTGCGCAATAAGTAAGTCCCTGTGGAGAGGAATGCGTCAAATCAGTAAGACGATTTGCACATCGGTTACTTTTGTGGCGAATATCAACAATCCATCATCCTTTGATCAACTCCAAACAATCTCAAAAGCTTGTTTACCTATATTATAAATACATTTTGAAACATAATGAACCAATAGATTAAAAGATATATATTTTTTCGGTAGTTTAGTACATATTAAATACTATTTGTACGGTAATTTATCTTAATTTTTAGATTTGAACTAAATTAATTGATTTTAATTATTTCATTTTAAATTATTAATTGAATATAAGATTAGTTGATTCGATTCAATATTTGATTAATTTGATTTTTATACAATATTTATTTATTTATCATTTTTAATTAAAAATATAAGAAAATCAAAATATTTTTAAACCATGAAAGGATTTATTTCTTCCAGAATTTTTGATTTATGTGTGATTAGAAATTAATAATTCAACTTTTGAATCTTATCTTCCTTGAATTCAAATTTTGAATCCTATCCTCTTGGGTTGGCGCCGGTCCGACGCTGCAAACAAAGACATCGATTTGGCATCTTTGTCTCTTATTATTGAAGACAAATCAACCAGAATTTAAGTCACTTTGTTTCATTTTCCTCTGAACAATGATGTTTATATTAAAAAATAATAAACTCATTAAAAGTCCATTTGCGTTTCATAACCATAAGCCCACTTGTTATATATACACTGTAGTTGGAAACTGACTTTAAGCTTATCCAAATCCAAGTCAGCGAGTTTCACATTCAAACAATTTTCCTTATTGAGAAAATAAGAATTTTAAATTTAAAATATTTAACAAAATTAAATTTTAATAAAAAAACTGTTATTAAAACTTATCCTTTTTCTTTTACTTTATAAAAAAATAATTAATAAATTAAATAATATCTATAAGTGAGTAGTCTGAGCTGTTACAAATAATTTCAGAGCCGGTATTCGAATTGTTGTGTTATCTAGACTGAGCCTGAAGGGGTTAGAGAGTATAAAATCCCACATTGATTAGAGAGAAAAACGGAGTTTATCCTATGAAGATATAGATACCTCACTTCTATATACGAGTTTTTCCTTGTATGGGGTTCGAATTGTTGTGTTATCTAGACTGGACCTGAAGGGGGTAGAGAGTATGAAATCTCACATTGATTAGAGAGGAAAACGGAGTATATCCTATAAAGATATAGAAATCTCACTTCTATATACGAGTTTTTCCTTGTATAGGGAAAGCAAAATTATGAGGGTTTTGATTCGAAGGACAACCAAAATGGACAATAATTTATTAAAAATTATTTAATTTATTAATTAATTTTTATAAATTAAAAGAAAAGGTTAAATTTTAATGAACAATTTTTTATTAAAATTTAATTTTGTTTAATATTTTAAAATTTTATTTTTTCAATAAGGAATATTGTTTGAATGTCAAACTCGCTGACTTGGATTTGGATAAGTTTAGTTTTTTAATTATTGCAGAGACCTCGAGCTTTTGACACGTGAAATGTCCAGTCACCATGTATCCCTCGCCACGTCTTTTAACTTATCCACAATCTACAAAATTCTCGGTCACACATGTGGCGTACAGGTGGAGACAAACCACTTCCGAGGTTGTCAAGTCCCACTTTTTGCGTTTGAGGCCTCAATTATCCTTCCAAAATTCCACGTATTTTGGTCCCACGTACACGTGATGTTAGATTAGAGATTTTCTTAACCTTTCATAAAAAGAAATTTCAATATTTTTCTCCACCATTACGTAATATAGGATCACCATTCTTCTTCTTTTTTTTTTTATTAAAAACACTTATGATAAATTCCAAAATAATAATATATTCAACATTAACAAGTTCGGATCATAAAAACTAAATTTTAAAAAATATATAAAATAACATATAATTGATGTTCCTTTTTTTTTTAATGTAAATCATCCGATATTCGACGTCACATAGATAGCTAATTAATTCAGATTTAAGCCGGGTAGGACTATACAGGCGACAAAGCTCTCCTTCACGAGTGCGACTCCATGCTCAAGATTCGAAACATAAATCTTGTTTAAGGGAGGAGGAGTCCCAGTCACTCCACCACAACACTCGCAGGTTGATGTTTCTTTTTGAATATTAACAAAACGGAAAATCTTATACATACAAGTTCATTAACTTTAACTTTATTATAACTAAAATTTGCAGGTAGTTTTGTAGTATAATTCTTCTTGTAATTATTTCAATTTTTTATTTTCGGGCTTGAAATTTTAGGTTAAGTGTGAGTTCAGTTGAATTAAATTAAATTAAAAAATTTATTAAAAAATAAAAAATTAGTGTCGTTCCATTTACACCAATATCTTTTTATATGGAAATTTTAAAATTTTGAATTGAAGCACGTTAATTAATTCATAATCAAATCAGGATAAAAAGGAAAAAGATAGAATTAACCCAACTCAAGACTTTTCTCCAATTAGACTTTTTTTGGTCACCCTCATATTTATTATATGTAGCATTTTATAATACTATTTGAAGTTCTTAGTGTTTTAAAACTAAAATTATAAATAATTTTTAAAAATTTAAAACTATATGATAATTTCAAATTATATAAAATATATGAACAATATCTCAAAACCAAAATTATAAAAGATTATTGATGAACAAAAATTTGTGTACTTATTTTGTAATAACTATTTAATAAATGCATATTATAAATTTATTTCAATGGATAATGTGTCAAAAAAAAGATGATCAACCAGCTTGAAAGGACAACTCAAGACCAAAGTAGGAAACTAGGAAAACAACAAATGGCTGAGCTTCCGCCACGTGGCAAAACCGAGGAGGCAAATCAGACACGTATTAAAAAAGCGGGACCCACATAGCTACTTATGTACATATATATATATATATATATATTTATGTTTCAGAATCCAAACCACCGCCATGAAAGCCCACAACTGATCCCGTCTTCCTCTCTGAACCCAAAAAACCTCCCCGCCGCAACTACCGCCAAAACCACCGCTCTCTAAAAACCAAAGATTCTTTATCTTCCGTTGGTTATCTTTCTTAACCCCATTGGCTCTCTTTTTATTATGATATCAATATTGATTATATGTAATTTAGTCAACGAGAAGTCTCCTTCTATTTCTGGTCTTGGAAACTGTAAAAAAATCGTAACTTGTGCTTCAAAGCTTCAATTCTCAAGAACGCTCCTTTAGGGGTTTTGTCTCTTTGGCTTTCCTTTTCTCTTGGTGGGTTTTTAAACTCTGGTGTTTTTTTTATGGCATTTGAGTAATTAATGGCTGGCGGTCTTACGGCGGCTCATCCTCCTCTTAAGCTTCATATTAAGCACCGGAGGCTCCACATTTTACCTCTTCGAGCTAACATTCATGGGTTGGAGCTCAGAAGCAAGAAAAGGAGACTGTGGGTTGAAGGTGGTAGGGTTGCTGTGGGGTTGACCCGCGTTAGTCGCTGTTGCTTCGACTCTGTGCGACCAACTCGGAGGTCCGGTAGGTCGGGTCATAGCGTGGAGAAACCTCAAGAGAAGAGCCCCCACGGAGTCCAAGTACAAGCAACTCCTGCTTTGCCATTTGCGTATGTCACAAATGTTTTTAACTTTTTCTTTGATCTTTTCGATAGTTTCTATGTCTTTGTCGGTGGTGACTGTGTTAAGTGCCTGCTTTGTGCATTTGTGATTTCATCTTGAAAGCTTTTGTGAGAGAGTTACCTAAAAAAAAAAAAAATATTTTTGGTTATGGGTTTTTGATAAAACAAGCTATCTTTTACTATCTGAATGCTTATATCTCATAGATTTTACTTGCGATGATGAACTTGGTGTAATTGATACTTCCTCTTGGTTGATGAACTAATTACTTTCTTTTATTTGTACGGAGCAAAGATTGTCTCTTTCTGGGTTTTTTTTTTTTGGTATTTCGAAAATGGAAATAATTACAAACTGCATAGAGAGGTACTCCTATAGTGATAAGATTCTTCTATTATATTGGAGAAGTTTTTGAAGTATTTTATAGTTTGCCTAACGTTAAGATGTTGGTTTGTGGTACAATTGTTGTAGGTCTCGTTTTGTTTCAAGACAAGAGAAATTTCATCCTCGTTGTACCCCAAGATATTCGGGTCCACAATCTAGGGACACCCCTCCAAAGAGAGGTAAACAGTCAAATCTCCTGAGTTTTTGCCATTCCAAATGCTTCGTTCATCTATGTTTCCTGGATGAATGTCTAATTTATGGCTATAATCGTTGTGTTTGATTGAGATCATGCTTATTGTAGACACTGGTATTGCACATGAGAAAGACTGGGGCATCAATTTGTTAAATGGAAACATCAAGGAGTCAGGCACTAATGAGGATGGTAGTATTTGGTATCGAGAAAGCGGAGAGGACTTGGGTGAAAATGGATATAGATGTAGGTGGACTAGAATGGGAGGTCGATCTGATGATAGTTCAACAGAATGGAAAGAAACGGTACGTGGTTATTGTAATCACATGAAATTGGGATGCTTGTTTTATACTCGTATGAGATTGAAACACACTGATGGTTACTTTTTGTATAAAGACAATACAAACAGTTAATAAGGTTAAATTTTATCTTATAGTCTCAAAGTTTTTTTGACAAAAGTCTTGTTGTCTATGTATAGCTTCATGGTTGTTAACGTTATAGCCATTAGCAACAATTTATCATTTTTAAGACACAAAAGGTAAACATGCATTTTAAGTTCGCATTTCTGTGGTTAACTATTTGTTTTGAGTGAACCTTGTAACCATATATCTCCAGAATGTACCTGCCTTGCCCCTATCTGTCTGTTGAAATTTGTTAGCTAGGTGGGTCGGTTTCAAACTGAAAGCATAGTCTGCCTTTTTGAATTTCTGCAAAGCTTAGGTGCCTGGTACATCACTTGTGAAAGCTTATCAAGTGATGGAGGCAGAATTTATAGGAAAGAAGTGAAATTAGAGTAAGAGTAAGGAGAGTTAACAACAAACTAATTGGTGTGGTAGATGATTAAGATTATGATGCAAGTGGTTTATAACTCTGTTGGACATGCTACTAGCCAGCTGTATTTGTACTTTCGAACTACTTAACTGGCAAGTTTTCATAAACTCATTATCATCCCAGGTGGATGCATTTAATGGATTTATCTCCTTGACAGTGGTGGGAGAAGAGTGACTGGACTGGGTACAAAGAGCTAGGTATATATCTCAACCTTCACTTATTTAAGATTAATATTTGCAAGATGTAATTTCTCTGGTGAGGTCTTCCTCAATGGAGTTCCGTATCTCAGGTGTAGAGAAATCTGGAAGGAATTCTGAAGGTGATTCATGGTGGGAAACATGGCAAGAAGTGCTTCATCAGGATGAATGGAGGTCTAGCATTTTTAGTTTTTTCCAGTCTGATGGAATACTGAGAACTCTGTTATGCACTATGTCTCTCAAGCTTGGAAAGAGCTAAGATTACATTTTGTGTACTTGTTATTGCAGTAACCTTGCAAGAATAGAGAGAAGTGCACAAAAACAAGCAAAATCAGGCACTGAAAGTGCTGGATGGTATGAGAAATGGTGAGTAACTGTTTTGAAGTAGGAGTAATTTGATAGATGCTAATAATAGGCATCCATTTTGCAGCTGAAAACACAGAAGATACTTGCTCTATATTAACTATACTCTATTTATGGAACTTAGGTGGGAAAAATATGATGCTAAAGGCTGGACTGAGAAAGGTGCACATAAGTACGGTAGACTGAACGAGCAGTCGTGGTGGGAGAAGTGGGGAGAGCATTATGACGGAAGCGGATCCATTCTTAAATGGTCTTTGTCTGATTAATCGTTATATCTTATTAGGATCTAAATTTCCTTCGTGAATATTAGCTTAATTGCTGCAATGTCAAAAATTAGATGATATAAGTAGCTGAAATATCTTCAAGTAGATTCAGAACATGGACGTAATCTAATTGACGCATCTCTATCTGGAACAATAAATTGGATAGTATTACCAATTTGGTATATCAGATTTTATCTTCTGCATTTTGCTCTGTTCTGGTGCCATTTTTAACTCCAGTTAATGTTTGCTATGCATGTAATTTCTTTACTGGAAGTAATTTGTTTATTGAGTTCTTTACTTTGAGTCCTCAGGACTGATAAATGGGCAGAGACTGAATTGGGAACTAAATGGGGAGACAAGTGGGAAGAGAAGTTCTTTGCCGGTATAGGTTCACGCCAGGGGGAAACTTGGCATGTTTCTCCGAGTGGTGAACGTATGTGGTTTCCATTGCTTATGTTTTTTATGATACATAAACTTCTCAATTGGTATGTTCTTGATGAGATATGATATTAAACTGGATTCAGTTTCTATGATTATTCTATCAGATTTCTTTGAATAAGGTATAATATTCAGCTACTTGCTTATATTATTGTTTAGCTTTTTATACACTTTGGCAGTTTTATTTTCCTGAGATTGATTTTCTATATGTGTAGGTTGGTCACGGACTTGGGGCGAGGAACATTTCGGAAACGGGTAACTTTAACGGAACTTGCTTTGGTATTCACATCTGTAACATCTTGGAATGTTAATATGAGATCCCATTTTTCACCAGGAAAGTTCACAAGTATGGAAAGAGTACAACAACTGAAAGCTGGGACATAGTTGTGGACGAGGAGACCTACTATGAGTAAGTGATACATTCACCAACTGATAGAAACATATATTTGTTGGTGTTTATGGAAACACAGTTTGATTTGCTCAAATTTGTTGATATGTGTTTGTGATGAAGTGCTGAACCTCATTACGGATGGGCTGATGTTGTGGGTGATTCAAGCCAGTTGCTGTCAATAAAACCTCGAGAAAGGCCGCCTGGTGTCTTCCCAAATCTCGACTTTGGATCGTCTACCCCGCCCCCGACTGATGACTCTCCAGATTTGCCTACAACTCAACAATGAAAGCTGATACCTAATGTATTTGGTTCTTGCTCGTTCATATCTGGTACAAAATCCAATCTTATTGTCATGGAATTTGTAATTGCATACAATGAATTACCTTGCATTTATTCATTTTTTGGATGCAGAATGAATGCCTGCATCCATTTCGGTCTCTGTTTATATGTTCAATATTCTTCTAGTTTGTGAGAACCTTTCTGGCAGTTGATTTGCCAGTAAATGATCAAAGAAAAGCCTCGCAGGCTAGATTTGCTTAATGTCAGGAGTCTGCAGTTTTGCATGAACTGAAAAGTGTCAAGGGCTTTAGAACTTGAAGTCCATGACCATCTATCATGTGTGTTTCCAGGTAAACGTGTATCTAACTTCCAATAACCGTGGAACCTTACAACATGGTCGGTTAGGAAAGTGTCTACAACTTCTTCGAGATTAAAGATTGTCTGATTAAGGAATATATAGTTTTAGTAAGCTGCCAACTTTCTCATATATGGTAGTTGGAGGAGAGTTTTTATAGTTTTAGTAAGCTGCCAACTTTCAAAGTATTTATAGTATCGTGTTCTGTTGGTTGTTAACTAATAATTCATTCGGTGACCCAAAGGTTTGGTTGTATCCTCAACTCCTGGATCTTGGTTGGGTCCTTATCCAAAAAATCAATCTTTAAAAATCAAATTGACTTATAAAAATTTTGAGTTAATTAATTTTTTATTTAATTTATTAATTTTATTATTAAAATTGATTAGTTTATTAATTGTTATCAGTTTTTATAAACTAAAATAAATTAACTAATTTTTATGTAAATTGTGTAATTAAATTTAAAATTTTTGGTAAATATTTTTTAATTTTTACTTAATTTTATAACCCTTAAATATTGATTTGACTTTTTAAATTTTTAATTTTATTTTCTTACCTATTTAACTTGTAATGTGACTTATTCTTCAAGTTCTAGCATTATTTGGTTAGTTAAACAAATAAAGGAATTACTAATTCGAAGATAAGGATCGTATGTATAAATACTCAGAACTCCAGATAGTTCAATTTTGACTAAGTTCGCTTTAATTGAATTGGAATTAAATATTATTATGTTATAATTAGTTTTAATTATCTTTTGTCACTTATTGTAATTCTTACTTTAAAAAAATAAAATTTTATCTTTAAATAGATTTATTCAAATTAGATTTATGTTTTTGTCAAAAATCAAATAAAATTCAACAAACATGTTTAGACTTACATTTTTTTGAATATATTCAAGACATAATTTAGCTCAAGCCCGGGTTCAGCTTGAAAACTCGAGAATTAGGTAGACTTAATCTATAAACTCTATTAGTTAATGATTAAAAAACTCAATCGGTTTGACTGGTTTAATCGTAAAAGTCTTGAATTATTTAACTTTTTTATTCGATTTTTAATTTTTTAGTTTAATTATTAAAATAAATTTATGTTAAAAACTAATGAGTTTATTAATTAACCGGTTAATTTTTATAAATTAACACGCTTTTATAAACTAAAATAAATCATTTAATTTTTATTTAATAATCTTTTTTAATTAAAATTTAAATTTTTGAAATTTAATTAAAAATAGATTTATTTAAATTATATTTATTTATGAAAAAGCCAAACTTAAATACAACAAAGATGCTTAGACATTCACATTTTTGGGATATATTCAAAGACTTAAAATGGCTCCAGCTTTGATCTCAACTTGAAAACTTGAGAATTATGTAGAGTTAGTATATAAACTTTATTAATCAATGATTAAAGATTCAATTTGTTCGACTGATTTAATCATAAAAATTTTGAATTGTTCAATTTATCGATTCGGTTTTAAACTTTTCGATTTGATTATTAAAGTAACTCTCGTTAAAAACAAAATAGTTTATTAATTAATCGATAAATTTTTGTAAATTACTAAGTTCTTATAAATAAAAATAAACCAATTAATTTTTATTTAATATCTCTTTTTTATTAAATTTCAAAATTTTTAATAATAACAATATTTTTATCAATTTTATTTTAAAAGTTTATTTTTATTCTAATTTTTCCGATTTTATAATAATTCTAATACCACTGGAATATTTACTCTTTTTCTTAGTGATAACAAAAATGGCGGAAGCAGCTCGTGTATCGATTCGCTCACTATCTCTTCCAAGCCGTCTCTCCAAGCCATCGACCATTTCTCACCACGTTAGATCCGTCAGCCTCCCTCGTAGATCACATTCTTCGATCTCGCAACTCAGAGATGAGATCAACGAGCTCAAAGTTTGGTGTTCAATGCCTGAAAACCTGACAAACTAGGGTTTGTGATGCTCTGAACCCCCTTCGAGATTTCAGTGACCCTTTGCACTGTATCATCCAGCTTCCTCGGACCCAAGAATCCTTACGCTACCATCGCAATATACTTCTCGAGAATTATCTCCGGTTTGTTGATGTTTATGGAGTTTTTCAGAGTCTGGTTTTGGGGTTCAAAGTAGAGCAAGTCGGTACTGTAAAGACGAGAGCCAAGTTCAGGATTGGTTTGTAAGTTAAAGCTCCAAGAAAATGGCTAAACAGATGGATAAGCTTGTGTACAGAGTTTGAAGGACGACTCTCTGAATTCTTGGGTTCAAGATTCGGAGTCTGTGCCTGTTAAAGACATTGAACTGGTTTTTCTTTTCGAAGATTTTAATTAGTGAAGTGACTGTGTTGGTGTCTGTTGCGGTTTTCAGACGAATCTCCGTGTCGTGTTTCCCGAGAAAAGGTCCGTGTATGCCACTCAAGTCAAAGAAACCTGAACTTAAATATGGATTCAGGAATTTGAAGAGAGTGAAGGATTTGTGCGGATTGAAGAAGAAAGAAGCTAATGAAATCAGCAGTATCAAGAAAATCCAAGATTTGGAGTGGCGCATCGGAGGCCTTGAAGCTGGCGGTGAGAAGGTTTTCAGGAAATTGATTAACACTAGGGTTTTGCTCCTCCATAGTTTAAGTCAATAAGGATATGTCTGGTTGTATTTAAAAATTTTATTAAAATGAAATGTAATCGAATGATTTATAATGAAATAGAATATAAATGATTTATCAACGTGACTTAACAAGTCGGACTGTGACTATTTCTTCCTCATATGTAAGGATGACAATTGTACTCGAATTTGATGGGTACCCGATAAAATTACCCGAACGAGGGCGGATATGAGGAGCAAATTTTTACCCGTGGACGGATATGAGGAGTTAGCAAAAATACCAGTCGGGTATCGGGGCGAGTATGGGGATACCACCCCCCATACCTATTTACCCGTTATATAATAATTACAATTTTGTCATTATATATATATACATACAAACCCAGCAATTAAATAAAGATAAGCTTATTTAAATTCAGTATGTATGTATAAATGTAGCATGAAAATTTAAAAGAAAAAC
>JANJEY010000006.1:649864-666896 GCA_024703695.1 Erythroxylum cataractarum
GTCCATCGGAAACAGTCTCTCTATTATGTAAGGGTAAGGCTGCGTACTATCGGACCTCTCTAAATCCTGCTTCATTGCGAGATTTCAGACTGGGTGATGATAATGATGATGATGATAAATTATATATATTTTTATATATATTGTGAATTTAAGAATTTATTTATTTGCTTTGAATAATGTGTGTCACTATGTGTTTGAGACCATCCGACTATCTACCCCTTAACATACTATTCACCAGTGACCTATGAACAGGAACAGAAGGAATTGATCCCATTTGCTTTATGTATGGATTGGACCAGTAATGATTAGTTTGTGTTGGTCATATGTATAATTCCATTGCTGAAAGACGATCCAGGCGATAAAGATGGAATGGTTGTTAGCTTCATAATAGCCATTGGGCCCCTTAAAAGAAGACCGTTAAAGTTGGCAGGTACTTAAAAGTACTTTCTTAGTTTATTGTAGTTTTATCAAAAAATAAAATTATTAATTATTAACATCACTGATTTAAATTAAATTTATTTATTAATTTAATAATGATTATATACATCATACGCATAAAATCGTTAATAAGTTAATTGATATGTTTATAATTAAAAAATAAGTAATTAAAAATGAAAAATGAAAAATAAACATTTTAATTTATCAAATATTTTACACATTAAATTCTACATAATGTTTAATATGAATAAATCTCTACTAATTAAGAGTAAGGCTGTGTACTATTGGATCTCTTCAGACCTCGCTTATCAACAAAATTCATACTGCATGTTGTTGTTTAATATGAATGAATCTAATTTATATAACATTTCACATTAGCGATATTAACATTTATGATATTTTATTATTATTACAAAATTTAATAAAATTAAAAATACAATTTATTTAACTATTAACTCATCAAATTACTTGTTTAAAACATGTAATCATAATTTATTATATGAACACTTATGAGTTTGATTCTACTTTTTTACTTCAACATAAAGTGTATAAGTGATGGTGAAGAAGCATGGGAATCTAGCATGTATTCTTTTTAAGCCAAACTTAAATGGAAAAAGATATAACCAAAAGTTACATACTTTCCTAGGAATTAGGGTTGTAACTCATAGAGTATATTATGTTAGGACCATGCCTCCTCATTGACCTCTCACCTTTCAAAGCAAAATACAACCCAAAAAGAGAGTAAAGACAAGTTTTGATTGAGTTGGAATTCCACTTTGAAACTCCTTTTAATGTAACTTTATATAGATTCAAAATAATCATCATGGATATGAAATCTTTGTTTGTTTTAAAAGGTGAACAAGAGTACAAATATACTGAATCTATAAATGTCAATTTGATCAAAATTGTCATTTGATTCTTCAAGTTATTCATTTAAAATCAGGGTTAACAAATTAACGTCGATCTGAATTAATTGGCTTTTAAGTTAACTTAGATTATAAAAAGATTCGATCAATTTAACAAAACAATGATATTTTAATTTAATTAATCAAACTAATGTCGTTTTAGTTTTAAGTTTAAATAATATTTTTAAGGGTAAGTTACACTAAATAAACCTTAACTAAAGAATGATTTGCATGATAGCTTATTTTGAAACAAAACTCTTCCTTTTGGCTTAGTCAATTGCAACATAATACTAAGGGCTTGAAATAGTCATCATGATATTTGTTTTGGCCTTAGTTTAGTGGAATCCAATCTCTCAATTTCCACTATAGATTCCAATTGTCAATCCCTTTATTATTAATTATTAAATTAAAAACAAAACTCATCCTTAAGGTAAAATATATAATTTTCTTGTTTTTCATTTATTTTAAAATATTAAGAAAGCAATTTGTAGTATTAAAAAATTTAAAATAAGAGATCTTTTATTAAATATTTATCAAATTATTTAATGAAAATTATCATACAACTGAATATAATTAAGACAAAACATTAAAATTTATTATTTTATACTTATTTTAAATTATTTAAAAAGCAATTTATAATGTTAAAAATCTAAAAAAAGAGAAATTTTTATTAAACATTTATCAAATTATTTAATATATCTTATCTCATAACTGACTATTAATTATGTAAACAGAGCCTATATAATTATTCAACTTAATTTATTAAATAAAAATAATTTAATATAAGATCCCTTTTTAAATTAAAATAATAAAAATTTAAAATATAGGAATTTTATATCATTTACAAATAATAATTAGATTTGTTTTAACACAATAAATGAAATGTGTAAAATTGGTAAAGAATCCAAAAAATAGTGGCAGAAAGGGAAATATGAGAAAAACAAAACCAAGGACAATAAATGCCAAAATTGCAAATCAAACAATAGAGACGTTATGACTATCCCGCCATTAATAGGACAAGCAAGCTTTTCCTAGTACACTCCTCTTCCTTTCTTCCTCTGATTTATCCGACAAATCCTTTAACGACCAAGTGGAATTCTCATTAAAGCCTTGGTTTCTACGAAAAGCATAGCTGCCAAGCAAGACGGGCTTGTGTTGTTTCATCGTTGCCAAGCCATGGGCTGCACAACCTCAAGAATCGACAACCAACCGCCGGTGACTCTATGTCACGACCGTTGCAAGTTTCTTGAGGAGGCTCTGCACCAGAGCTATGTCCTAGCCGATGCTCACGTTTCTTATATGCAGTCTCTCAAAGCTCTCGGACCCGCTCTCCGTCTTTTTCTGGGTCAAGAACTGGTCGGTTCCTCACATTCTGTATCGTCCAAGATTGAGACAAACCCTACTGTCGCCGAACACAACGACCCCTCGAAGTGTTCTTCGCCTGATCGTGGGTGTCAATCGAGTTCAAACTCAGACACCCACCTCGATTTTCGATTTGATTCTGAAGAAGATGAGGAGTTCAGAGGCAAAGATCTGGATTTGCAGAATCCTGTCAACCCCAATCATTTCCATCTTCAGACCTTGAATTCAAGTATTCATTCAGATTTCTTCACGAGTAATGATGACTTGTTTCGTGCGAAATCTCCTTTCGCTACGTCTTCTACGTCATGGAAAACGCCTTCGCCTCCTAATCCAGCAAGCTCGACATGGGATTTCTTGAATTTCTTTGATGTATATGAGAGATGCGAAATACCAGTCTCAACTAGAGGGAAGACTGATGGTTTCGATCTGGAAAACCGACCTGTGGATGTGACAAGTGAAAATGATAAATCTGGTGGAAATTGCCAGAACCTGGTGGCTGAGAAGGATACGAACGGATTGAAACCGATGCCCGAGAAAGTTGACGAGAAGCAGAATGAGAAGGAAAATGAGAAAACTGGCTTGGCTCAGGATAGTAAAAACCGAAGTATCCTGGAGGAGGTCATGAGGGAGTTGGAAAGTTGCTTTATCAGAGCTGCAGATTCGGGAAGTGAAGTTCTAAAGGTCCTTGACACTGGAAAATTCCGTTACCATGACAGGAATTTTGTTCATCAAGGTAAAGTTTCTAAATTTCTGATACTGTTATTGGATATCTAGAATTTGTAATTTTTTATGGAGATTGTTTGAACAGGAATCTCTACCAAGATGTTGCAAGTGGTTTCACCATCTTCACTGATTCTATCCTGTAAAATGACTGAACTTTTTCCCGCAAATGAGAAGATTGGTTCTGTCAACTCCTGCTTAGATCAAAACTCGCCTGCTATTTCAGTCAACCTGTCTACCACGCTGAAGAAGCTTTGCATGTGGGAGGAGAAACTCTACAATGAAGTCAAGGTTCCAAGAACCTTTAAATTAAAACAGTTTTGATGTTCCATTGCTTTGTCTTTTACTGACTTCTTCTGCAAAATTTGAGCCTTCACTTCTCTGTGATTGTGAATTCTGAGGCTGCTGAACCTGCAGGCTGAGGAGAAACTTCGCATTGTCCATACCAGAACTTGTAGCCAATTGAATGGTTGGAGTCAGAAAGAAGCTGAGTCCAGTAAATTCGACTCCGCTCAGAAACTTCTCTCAACACTATCAACTAACATCAGAGTTGCAATTCAAGTGATTGACAGGATCTCGATTACTATCAATGACTTGAGAGATGGAGAATTGTGGACACATATCAACGATTTGATCCTAAAGTTTGCTCTTTTCAGGACTCACATTACAGTTAATGTTTCAATCTTCTAAGTTGGCTACTCATCCTGTGTTATGGTGACAGGTTACTTGGAATGTGGAAAGCTATGGGAGAATGCCATCGATGTCAGGCTGAAGCAATAAGTGGGGCAAAATGTTTAGACGCCATTGCTTCTGATTGGAAGCTTAATGACACTCGTATTGAAGCTGCAATGCAATTAAAGATTGATCTTCGAAACTGGGGTTTAAGCTTCTTCAAATGGGTCACTGCACAAAGATGTTACGTGAAAGCTTTCAATGGTTGGCTTCTGAAATGTCTTCCCAACGAACCTGAACCAGAGCCAGAAGATACAGGACACTCCTCTCCCACAGAACCTGCCATATTTGCACTCTGCAATGACTGGTCAAACGCCATAGATAGAGTCTCGGAGACAGAAGTAACTCAATCAATTCATGGATTTCTCACAAAAGTACAACAATTTCTGGAAACCCAAAATGATTATGTACAACAAAGGATAGTTTCAGACAAGGATGTTGACAGAAAGTTGAAGGCATTAGAAAGGGAAGATCAGAGATTACACAAGTTAATGCAAGCGAAGAACCTGTTTGCAGAGGGTATGAACAGGAGTGAAAGAATAAAAGACTGTAGCCTTCAGTTTGGCCTGCAACAGATTTTCATTGCCATTGAGAAGTTCTCTGCAAGTTCTGTTAAAATGTACGAGGAACTTCAGTTTCACTTCGTAGAATCTACATTCCTCTAATTATCAATCACCAAAAGTACCTTGTTTCTTCATAATTTTGTCATGCAATTAAGCTGCCTAATACTTGTCGGGATCGTTAACTCGTCATGCAATTAACGGATTATTACGTGATGATGTGTGGATAAATCCAGGAGGATTATAAGCAATATCAGGATATGTTCTCACTTCTCACTTCACCTTCTCTTTGGTCCTGAATCATCTTCACTTCACTGATTGATCTTGACAGAAACATTGTGGGCTTGAGGTGGCATGTGAAATCACCACATGTGATCTTATCACAAAAGCTGAGGCAGCACAGGTAAGAGAGCAACAACTCAACGCCGAAAATGTGGAAACTCTGAACTTGGGAGGCATGTCAAAGTTTTATTAGGTTCAGGATAATGAAAGTTGGATATTTAGGTGGATAGACCAATCGGTGAAATTAGGTATACTTTTAATTGTGCCTTGTTTATGTTTGCTATTAAAATAACTAAAATTTTTAATATTCAAATGACTTATAATTTAAACAAATACTTTAAAATAATTTAGGGAGTGATTGGATGATAGGTTTGAGAATGAATTAATAGGTAAAGAATAAAAAAGGAGTGGTTAGTTGTTGATTATCATTATAGGGACAATAGTTTGATATCTCACTTTTGGATAATCTTCCATATCTTATATTTAGGAGATGAATGAAGCTTGTTCCTTAGTATTGATTTAAAAAATAATTATTATTCATTAATTAAAAATATTATAATTAATTAATTAATTAAAACATAATAAATTTTTATTTTTTAATATTTTTTTACAAATCAATGATTGTCAATAATAATGGTAATAGTAATCATTCATTCATGTTAACCAATCATCATAATTATAACAATAATACATATTCTTATTCTTTCATATATTCATTCTCATTCTTGTTACCATCCTCCTATACGAACTAACCGTCTCTTTACTCATTTAAATAATCGATTAAAAAATATATATTACAATTTTTTTAATTATTATTAAACATTTTGATTATATTTTTAGTTTTTTTATTTAATTTATATAATTTACATTTATTTATCTTTGTTATTTAGATTTAGATTTAGAATTATTATTTAATTTATTATTTAGGTTTAGTTAGATTCAGATTGATATACTTAAAGAAATTTAGATTAATAGAATCGAATACCTTAAACTAACTAAAATTAAATACCTTAAACTAACAAAAATTTTAGTTCAGTTTATCTTAATAACTTTTATTATTAAAAATCGACTAAAGATGACAATTGACCCAACTAAACCCGACTCAAAGTCAACAAGCAAGGGTCATGTTAATCGGGCCTTGGATTTTATTCTTTTAAGAAAAGGGTCTCGATTCATGCTCAAACTTAGGTTAGTTAAGTCCAGCTCGATCCGAGACCCAACACTTATAAGTAAAATGACATCGTTTTGCATTTTTTATTAAAAAAAATTGTCGACAGTAACAGTCAGGTCAAGTTCAAACCTAGGCTAGATCAATCCCGACTTAACCTATTGCTATCATAAAATCGACTAGTTTACCAGTTTTCATTTTAAATGAACAATAGGTTGTAGATAATAATTTATATATAATATATTTTAAATAAATTATAAAGTCATCTCCTAACAATCTTAATCCAATTCACATCTATAAGTTAATTATTCCAAAAGCAGCCAGACTATGACGATTTGTCTAACATGACCTGTGCTTTGTCGTACAAATTTACCCTTCTACCCCTCAAAATTTCCTTAACAGTTGTTAAATTCTTTTTTCCTTTTTAGTTTTTATAATTAAATCTCTATTTAATTTCATTTATTATTTATTTTCAGATTAAAATGAGACAATATTTGTGAAGCAAATTCGTTAAAAGATTAAATTCTTTAATTCTGAGTATTGAAAAACTTATATAAAATGGCACAATATCAAGTTTCATATACATGAAATAATTCGCAACTAAAATTATAATATTCGTAAATTAATAATTTTTTATAAGTAAAAATTAATTTATTAAATTTTTAATTATATTTTAAATCTTTCAATTAATAATGAAAACATCTTTCAATCATGTTTTAAATTTTTAAATTTTATTTAATTTTTAGTCCATTTTATGACGATCTAATATTGATTGAATTTTCTAAACCTTAAATCTTATGTTTTATTTGTTTAATTTGAAGTTCGGGTTTTTTAAATATCGATTATAATTATGTCATAATAATTATTATAACTAAATATTTTGTTTTTTGTTATAATATAACAAGAAGGTGTAAGTAGCAAAAATTAAATTACGAATTACCAAAACGGAGGAAGGAAATGAAGAAATTGCTTAGAACGACGCCGCACTGTAGCTCCAATGAGATTAGATGCGGTGAACATGTTTTGTGGTTTAAAGTTAAACTCGTGCGTGCCACGCACATCGTTGACTGGGACAGTACAACGCGCGTACCGTGATGGGTCCTACAGCCAGCGAATCGCGGACTCCTGTTTCTGGGTCCACACGTCTAAACCTTTTTAACCTCCACCAATCACAACCCACCACACGTGAGACTCTGGGAGCAACTGGTCCTGACGCTGACTGATCATGATCATCATTGGGCTACATTACTTACATCCCCACTAACACGCTTGTCCTGGTACACAATACTAGTAATCTACACTGATTAGTAATTATATATAAGACGAGGAATAATTAAATAATAAGTTAATGAAAGTGGAGTTACCCGAGCCGTCCGGAACTAGGTCAAACTTAATACTGATAGAGCTGTTAAATACGGTCATTAGATGGTTACGATAGGGGGGTTGATACAGGACTGTCAGGGGTAGTGGTGCGAAAGATTTATCCATCAATTTAGGAGAGGCTTGCCTCTTAAGATAGAATTTTGGGGTGTTCAATCGGGGTTCTAACTAGTTCGAGGTTTCGAGTATCGACATTTCATCGTTGAAGTCGATTTTTTTTGAAGTGATTAATATTCTTTCTTCTTTTAATTCTTCAAGGACTGACCAGTATTATTTGGTGGCAAATATCCAGGATCCACTGCGTTAACCTTGAAAAGTACAACTCTAACACATGTATTGAAAAAACAACTAAAGTGTGGATAACCTGGCCTCTCTCGTAACCTTTGTCAAACCAGGTCTACATTTTCTTCCGAAGCCTCCGACTTGAATCCGGGCTCACATGTACCGTGACCGGCATGAATTTTTGTACGGCAGACACTGCATCAGTTAGGCTTTTATTGTAATTTTCGTTTAATTTCTTTTGTAATCAAAAAAACTTATAGGAATTATTTAGAACATGACTTAAAATGACTAAATTGCCCTTGCATCACGTTGAAAATAAAGTAAATAACAAATCATTACCAAGAAGAGAAACAGAAAAACAGACAGAGAGAGACAGGGCTCTTGTGAAGAAGAGGAAGGAAGAGAGAGAGAAGTGAACGACATGAAAAGGAAAAGGAAGCTATAGCTGAGCTGCTGCTGCTGCTGCTGCTGCGTTACACACTATAATTTCTCTTCTTCTTCTTCTTCTTCTTCTTCTTCTTCTTGTCTAACCAAATAACACGAAACAGAAGAACCTCTCTCTTTCTATCTCTTTATAAATAATTATATATTTTTTGAATTTAATTGTGTAATTTTTCATATTTATATGGTTTGTCTCCGAAAGGGGGAAGGTTACTGAGTTGCTGAGTCTACTCAGTTCGAGTTATGGGTGGTTGTTGTTCCTGCCTATCAGGAGACAAAGACCAGAACCAATACAACCATCATAACCACAACCAACAACAACCGCCACTCAATCCTCAGTACCAACACAACGACGGTCGCGTTCCTCAGCCTACGAAGGGGGACGAACCTGTAGGCGTTGGTGCAAGTGTAGCCGCTGTCGGTGGCGTACCGGGGTTCATGGAGTTCTCGCTTGTTGATTTAAAAGCGGCGACGAACAACTTTAGCCCCGAGTTTATCGTGTCCGAGTGCGGTGAGAAGGCTCCAAATGTCGTGTACAAAGGTCGGCTGCAGAACCAGAGCAATCGGAGTTGGATAGCCGTCAAGAAATTTCCCAAGCCGGCTTGGCCCAATCCGAAACAATTCGCGGTACGTTCTGATTTCGTTCTCATGAATGCTAGGGTTTGAAGATCGAGTGTTGGATTTTAATTTCTTTTTATTGTTATCGTTGTTGTTTGAAGGATGAAGCATGGGGTGTTGGAAAGCTGAGGCACGAGAGCTTAGCCAATTTGATTGGTTACTGTTGCGATGGGGACGAAAGGCTTCTTGTTGCTGAGTATATGCCTAATGATACTCTCGCCAAACATTTATTTCACTGTATGTTGTTTGTATTCAAGGGTCGATTACTGTAAATCTTGTCCCATTCAGTTTTTTGTTATTACTTAAAATGTTTAGCTTCGTCTGGAATTGAATTGCATGGTTTTGATGCAGTTGTGTTGTGGATTTTAATTTTTTGTACAGGGGAGAATCAAACTATAGAGTGGGCAATGCGACTTAGAGTGGCACTTGACATTGCTGAAGCTTTGGATTATTGTAGTAACGAAGGCCGACCGCTGTATCATGATTTAAATGCTTATAGGGTTCTTTTCGATGAGGTAGTTTGTGTTGTCTCTTTTCTTACAACTTTTGATTGGTTAAACATCTGTTGAGTTAAGGGATTCTCGTCTGGAGCATCTATAAGAGCAAGGGTTAATTTACTGGATGGTTTTGCCAGAATGGAGATCCCCGGCTTTCTTGCTTTGGATTGATGAAAAATAGTAGGGACGGGAAAAGCTACAGTACGAATCTTGCATACACACCTCCCGAATACTTGAAAAACGGTAATGCCTAGTTCTTTAGATTTCTATTCTGTAAAATTTGAACAGTTTCTGTGTGAATTCTGATTCATTTGTATTCAATTGATGGAATTAAATTTGTGTATCGAGAAATTGCTAATTGTTGTGTTTCTGCTTGATGGAAATCTGGAACTATATTAAAGTGGTCAGTACTCTATTATGCAATATCTACGGAAGGAGAAGTGGGAGTTGCATTTGGGTAACAATGGTCTTTTTAAGTTAACAACACAAGAAAGTTTTAATGAATACAAATGGAACCTTGCGGGGACTACTACAACCAAAGGTTAGATGAGAAAGTGGGGAAGTAAAATTTGGGAGATGGAAGTTAGAAGAGCTGCTTCTGGTTTAGAATTGTCAAGATTGGGATTATGACAATTTGCAAGAGGGAAATAACTTGAAAATTCAATTTGCCTTTTGGTTTATTGGTATTACTCGGAGTTACCAATTTGGAAGTGACATTAAAGCTAACACTTGAATGAGCTGGCATGATCTGTACATGAAAAGATAATGGACAAACCATTGTCCAGAATGGACACATATTGCCATTTTTGATGGAATGCAACATGGGCTTGCAGTCATTCCCTAAGAATTATGAAGCTCAACTATCTGCATTTTATTCATCATGCTCAAGGACAGATGTAGAAATATTGTTCAGCGGGAAACAAGCATATAGTTTGTGTTTGATCTAACCAAACAACATTCTAATACGAGGTTTATTGTTGGAATCCTCTCATAATGTAATATAACCATATCTTTCAATTTTTGTAGGAAGGGTCACTCCAGAAAGCGTTATTTTTAGCTTTGGTACTGTTCTGTTGGACCTTCTCAGTGGAAAGCACATCCCTCCCAGTCACGTAATTTTTCATACTTCATCAATGGCTTTATTTTGGGTTCATTTTGTGGAATATTACCCTCAACCATAAAATTGGTCGTTCTATTTGAAATGTCTGGTTCTACATCAAGTTTTGATACCATGTCCTTATAGCAAACTCTATGTTACAACTTCTTTCATGATGTTTGTCGGAGTCTGTTTTCAACTTCAATCCCAAATCTATATATCTTGTCTACTATTGCATGACATTGCTTCATTTCCTTATCTTTTTTTTTTCTTGTCTGGTGATTTTGAGTCACTTGATATTCAGTTGAGTTGCATTGTTCTCTGATTTGTGCAATGAATGTTACAGTTTACTTCTAAATTACTCAATCTACCATAATATGTATTTTTGAATTCACGTTAGTCGTTGGAAAGATTGATGTTTACTGTGAACTCTCCTTATGACTCCTCATGATCATTTGCTGTTATTCAGGCTCTTGATATGATCCGGGGTAAAAACATTCTTATCTTGATGGATTCACATTTGGAAGGGAACTTTTCAACTAAAGAGGCAACTGTGGTTTTTGATCTTGCTTCGCAATGCTTGCAATATGAGCCCAGGGAACGGCCCAATACTAAGGACCTTGTTGCAACACTTGCCCCATTACAACATAAACCAGAAGTACGCTGTCTCTTTCTGTCACATTTTCAGATGATACTAGTTGGCAAATATAATGTTATTGTGTAGATACATGTTAGACTTCATGAACCACTAGAGCATATAATAATACACTGCTATTGTGATTCATACACGATATTGGTTCATCAATTGTGTCCCTCTTTATGTTCTTTCTGATATAAAATTTTTATCCCTATTCACCCCTTTTCAGGAGATGCATTTAGTTGTTATTGACTTTGTAGACGGTTGTGTTGCTTGTAATTTAACGATTCTACTTTCAGGTCCCATCTCATGTGATGCTGGGTATAACAAAGCATGAAGATGCACCACCTACACCACAGCATCCTCTTTCTCCAATGGGTGACGCATGTTCACGGATGGATCTTACAGCTATTCATCAAATTTTGGTAATGACGCATTACAAAGATGATGAAGGAACAAATGAGGTGATTAACTGCTCATTGGTACGTTGCTTATTCCTATTACCAATCCTTTGCTTTATGTTCGTACCAAACTGTGTCGTATACAGTTATCTTTCCAAGAATGGACTCAACAAATGAGGGATATGCTGGACGCCAGAAAGCGTGGAGACGTAGCTTTTCGTGACAAAGATTTTAAAACTGCAATAGAATGTTATTCTCAGGCAAGTAGCCCTGGTTCTACATACTTGAGTGTTCATGCTCTCCTATCAAAAACTTAAGGGACTCTGTATCACTAATCATAATCTGTGTGCAGTTCATAGATGTGGGGACAATGGTTTCCCCCACTGTTTATGCACGGCGAAGTCTTTGCCATCTCTTGTGTGATCAACCGGATGCTGCCCTCCGAGATGCGATGCAATCACAGTGTGTATACCCGGACTGGTCGACGGCATTTTACATGCAAGCTGTTGCCCTAGCCAAGCTGGACATGCAGAAAGATGCCGCTGACATGCTGAATGAGGCTGCTGCACTTGAAGAAAAAAGGCAACGTAGTGGTGGTAGAGGCTCTTAGAAGACTCATTCATTCTTTAGTAACTTATCCATTGTTCTGGTAATCTGGTTGTTGTTGTAGGTTGCGTTGTATAATGGGATTGTGTGACTTTTGTTCCCTCCAAATGTACCATCGAGGGGAAGGAGGGTGCAGTAATTCATGTACTATTTTTTCTACTTCCTGCAATCATCGGTTACGTAACTCGCCGGTCGTATAACTTTTACAGGTCGAAGACGGATCGAATTGAGTCAGTCTGAAGGTGACAGTTTTGGCAAAATGCTTTCCTTTGGAGAGAATTTGCCTATATACAGAACCTGTATTCCCTTCAATTATGGAATTATTCGATGTGTATGCCTCTGAAATTTATAATACAACGCAGTTTGAAATCTTAGGAGTCTACCTAGGCAATGTACAGCTCGGCCTTTCCATCAATAAACAGACTCATGAACTCTTCTCCATCAACAGTTTCTTTCTCCATCAGGAGTTGTGCAAGCTTGTGAAGGATATCAATGTGAGTTGTAATGATCTGCTTGGCTCTTGAATATGCCCTTTCTACTAGCTCCCTAACCTCTGAATCCACCACATCTGCAGTTGCCATGGAGTAATCTTTCTGGGATGACATCTGCATCAATAGCGTATGTAAGTCGGATCTCGATCAAAGCTCCAAAAATAACGACGAACTGGCTAATAGACAGATAGCCAATACACTAAAACAGGAAATGAACTTCTAAGCTGGTTAAGGGGAGAGAATCATGTTCTTGTAATATCTTGGGGATGGAGACCTATATACCGACCGGGGCTTCTCCGGTCTTCTTTTGTTTCGGTCTAATTTCTTTAAACAAACTACTACTCCGACGGGGCTTCTCCAGTCTTCTTTTGTTTCGGTCTAAAGTCTTTAAACAAACTACTATCTTTTTGTAATCAAGTTCTATAGCTTCTGAAATAATTGCTGGTTCATTGATAAAGTTTACAATCATAGTATTAATCAATACCTGTTGGCCTAAGAATGGATTGCCACCACCTCCACCAATGGCAACTTGTCCAATCTTTTTACTGAACCCGAATCTCTCAACCATCTGCCTTGCCACACTTGAAACTTGCATGAAGTCATTTGATGCTCCTGTAGTCACGTTTTCCTCACCGAAAATTACCTCCTCGGCGATCCTGCACAAAGACATTTGTCATCTAAAGTCTTAAATTGAGGATTGCAGGTTATACTCTGACTGCAATTTAAAACCATGTCATCTTCTGAATGTGGCCTCGTGATTCTTTTACATCGAACACTAGCATTTAACTACCACATCAAATAAAAATTTCAAACAGCTAACAGATGATTTCATAAATCACGACCACTTTCTACTCCGAATCAGCGGCTTATGCAGCAAAAAGTGGTTCGTGAATGATCTATGACTGACCTTCCACCAAGTGCAACAGCCATTTGGTTCTCCAAGTAGCTTCTGCTATACAATCCAGACTCCAGCCTCTCCTCGCTTGGAGCAAAAAATGTTAGACCACCAGCTTGGCCACGAGGTATGATTGATATCTTGGCCACAGGATCATATTCAGGCATTAGAGCACCAACCAAAGCATGTCCAGCCTCTTCAGATAACGAAACAATATCCTTAACCTCCCAAGTAAAACACACTACAACATAGCAACATTCAAGAAAGAACCTAGAGAGAGCATTTCATTTCTCTGTCACCTACCGTGATATGCAACTAGCCTTTTCTTCACATCAGAGACAACCGCATTCTTCTTCTCTGGCCCAGCAATAATTCTCTCCAGGGCATCAGATATCTCGTCTTTGCTAATTTCCTTAAGGTCACGCCTAGCCGCGAGAATGGCCGCCTCATTCATCAGGTTCTGCAAATCAGCGCCTGTGAATCCAGGAGTCCTCCTAGCTATCTTCTCAAAATCCACATCCTTTCCAAGTGCCTTCCCTCTAGAGTGTACCTATTGCTCAAAACCATAAACTTGAGCCACCAGAAGTTCAAAGCTATAACTAACTTCCCTCATATTGTCCATATACATTATCACTTGAACAAATTTCCAAAGCCACCAAATTACAACAAACACTAGAAGTCCAAGATTTTAAATTTCAGTCCTGCTGGCGCTCGGGAATGTTACAATTGTGTATAATCAGCAATCCGCAATTTAATACCTTTAAAAGGAAGAAGCCAACAAGTACCTGAAGTATCTTCACTCTACCAGCAACATCAGGCCTATCCACAGTAACTTGTCTATCAAACCTGCCAGGCCTTAGCAAAGCAGCATCAAGAACATCAGGTCTGTTAGTTGCAGCCAAAACAATAACCCCTGAATTACCTGAAAACCCATCCATTTCAGTCAACAACTGGTTAATGGTCTGCTCTCTTTCGTCATTCCCACCACCAAGTCCAGCGCCTCTCTGTCTACCTACGGCATCGATCTCATCGATGAACACAATGCACGGCGCTTTTGACTTTGCCTTCTCAAACAAGTCCCTCACTCTCGACGCTCCAACACCAACAAATAGCTCCACAAACTCCGAAGCCGCGCAAGAAAAGAACGGCACTCCCGCTTCTCCGGCAACAGCTCTCGCTAACAGAGTCTTACCAGTCCCTGGTGGTCCAACCAACAAACACCCTTTTGGAATTTTAGCTCCTAAAGCTGTGTAATTATCTGGGTTCTTCAGAAAATCGACAACTTCGTGAAGTTCCAGTTTCGCTTGGTCTGCTCCAGCAACGTCGGCGAATGTCACTCCTGTTTCGGGCACTTCTTGAAACTTTGACTTCGATCTCCCAAAATCCATGGGTCCCCCGAACCCGCCTGGCCCGCCTGTACCGCCCTGGGCACGACGGAATAGGAAATACAAACTGCCCAGAGCCAGGAACGGGAATAGCAGGTTTCCGATGAAATTCAGAAGCTCATTACCGGATTCTCCCTCGTAGACAGAGATATCGACACCATTCATAGCTAAAATGTCGATGAGGTCCGGGTCCTTCGGGACAATGACGATGGCACGACGGCCGTCGACGGCAGTGAGTTGCAGGGCTGAACCGTCTTTGCTGAAACGGACTTTCTCCACTTTCCCCCTCTTGACGGCTTTGAGAAACTCGCTGTAACGCCATTGGTTACCTTCAGGGAGGTCCGGTGTTGATTGAGACTGAGGTTTTGGGGCTGTGAGAAGAAGATTTTGAGCGAAAGGTGAGGAACTTAATGGGATTGGATTAGTGGGTTGTATTTCGATTACTGGTGGTGGTGTTCGTGGAGGAGGTACATTGTCATTATCGAGAGCAAAGGCCGCTTGTTGGGTTGTCAGTGAAGTGAAGAACAAAGCAGCTAGAGTGGCTTGTGATGGGAATGAATCAAAAATTGGATGCTTTGAATTGAGAAAAGATTTGGGTATTTGGGTTCTTCGTCTGGAGAAGAAAGGCAAACGCGAAGATGCTTTGATTGTTTGTTGGAGGAGAGCTAAGAAGATTGAAGCCAAAGAAGTGTGAAGAAAGCAGAGGTTTGGTTGCTGAATTCATGGCGCTTTTAATGGCAGTCGAGTGATGCCTCTTCCTGTTTTATACTTTTATCTCTTCAAATCTACTAGGAGATACGAATTTGTGTACAAAAGCCTGAATTGTTCACGTTATGTTGGGGACTCGAGCTTGAAATTGTCGCATATATGTCTGAAGAGAATGTTTAAGAAACCTGAAGAATGCAAAGAAGAAGGGATGACATTTTGGTTCTCGACCCGATTCGACGTCAATGGGCCAAGCTTAGATCGAAGCCCAAACCCAATTCGAGATCTAATAATTATAAAAAACTGATGTTTTTTTTAATTAAAAAAACAGGTCAAGTCAAGCAGAGCCCCTTAGATATTATGTGACATTTATCATTTCTAATTGGTTGAGATAAAATGAGACAGAGTAAATGACACAGAGGATCATGTCCCCTAGCATGCATAGATACACATAAATAGATGGTTAAGATTAAATGAGATAAGATAAATGACACAGAGAATCATGTCTCTAAGTAGAGTCAGTTTAAGCTCAGACTTATATAAGTGACACGAGTCCTACCTAACTAATTGTCATCTCTAGTTATATTATCTCAAGTCCTAAAACAACAGTTGTTGTTAGAAAAAGGTTTGAACAACTACTTTGAATGTCAAATTAGATACAACTCAATCTCAAACCTAATTTCATTTCTAAACTCAATTCAAGCCTCAGACATGGGAGCCGGTCCATGGTTTTCAAGTTGCTCAAATCCAAACATGTTAATGCCAGTAGGATTTGGACCATGTTGTGCCCCCACCTCATGGCGACCGCTTTTTTCACTCAGTCTCTTCGGGATTGACTGCATCATAATCTACGTTCGCGCAGTCAAATTTGGGGCCATGATTGGGCGACCATTTTCGGGCTCACCTGTTGGTTTCTCTAATCCTGGAGGAACAAGTCGGTTTTTGAACCTCATTTCACTTGGCCCGCTTCTCCTGACGCGCTCATTTTGTCTTATGCAGGTCATCTTCACTAGGCATCCGCGAGGCGCAACATCCCTGACAGTCGACTCCAGCCCCGTTCTGCGCATCTCCGCAGTTGGATCAAGCCACCACCGGGATGGATCAAGTTGAATACTGATGGGGCCAATAATCGTACTTCTTTCACATCAGCTGCTGGTGGATTTTTGCGTGACAGTGTCGACAATTGGCTGAGAGGTTTCACTCATAACCTGGGTTGGTGCACTCTCCTGTCTGCAGAACTCTGGGGCGTCTACACTGGACTCTCCCTTGCACGGCAACTGGGTTTTCGCCGTATTTAGCTGGAGGTAGACTTGGTCACAGTGCACACCCTACTCGCCTCTACTGCGCGTCGCATTCAGGTGGCCAATTCTATTATCCTGGGTATACCGAGTTAATCTCCTGCAATTGGTTTGTTACACATCGGCACGTCTA
>JANJEY010000006.1:668824-686467 GCA_024703695.1 Erythroxylum cataractarum
GATTTGGTTAGATATATTTTTATTTATGTTTCATATGATTTAAAATTATATAATAATTAATATATTGTGCTTTGCATAATGTTTAATATACTTTAAATAATATTTATATGCATAAATAATTTTTACTATTAAATAAAATATAATTAAATTTAATTAAAAAATATTTTTTATTTTTATGTTGTCAAACGGTTTACTATATAAATTTTTTTAAATTTTTTTAAATTGACAATCAAACAGTCAACTAAGTTTTTAGAAAGACTCTTCTAACAAAAGCTCTATTGATAAAAACTCTACTAATGTAGGCTCATTCAAACAAATACTTAGAAGCACCTTAAAGCAAGCAATTAAAGCACTATGTAAAATACACTTTTGCATTTTTTTTCATTTTCAGTGCATATTTAACTTTGCTGCCAACTCGAGTCTAAGGAATACAAATAAGTTTGTTTAAATTAATAATTTAAAAAATAACCGATTTGATCAATTTAATCGTAAAAATTTGAACTGATTAATCTTTTTATTTGATTTATTTTAATAATCTTTATTGTTAAAATCTGACTAATTTATTAACTAATCAGTCAGTTTTATAAATTAATTAATTTTTTAAATTAATTAATTTTTATTAAATTTTAAAATATCATTTTAAAATTAAGTTCAATTCAAATCTAAACTAAGAAAAAATTTATTCTTTAATTTCGGGCTACACCCATTCCGGTCTATTTTGCCTTCCCTCTTGGGCACTTGAGAATAGGTTTGGAAACAAGTCCGACCTAAAGCATGATCAAGTCCGATCAAGTTCTTATCTAGTTTGGTTAAATATACACAATGAACTCAAACTAGGCCTATTGATTTCGACTCATATGAATCGAACCTAGCAATACTTACCAAGTTGCCCGCACAGGTAACCCAGTTGGTTATTGGGAAGGAAAGTGAGTACAAGGTCTTGGGTTCGAATCTCGGCAGCGACAATGTGGGAGTTCATCTAATGTGGTGATTCCTTGTGCGCACTAAACCCTGGGTCGTCTTTACAAGAAGCTGGCTGGGATCAAACCGTAATTTACCTCCCTCACACAATATCAGACCAGAGTGTAGGGACAGTTAAGATGGGCATTCTACCTTTTTTAGTACAAGGCAAGAGGATTAGTAGCTACTTGGATTTTCGATTATTATTTGATGTAATCGAACTCAACAGCTGGACGGGTCCAAGGGATGGATGGTGACCGGTACGAGGGACCATGATACAGGCACAAGAGGACCATCCTAGGCTAGGTCCTGTAATTTTCAATTTTCGAGAGAAAACAAAAATCCTTAAACGTGGTTTAAATTTATTTTGGGCTAATATTCTTTTTGCTCCTCATCTGAAGGAAGCTGGTCCACTTGTTTGGGATCCAATGTGGTACTTTGCATTATACAATTTTTCAAAAGAGGAAAAGTGTGACTTTGCATTATTAATTAGCTTGACTTGACTATGGAGTATGGACACATTTCTAGCTGGCAATAGCACATCCTGTACTTAAACTAAGTTTAAAACTATGTTTGATTGGCTCTTATTAATATAATGAAATTAAATATAATATTATTCTTTGATAGAAAGTTTATAATGAAATGAAATGAAATAGGATAAAAATGTTAGTGAATGCATAAAACCAGTTAAGTTGGTTTCATACAACAACTTAAGTTATTGTAGTGAAACGGTTACTTAATATGATATCAGAGCTTTTGTGACCAGGGACGGATCCATAATTTTTTTTTAAGTGGAGGCAAAATTTTATTTTATTTTATAGAAAAACTTAAAATAATAATATTTTTATATGAATTTGCCAATGTGCATCCGTCCTTGTTTGTGACCAAGTAGTCATGAGTTCAAATCATATCCTCCGTCTATTATTCAGCACAAGATAGAGTAAACTTGTGCAAGTTTCAAGCTCAAAAGGCATTCACTTGAGGGAGTGTATTAATGAATATATAAAACTAATCAAGTTGGCCTCACGTAACAACTTAAGCTATTGTGGTGAAACGGTCACTTAACAAAAAAGGAAATGCTTCATATTACATCTTATTCCATCTTAAACAGTAAAAACAAGTTACCTCTGATTTAGAGGGTTTATGATGAAATATAAAATGATAAACAATATTTCACTATATTACATTATGAAATCTTCTTTCAAACAATATTTCATTATATTACACTATGAACTATTTCATCCCTCCTAAATAACAATTTTATAATATTACATCTATTTACATTCCATTCAATTATAAATCATTTTATTAAGTTAAAAATCTTACATCCAACTAAACACAACTTAAGAAGAAATACCGTAAATCAATAATTCAAAATTAAATTAATTAATACGAACGTATTTCAAAATTCTTTATAAACCAATTAAACTATATTTATTGGGTTTTAATTATAAGTAAAAATGAAAATAAGTCATGACGGATGAGCCATATATTTGCATATATTTCACTTTATCCTTATGTTTCTTTTCGACATGAGATATTACACGTGAATTTCTATCAGTTATTATATTGAGTATCTAAATTTTTAAACTTAAAAATTGACTTGAATTTAAAGTTAAACTTAATTAATTCGTATTTGATATATTAATTTTGTATCGGATTAAATTAAATTGAGTTCGGATTTTTTTATCATTCTTAATTATATGTCACAAGTTTTACAAGGATCAAAAGTAAAAACCTATATCTTGTAAGTTTGTACAACATGTGTTGAGAAGCAGGGACACTAATTCGGATAAGAAGCAAGCTAATTATAAAAGAGGTATGCCCCAAATATGTAACGTCAAATGTACTGACGTGGAATACAACACATGGAGGTCGACCTACCTTCTTCCTTTAACAAAACTACACGAAAGGAGACAGTAGACATAGATAAGATAAACAGGAGTAGCAATATTGGTAACGAGTTGACTTGATCTAAACTTGAGTTGTTCCCGTAGTTACGAGTGTTTGTTTGTTTGTTTTTTTTTTTAAGAGTTTGTTTGAACCTTTAATACAAAGTCTTATTCAAAATCAATTATTTTTTATTTAAACTCGGGTAAATTCAAACTTTGTTTTGGTTAAAATGATAATTACAAATAAAATCCAATGTTTACAATGGGTGCGATTAATTAGGATTAATTTTAGGCTAAGTTGCAATAGGTCGGACCAAATTTATCATCTTTAATATTATGTACATGCCTTAGATAGTAAGAATTAAATTCCAAATCATAAGTTATGATATTATTATAGACTATAGCCATATTCGAGTTATGATATAATTACACATTATAACAATAATTGTGAAATGATACAAGTATAATTATAAAAAATGCGACGACGCTGACAACGAGGAAACAACGACAACGATGACTACGACGACAATAATAGTATTAAGGACAACCAATTATAATACTTCGAGCAAGTTTTATAACTAAGGATCATATAAAATAACAAAGAAAAATAAAAGGATAAGATCAAAACGACGAGAGGAAGAACCACAGGAAATTAACCAGAGCCACAAAGAGAATCAAAAGCTTCTATTTTTAGATTTTCGTACCTTTTTTTTTTTGGCTTTGCCATTTTTACAAAATAAATATAACATAAAATCAAAAAAAAGAAAATTTAAAGTTAACAGTTATATATATTCTTCCATTTTATGGAAGCTGTCTCCTTTTCCTTTTCCTGATAAATATATATACAAAATTGGAAAGGAGACAAACCATAGCTAATTATCTATTATTTTCAGATAAAATTATAAATATATATAATTATTATTAAAAAAACATTTTCTAATTTATTAACGAGCAAGTTCTGTTTGCAAAGATGCATTAAGCTCCACTTGCTCAGCCTCCCATTTTGCCTTAGCTATAACTCCATCATGCAAAGGCACATATTCCTGATAAAATAAATAAATTAATTAAACAATGATAATAATCAAAGAATTTAAAAGTACCCAAATTATGATTTATTACCAACAAAAAAACTTTACGACCAATTTCATATTCTATAAAAAAAAATTTATAATGAAACGGATAGTAGTGATAGTCGGTTACCTTCCTATTGAGTCGGGTTAAAAAAACGAGTTAGGTTGGTCTATGTCACCTAGTTTTGATTGATTTTCGTAAAATAATTTTAACACGTCAAAATTTTTATTAATTTTTAAAAGAAATTTAATTTTAAGAAATTTTTATAAGTTTAAATTATAAGAATTTTTACTGGTAATTTTAAAAGGATGAAGGGCTTTTTCAAAAATTTTCTTATATATAAAAAAATAATTTTATCTTTTATCCTTATGAGTAAATATTATATCAAATATTAATATTAAAATTGATATTTTATATTAAATATCAAATTATTCCTTTTTTCACAAAATTCATGATTGGTAAGAGAAAAAGGATAATTAATAACTACCTCGAGTTTCTGAACAAGCTCCTTGGCATTTGGAGCGTAGACAATGATACTACGTTGTGAGGGTTTGATGAATCCATCGTCCACTGCCTTGTCGATGAAAGTGAGTAGACAATCGTAGTAGCCGTCTACGTTAAGCAATCCAACCTGTCATAATGTAATAGACTTGGCTTTAGAGTTGACCCTAGCAAATTACAACATAAGAAACATGATTAAAAATCTCTATATAACCCACGGCGGCTGCCGTATAGCGGCACGATCTCTTTTATCCTTAACCAAAGTATTGGGTTTGAGTCTTAAAAAGGAAGTCACTTTGAGGAACTTTGAGGAAAAGCTTTATCGCTTAAAAGGGTTCTACTCGGCTTAAATTCGAATTAGTCAATTGTTCATATAGCGTCAAATATCGGGTGATTTAATAAAAAAAAACTCTATATAAAGACGGCTTGAGATCGGTTCCGTCCAATTCAATTGGAAGTCCGGCTTGAGTTTAAGTTCGATCCAATTCAACTCCTGATTTAAAGAACTCGAGTTGAATTCGACCTAATCCTAACTCAATAGTCTATAACTAACAAGAGATTAACTAAGGGCATAAAGTTGCTTTACAGGTTTATCATGGATGCCAAGTTGGGCCCAGGTAATGACTTCTAGTAACTCTTCCAGAGTTCCATATCCACCTGAACAAACAGTCATAAAAAGACATACAGAATTAGTGAAGATTATACATAGCATAAGTTGTACTTGTCTCAGATCTTACACTTTTTTCAGTGATATTCTTACCGAATGTTGTTGTTATTATATTATGTTGAAGACAAATCAAGAGTATGTGTTTACGTGCTTCGAATGATATCAAAAGTTTCGGGTTGAATCGATCATAAATCGGGTCGGACCACTAACCTGGCAAGGCAATGAAACAGTCGGAATGGCGGGCCATCTCAGCTTTCCTTTGGTGCATGTCTGCTACTGCTCTGACCTCTCCAACAGTTTCTCCAGTTAACTGCTTTATAAAAAGCAAAGCTAAGTGCTTTTTTATCTTCCATTAAAACCAAAATAGTATGTAGATAAGCGATAAGTCTCATACCTCTTTGCTCATCAGTGTTTTTGGGATGATTCTGTAAAGATACAGAACCACTAAATTCAAATGAAGGAAAAACTACAAATCACTTTTTGCGAATAGGATAGTACTCTACACTTACCCTATTACATGGCCTCCCCGACGATGAACTTCCTGAGAAACCAACCCCATCAATCCAATACTTCCTCCTCCATAAACAAGATCCAACCTTCTTGACACCTTCGAGAAAAGACCCAGAAAAGAGAACATGAAATTACGGTTAAACTAAGCTATGAAGAGAGCTTGATAATGAACAGAAATGGCTACCAGTTCTTGAGCCAGCTCCAGAGCAGCATCACTGTAGCAGTCTCTCTTCCCAGTACTGCTTCCGCAAAACACACACACCCTTTTAAACCTGGAACTCACTACCTTCATCTCCTCCATTAATCTCCCTTTTCCTTTTCTTAATCTTCCTCTGAAACTCAATTCAAAGCACGTACTTTTCTCTTCTTTTTTCTTTTTTATTACGCTCTGAAATATTATTTGGGAGGACCCAATGACAAAAGAGCGAGATAGATCAGCTTCGTTATATAGACGCCCTAAAGAAAAAGGGAGGATAATACACTGGGCCTTTGAATCCTATTGTGCCACGTGGATATTTAATTCCAGCCTCTCACTTTACCGCATTCGCCGACAGAACATCCGCGTTCCTCTCCGGTGCTATAGTACGGTTGCCTTCACCGAACATTGATTGCGAAACCCACTAAGATGTACCCACGTGTGAGCACCACACGAGGGGTAACTATTGGATGGGACCAATAGCAATACGCCTCTCCACTATCATGCTAAAATTTTAAAATGTTTTCACTTTCTTAGAAAAAGTGTTTCTTTTTTAAAAATTGCTTTTAAAGATACAAAATATATAATATTTAAAGTGGATTAATCAAATTATTACTATCATAATCTAAAATTTTAAAGTCGATTTGAATAAATTAATTTTGATTTAAGTTAAAAATTTAAATAAAAGTTTATTGGTTTAAGTCAATTTTAAAATATAAGATTACGATATTATAATAAATTATTAATTTATTATTTAATTGATTCACATGTAATATTTATATTGTGTGTATTTTGTTATTATTTTTAACTGAAATCTAAGAGTAATTTTTTAGAAAATTAAAAAACGTGTTTAATTTTTTAAAACTTTAAAGATTAAGAGATTTTCTTAAGTTTTTAAATCTTGTCAATAATAATTTATATTAAAAAGTATAATAAAGGACAAAATAGTAATTATTTGCAAATCGAATACTATTCAATTTAACAGAATTATATAAATAAAATTGAATTTAAAATATATAATCCTAATTACTTAAAATTGGAATGATAAAAATTTAAATGTTTGATAACATAAATTAAGTATTAAAAAAAAAGGGGACAAAGCGACTTTTGAACATTCTCAGCAAGTGAGAACATGCGACTTTTCGAACATCGGAATGTGCTACTGTGTGTGTCGTACCTTGAATAAGCTCCTTTCTTTGACACGACTGTTCAAACCTTTCTTTGATACAACTGTTCAAACTTTTATACTTACTTCGTAATCTCATTTTTCTCGTACATTAATTTTTTTTTTTTAACTTTAAGAGGTAGATAAATTGGTAAAGAATTCTTTTAATTTAAGTGAGGTAGCAGATTCCAATCGTCCTCATATATGCAGCTGTTTAAAATTCAAAATCAGAGTTTTATCTTTCATAAGAGACCTACTTAACTCGAGCAAGGATTAATCTGAGAATAGATGGTTTAAAGATATTTTCTTATAATTGGGACTCTTTTAAGACATCTTGTGAATAAAAAAAAATAAATCTTCTTTTTTCGGTATCTTTGGATAAAGTTATTCTTTTTTTTTTACACGTGATTTTATTGGGTCGACTCTCTAGAATTTCAAAATTCCTAAGTTCCAATGGTAACTTCATCTTCTTTGCATAACCAACTGAGCCACAACTTGTAAGTGCAAATTTATTCTTTTGTGACTATAAAATTACACATATAAGTTTAAGTTACTAGAATCGTGTCTTTGTAAAAGTATTAAAAAAAAGTTACACATATATTTTTTTTTTAATTTCTATAAAACGGAAAATTTTATACATTGAGTACGTTTACTTTAACTTGTACAGAAATTACTTTAATGATTTATTCGAAAAACATGTTTTATAAATAATTTCCTCGTGCACTATTCTCATATTTTGACCAGAAAAAAGTCCATAAACTTCTCGCTCTTCACTGTTCAGCAATAGTGAAGCTGAACTGATAAAATTTGAGTGGTGAAAGGAACTTTTGCTTAGCTATTTGTGCCTAACTTAGAGCATTTAAGAGGTATAACGACAGTACACAATAGAGAGAGCAGTAGGCTAACGTGACGTAAGAAAATACGAAAAGTTTAAGATTTAAAAGGTTATATCTGTTATAAAATGAAGTAAAATTAAAGAATTATAAAAATTGTTTTTATTAATTAAAAAATTATTAAATAAAAATTAATCATTTTATTTTAATTTATAAAAATTTATTATTTAATAAAATTAAATTAATTTTAATAATAAAAATAATAAAAATAAATTAAACTGAAAAATTAAATAATTTAAAGATTTTACGATTAAACATACATGAGATATTGGGATCCAAAGTTTTTTAAAATTTTCAAATATTAAAAGTACCATTTTAATTAAAATTATTATAAAATTTAATTATTGATTTTATTTTAATTTAATTTTTTTAGCATAAGATGACTTGAGGATCCTTACAATTTTAATTATTGTTGATCGTCTTCTTGCCACTTGCCACTTGCCACCAAGCACACGTGCAAAGGATAAGAAACACTTTCTTGGTATTTGTGCACAGACTTTCCCAAGCGGACACCGCCAAATTTGCACAACACATGAATAGGGACACACAATTGAAGGATGACAATTGACAACAATGCACATGCTTTCATCTTTAAAAATATAATTTTTAAAAAATTATGTTAAAATTCACTTATCTAAATTAATATTTTTTTAAGGCATTACAATTAAGTCTTAATTTAAAATTATATAACACAAATTTGATTAATTTTAATTTTTGATTTTTAGTTTAAAACAGAATTTGGCATTATAACGTAAAAATTGAGAAAAAATTTAATTCATAACAAAAAAGTTACATTCTCTTAAATACCTCTAAAAGCCCTAAAAACAGAAGAGATATCAAATTAGAACCCTAAAAAATAAAAATAGAATTATAAAAATAATAAAATTTGACAATTCAAAATAAGGAGACAAAAATCGACTTATAATTATTTCATATTTTAAAAATCGGACTAGAAATTAAACCGATAAGACAAGATATTTAAGAATTAAAAATTCAGCAGGTATTAAACCATCTTAAAACTGGTTAAGGTTGAATAAAATTAAAGAACTTGAAAAATGATTATCAAAAAATTTAAAGTCTAATTTTATTTGGATTTATAAAAACTAATTAGTTTACAAAAACTGACTGATTAATAAATAAATTGATTAATTTTTAACAACAAATATTATTAAATTAAAAAGTTAAAAATCAAACTAAAAAGAATTATTGAACTAAATTAAACTTAAAAATTAAAAATTAAACTGACTAAACTATTCAATTTTTAAAATATTGATTGAAATATAATTAGATTAATCATGGACTACTTATAATTAATCTAAAATTTAATTATAAACTAAATTTAAAACTTATAATTGCTTCTAAATTTAATATATTATATGCTAATAATTCAAATATTCCATAAATTTAAGGCCCTATCAAAATCGAATTTAAGAAATTTTTTAAACTAGTCGAAGTTGAATCCGAACTAACTTTAATGAATGACACCGATCATGTTAGGTAGCGAAGCAAATATGGGGTGTTCTCGGAAAAAGACGGAGACTGGAGTGGAGAGAGCTTGTCTTGGTTTCAGGACCCACGTCTAGTTTGCTTTTACTACATTCGACTGACTCACAAGTCAAAAATCTGACGCCAAGACATAGACTCTTATATGGCTTACGTACTAACTTACTAAGCGAATCAAATCATTTCAGCTACTTTTTGAGTCATGCATTTGGAAACCAACCGTTTGGTTTCTTGAATCAGTCGGTCAAGAACAAGAACGTGACGCCACCTGGGAGGGAGAGGGACACTTTGCTGTTCGTGTATGTGTTTACGAAGCTTCCCATGATAGAGGCCTTCACCTAACGCATGCAATGTGTAAATAATAAATGATCACTTATCCTAACGCCCAGGCAGTTCATTCTGATTTTAGTATACTTTTTTTATGTACCACGTATCGGATGTCATAGTATTCTGTTAAAGGATAAATCGGAATCTGTTTCTCCAAACTCACTTTGTAAACGGTGTACTCTTATTTTCTCTTAATTAAAAAAAAAAAGATGACTTACATGGAACTTATTACCGGTGGACTAGAAAAAATATTATACTTGATGGGATGTAATGCAATAAAGCTAAACCTCCAATTTGTGTGTGGCTCAGGTGGGTAGCTATAGTGTTGAGTAGGTAGGTGATAAGGTTGATTAGCATTAGAATGTAGCATTAGGCTATGATTATCTTTATATGTAGCATTAGGATGTAGCATTAGGCTTTGATTATCTTTAGACGTAGCATTAGATTTTAGATGATAAGGTTCAATCGTTTTAACCTTAAATATTTTATCTTATCGGTTTAATTCAAATTTACAATCGAATCACAGTAAAAAAATTCTACCGTTAAATATTGTAAATTTAGCAAGTATTTGTTTTCATCTTTTGTTTTTTTTTCTTTTTATATTCAATAAAAAATCTATTTGTGTGAGTTTTTAGTTTTTTTAGTTTCTTTTAGTTTTCAAAAATTACATAAATTATAAAAAAGTTTTTGTTTCTTGTTTTTATTTTTATAATTTGATTTAATATCATTTAAATATATATCATTTAATTATTTAATTATTAATAAAAATTTTGAATAATTTAATTCAAGATTATATATTTAAAAAATTAAAATTAATTATCAATAAAATTATGAATAATTTAATTTAATTTAATTTTTATAATTAAATTATATGTAATTAAATTATAATAATTATTAATATATATAATTAAATTTTAAATATATAAATATTCAAATAAAATTTGATTTAGTAATTAAAATATATTCTAAATAAATATTAATTTATAAATAAAATATTAATTTTTAAATTATTTATTCTATTAAAATAATATAATTTTATTAATAATTTGTTAATAAATATTCTATAAGAGATTAGATAAACTTATTTAATTAAAAATCTTATCTAATATGTAATTATTATCTGTGATAAAAATATAACTATATTAACATTAACCGAATCAAACTATATCTTACATATAAATCAAAATCAACTGAACTTTTAAAAATATACGTAAGAATCAACTAAAGTTTTAAAAGTATTCAAAATTAAACAACGAATTGTATAAATATCTTTTAGAACCTACCAACAAAAGTTAGTGGCTCTTTTATAATAGAAATCAGTTTCGTCCCCAGAAAAAGTGGAAGTGTGGAAGATAAAGTAGGGTTTGCTTATGTCGACGATGAAGGTCTCAAAGGGAAAAGTCACAGAGAAATGGGCGTGACATTGACTATGATGTGGGTAGGCAAAAGTAGATTTTAGGGTAGGCGCTTAGAAAGCTTTCTTATTATTCTCTTCTCATTACTTTTAAGCTCAAAATGGGGTGAGAATGGATTCCATTATAGGAAATCAACCATGTTGAGCCTGTTTCGTTGTAAGTAGGCAAACATTCCTATTCCCATCCCTGTCAAATCTTTGAGTTCATGATAATTTCAAAAAGGTCAGGAACAAAGCTTCCCCAGAACCTTCTGCCTGTACAATGTTTCGTGTGTAATTGAGGATAATGAGGTTAAGGTTGAATCCGCCCCAAAATAGATTCGGTCAAGATGTTGGTTCAAGTTAGTGTTGAATAATTCAAATTTAATCAAAATTTAGATCAAACCAAATAAAAAAAAAGAAATGATCTAACCCGTATTTGAAATTGGTTCAATCAAATTTAAAATAAATATTTTACATTGAAATTAAACAACTTGAATTTGATCGATTTTAAGTCGACTTTAAGTTAAGAAAAAATAATCGACTTAGATTCAGCTTATAATATAAGCCTGATCGACCTTTAAAATAGTATCATTTTGATAAAATCTCGTTGTTTTAGGTTTAAACTAAACAACCTAACGCTATCAATTCTATTAAAATGGTAGCTTTTAATTAAAATTTTTATTAATAAGAGATAGTTTATTAAATATTATGGACATAAAACAATTCTATTAATTATTCACCACATGGTATTACATATAATTAATCAAGATAATAAAACCAAGCATGTATTATATTGTATTCTTTTAGAATTTAAATCGAACAAAGAGTATTCAAACTTTTGTTATTCTTATATATGTTCTTTATAGAAATTATCAAAAGTGGCAATGAACCAAACCAAGCCAAGATATTTAGTGCTCGAGTCCGATCTCCTGTCCGATTAATTATAATTTGACACACTATTTTTATGCTAAATGAACTATATAATTATATAATTATTATTATTATTAGTTATTTTTAATTTTAATATTTTCTGTATTAATTATTATATTCATTATTTACCTTTTATGTTATCTTTCTTATGGATTTACTTTTTTAACCTGCATCCATATTATCTTTGTCATATTTACATGTGAGCTTATTGAAAACAATCTTTTTATAATATAAAGGAAAAGTTGGGTATTATCAGGCTTCCCAAATCCTGTTTCATTGCAGAACTTGAAGATATGATGATGATGATGATGATGATGAACTATATAATAAGGTATGTTTTGAAAGAGTAGAATTATATATATATTGAAAAGCATACAAATTTTTTGTTATCCTTGTACGTATTCTTTATATAAACTATCAAACGTGATAATGAAATAAACCCAAGTCAAGATACTTAGTGCTTAAGTCTGATTCCCTGTTTGATCAAGTATAATTTGACTCGTTAATTTTATTTAATGAACTAGAATAAGAATAAGGTATGCTTTAAAAGAGTCGAATTATATATTAGAGAGTATAAAAACCTTTTTGTTATTCTCATACATATTCTTTATATAATTATCAAAAGTGACAACGAACTAAAGCAAGTTAATATTTTTAGTGCACGATTCCGATCCTCCTATTCGATCAAGCATAGTTTAACTTGTTAATCTTATGTTAAATTAGCATACCTTGAAATTATTTTCTGCCCGTTGATTTTGAATTAAATTAGTTTGATTTTTGATGATTCATTGAAATGGAAAGATTTTTTCCTACTGGGATTCTGAAATCCATCTCTCAGGAATTCAACTAAACTAATCTAAAATCCTAAAGCATGAGTGCCTGTAATGTAGCTTCCAGGAAGCTTGAGAGGGATTTCATGGAAGTTACTCACTCGCACTATACGGATCTTGATCTCATATCCGATGTTTAATGCAGAGGAAGCAAATTCAAGCATCTATACAGTTGTATTCAGTCCAAAATCGTACGCTTTGTCTGTATATTTGCTAACAGACTGGCACATCTTTCTCGTGCATGTAGATCTTACGATACCAGTCTAAGTCACTAACAACTATATATAATTCATTATCTCTATGTATTAATTAAACCACGTACCTCTGATCCATTTCCACGTACGGAAGTTTCCTGCGGACAGCAATGGATTCTTGAATATTATTTTCAAGATGTTGACATGTTCTTCAAGTTCTCTATAAAAACTGATCATCTATCTGAAACCCTCTTCATCAAATTCTATGATCTCCTAACACTGTTCTTGTTTCTTTCCTTGCTTACACTGTTGATAAGAAACAATGGTGCTCAACTCTGTCAAGATTGTATAAAATAAGGAGAGACTGTATTGCAATGTTTTGCTTAACCTTTTTTATTATGTTTACTGTACGAGCTTTATATACAAGTTAGCATGATTCTAGAGAATTCGATTACAACAGAATATATAGCATGGGGGCATATTGTTATTGTTATCTGTATCCGAAAGTTTGTTGAGACTGAGGGGATCTGCTACTAGCAGGTGTAGAGGAGAAGACAGTGAGCTTGGAAGGTGGTTTGACAGATGGGCCTGGAGTAGGATGACTTGGCCCAGTGCTTAACCCGTCTCGTTTACATGTATCGCTAACGCCCCCACTTAAACGAAACCTCGGATTACATACGAGGTTGAGTTTGAAAGACAAATCCCTAAATCGAGCCACAGAGAGAGGTTTGGTGAGGAGATCTGCGATCTAGTCAGTGGAAGGCACAAATCGAACCTCGAGGAGGCCAGCAGCGATCTTTTCACACACAAAATGGACATCAATCTCAATATGCTTGGTGCGAGCGTGGAAGACCGGATTTTGGGAGAGAGCACGAGCACTGTTATTGTCGCACCAGAGAACAGCTGGACGGGAAGGAGGAAATCCAAGATCGGTAAGAAGGGACAACAACCAAAGGAGTTCAGTGGAGAGCTGTGAGAGAGTCCTATATTCGGCTTCGGTGCTTAAACGAGCGACTACAGACTGTTTCTTGGAGCTCCAGAAGATGAGATTGCGGCCAAGAAAAACACAGCCTCCGCTTGTAGATTTGCGATCGTCTGGAGAACTAGCCCCGTCGGAGTCGCTAAAGGCATGAAGGTCAAGCGAGGAGGAAGAGTGGAAAAGTAACCCGAGATCAGAAGAGCCCTTCAGGTAACGTAACACCCTTTTTAAAGCCGTCCAGTGAGGTATGAGAGGGTTTGAGAGATACTGACTGAGTTTGTTAATGATAAAGCTGATGTCAGGTCTCGTGTTGCAGAGGTACTGGAGAGCTCCAACCAAGCTGCGATACAGAGATGGATTTGCAAAAGGTTCCCCATCATGGCGAGACAGCTTGAAACCCGTGGAGGCGGGAGTGGAGCATGGTTTGCAGAGATTCATGTTAGCCTGGGTAAGTAAATCTTTAATGTAACCATGCTGTGATAGAAATAGGCCATCTGAGTTTCGATAGACCTCAAACCCTAGAAAGTGATGTAGATCACCGAGTGTCTTGAGAGCAAATTGACCATTTAGCTTACGGATAATGGATTGGACCTCTGAGAGATTATTGCCTGTGATTAGAATATCATCAACGTAGACTAATAGGATGATGATTGTACCATTTTGGTTAAGATGAAATAGAGATGTGTCATTTTTAGAGGTGCAGAAACCCCACCGTAGAAGAGCAGTTCGGAGTTTATGATACCAAGCTCTCGGAGCTTGTTTTAGACCATAGAGAGCCTTAGAGAGTCTACACACATGGTTATGAAATTGGGGGTTTTGAAAACCCTGAGGCTGAGTAATATATACAGTCTCATGAAGCACCCCATTGAGAAAAACATTGTTGATATCGACTTGCTGAATACTCCAATTGAAGGAGACAGCAAGAGAAAGGACAACTTTGATGGTGGAGGCCTTCACTACTGGGGAGAATGTTTCTGAAAAATCAAGGCCAGGAGTTTGGGAGAAACCCTTAGCCACAAAGCGAGCCTTATGCTTAGCCACAACCCCATCTGCAGTGTATTTGGTCCGAAAGACCCACTTAGTTCCCAAAACATGAATTGTAGAGTCATAAGGCACAAGAGTCCAGGTGTTGTTGTGGTGAAGGGCAGAAATTTCCTCACACATGGCTTGGTACCAAGTAGGATTGGTAAGGGCTTGGGAAACATTAGCAAGTTCAGGAGAAGGATAAGGGTTGAGAGAAACAGAGTATGCTTTGGGTTTGAAGATACCAGATTTGGCCCTGGTTTGCATGGGGTGGGTAGATAGGACAGGTGGAGTAGTAACAGTGAGGGGTTGGGCAGTAGAAGTAGGCTGAACAAAAGTAGGCATGTGGGAGGGTGAGGAAGGAACAGTATAAGGAGAGGAAGGAGGAATTACCTGATTATTTGGTGAAGAACTTGAGAGCACAGGAGAGGAGCCTGGCACAATGGAGATGCTGGGAGATGACCTCGGAGGAAGAGGGTGCTGAGGGAAAGCTACAAGATGTAGGGCGGATAGAGGCAAACAAGGATGAAAGCAAGAAGTAGAATTAGGGGAGGGGAAAAGGGTAGGGTAAGGGAAGTCAAGCTCATTGAAGTCAACATGCCTAGATATGTAGATTTTACCTTTGGGACTGAGACACTTATAGCCTTTGTGCACAGGACTGTAACCTAGAAAAATACATTTAGTGGTGTGAAAATCCAGTTTGTGGGAGGAGTAGAATCGAAGGTAAGGGAAGCATGCACAGCCAAAGGTTTTAAGATAGGAGTAGTTGGGCATTTTGTGATAGAGGAGCTCAAAGGTAGATAAGTTGTGCAATCTTGGGGATGGGATATTGTTTATGAGAAAGGTGGCAGTGGAGAAGGCTTCAAGCCAATAATGGAGAGGTAGATGAGAATGAGAGAAAAGAGTAAGGCCGGTTTCAGTGATATGACGATGCTTTCTTTCGGATACACAGTTTTGTTGATGTGTGTAGGGACAACTGAAACGAGGTTGGATCCCATGCTTAGCAAGAAAGGGTAGGAAGGCTTGATATTCCCCTCCCATGTCAGTGTGGAGAGCCTTAATTTTTCTTTTTAGTTGAAGTTCAATGAAAGTTTTAAATTGAAAAAAAGTGACAAATGCATCAGATTTGAGTTTTAGAGGATATAGCCATGTAAATCTAGAATAGGCATAAAAAAAATTATATAGTATCGATGACCTTCAGTAGATAATAGAGGAGAGGGACCCCAAATGTCAGAGTAGATAATTTCTAAAGGTTTAGTGGCAGAAATATCATAAGACTGAAAAGGTAATTTATGGAGTTTGCCTTGCTTGCATGAATCACAAAATTGTAAATCATTGACATTAATGGGAATTTGCATTGAATGAAAAACATGTTTGAGTACAATAGGTGAGGGGCAGCCAAGTTTGGCATGCCAAAGATTGACATCATTCTTGGACAGCATAGTAGGAAAGGCTTAAGGTGGATGACGAAGAGCAGAAGCACATTGATGTGAGGAGAGTGGGGTGGAGATCTTCGGATGAGGGATATGTTGGTTAGGAGGTGGAACATCGAGGCTGTAGAGGCCATCCCGTAGCATCCCTTTGAGTAGAACTCTCCCCGTGGCTTTGTCCTTAAACAAACATAACTTGTCAGAAAATTCCACAGTAATCTTGTTATCATTTATAAGTTTGGAAATGCTTAATAAATTTTTGGTGATATTGGGAACATGTAGCATTTGATTCAGAAATAGAGGTGTGTGTTTATTGTTCTGAAATTTAATGTATGAAGAGCCAATGTGTGCAATAGGAAGAGAATTGCTATTACCTACTGTGAGTTGATTATTACCATCATAATCCGAACTAATGGAAAGGTTTTGTAGGTCAGCAGTGACATGATTGGTGGCGCTAGAATCAACATACCAGGTAGAATTGGGTGGTTCAGAAGTGAGATTGCTGAGCTAGGAAGGTCTGAGGTGAGTCATTGGGAAAGGACTGTTGCCCATGATTTTTGAGGTTGATACTGATTCTGTAGTGGCTGATTTCCATGTCAGGAGTGATCAAAACGCCTATAACAGCGGAGAGGATCATGACCAGGTTTTTGATATAATTGCCAATAGAGTCGGTTAGCACCATGCCATCGACCTCCTCTGCCTCTACCTCCTCGTCCACGAAAGGTATGTCTACTGCCTTGATTGCAGTTGTGGGATTGATTTTTGTTAAAAGATGCAACTTTTGCTGAAGGGGATGAAACATTGAAGGTGTTAGGAGTTGCATTTAGTTGTTCAAGCCTAGTTTCATGCATCATGAGACTATACTGCACCTCCTGTAGAGTGGAGTTTTTCATAGTGTGGGTTAAAAGAACTACCACCGAATTATACTCATATCCCAAACCATTTAATGCACTGAGAATTAGTTCATGATCAGGTACAGCATGTCCTGCAATCATGAGAGAGTCTCCAATTGTTTTTATCTTTTGAATATACTCTGAGATAGTTTGAGAACCTTTTTGAATGGTTGATAATTGCTGTTTGAGTTGCAGAACTCTAACCGTTGAGGTCTGGGCATATAGACTTTCCAGTATCTTCCAACATTCAAGAGAAGATGTAGAATGATTTACCTGGCCAACC
>JANJEY010000006.1:723390-752362 GCA_024703695.1 Erythroxylum cataractarum
AGTTTTTCATTTACAGGTAAAACCCGACTGCCCCAAGTTTTTACAAGAGTAGCTAGCATAGAATCGAACCTGAGACCTAACCAAAGTGAGGAGGAGTTAGGATTTTTGTACATAAAACAAATAAAATCTAAATTCACACAATTTTTAATTCAAAATTTTGATACAACCATGCTCTTCAACTTTGTAGCTAACCCTACATAGCAAGTAATCTGAATCGGGTCGGATCCGCAACTAGAGTTAAGTTTAGGTTGAGTAGCGAAGAAGTCAAAGCGCCATGGAGACGGCGTCGTATAGGTTGACTATCGTCAGCGCAACGTTTCTTGGTCTAGATTGTTCTGGAATTTAGGGACAAGCTTAACGCAGAAGTTAGCTCCGTTTCTTTTGCAACCAAAGTCCCCCCCTTCTTTCTCGTAAATTCCAATTTGGTTTGCGAATCCTCCAAACACTCCTAAAAATCTTTCTGTTCTTGATCTTTTTTCCGTTTCGCTCCCGATCTGCGAAGCTTTTCCGTTGCCAGTTAGAGCAGGTTTGTTTCTTTTTCTCGGTTTTCGATCATTTCGTTCTCTTACTGTTCGTGCTATGTAACGGATGGAGGTTTGTGCATTTACGTGATGATAGATTTTTTTTCATTTCCGTTGTTTATTAAACCCTAAATTGATCTCTTTTGTTGTATAGCATTTATTATTGCTGTTTATCTATCTTTTGTGTCGATTCTCATTTTGATCTTTTTTTTTTTTTTGTGTGTCTGATTTTGTTAATGTGGTCGTTTTGGAGGTTTTGATTGAACAGACCACTTGTACGGCTTTTCTACGATGTTTAAATGTATTGTTTATGCAAAAGGCACTGTCTTGTGATGAGGGTAGTGAGGGTGCGTTTGTAATTTGCATGTTGATTGATGAGTTTCGTGTTTGGTATTAGGGACCCTAAAGAGTAAATTTTTGCAGACTTGAGGTCTTATTATCATCGATTATTACATTTGTTGGGTGTAATCTGTTTGTTCCTAGATTGGAATGTTGTGGTTGTTTGCGTTTGGAACATTTATATCTCTGGTGGAATTCGGGAAGAGCCAAAATTTGCCGCTTGTGTAGACACATAGATTGAGATGAGTGAAGGTTTATCCTTCACATTGGAGACATTTGTGATCGATCTTTCTTACTGGCACGGAGAATGTTGCTATCGCATTATTTTGTGATTATCACCCATTATCAGCTCTTCTAAGTTTCCAGTTTGGCATAATTATTAATAAACAGTTAAAATTAGTAGATTGACCAATAATGATTGTTATGATATATGCTGGAATGATACATTTAATGTGCTATTTCAATACGGAGGAAAAGTACAGAAACTCTGATTAAGGTTTACCAGAAACTGCCACGTATTATATTCGAAACTGAGGCAATGATGGCATGTAATATTTTCAAAACCACATACTTGGAAAGTTTGATCCAATATCTTTTGTAAATGGAAGGTATAGATGTGTAAGTAGTTAGAAATGACACTTTACGAATAAATACTTTTGAAAGGGAGAGAGTCATTTTAATGTTGTTCATATATGTTAAAAGAAAATATAGGATTTGGATGGTAGCTGGGATCTTGTTGCATTGCTAAACCAAGAATACCCTTGGGTAATATCCACTTAAAAGATACAGGAACTTTAATGCATGACTCTTGTAATGGTACAGCTCTTTCAGTTCCCGCGTGTCTTCACAAAACTCTTAATTATAAGCCCTAGACAATTTTGTGCAATTACTTATTTATTGGTGTTCATGCAGAAGTTTGACTGTTGTATTCCTTGGATGCAGTTGGTCCATCATGGCAGATCAATATTCTAATGCAGGTTCCAGTACAAGTAACACAGTAGATGGTTCAGAATCAAGTATTGAGATTAATATAAAGACTTTAGAGTCACAGATATACAGTTTTCAAGTTGACAAGAATGTAAGCATCAACTAATGAATTTTTGTTTTCATGAAATTCTACCATTATTTTTCTTTGAGAGATGTGGTTTTGGCTCAAAATTCTGGAAATTAGCTTCTCCAATTTCCACTTGTAAACTTTTGACACTTTTTTGCTAGCCTTTGAACAGTATTTATGTTCCTAGTAATACTAACAGTAAATGGAATATCTTATGTTGCTGTTGTTGGAATGTTTACAGATGCCAGTTTCAGTCTTTAAGGAGAAAATAGCAGACCAAACCGGTGTTCCAGTTGGTCAACAACGTCTTATTTTCCGGGGGAAAGTCTTGAAGGATGAACATCTCCTCTCTGAATATCGTATCCTGTCATTAAACACTAATTTATTTTATGTTTAAAGTTCTTTGATATTAATAGACACTCACTTGTGCAATGCGATGCTAGAAAAGACTGCAGTTGAGTCTGTTTCTATGTGCTTCACTGTCATCTCTGACCTCCAATTAAGAATATTGATTGCTAATACTGAATGGGCATTTTTATAGCCAGGAATATTATGTTTCACTATGCAAAAATTGGTCCCTTGACTATTTATAGAGTTGGAGAATGGGCATACACTACACTTGGTGGCAAGGCAGCCAACACAACAATCACAGCCACAGCCTTCTGCCGATGCTAGCTCCAGGGATGCAAATGTGTCTGATGGTAATCAAGTTATTTCTGTTAAATTAGTATGCCACCGTTCTGGTCCAGTTCTGATTGCATTATTTTGTTTCTTATAAACTTATAAAATAATAATTCTCACTTAAATTATTAGGAAATGAAAATGGTTCTGGTGTTCCAAGAAATCGTATCGGGCAAATATCACATAGTGTAGTTCTTGGAACCTTTAATGTTGGGGATCATGGAGAAGGAGCTGTTCCAGACATAAATCGTGTATGCTTTCTTCCCTTTGTTTTATAGATTCTCTGGTACATCATTTGCATCTTAGGTTGAGGTCTTTGCCTTTGTGTCAAATCTCTTAAAATTAAAATGCTTATTAATATGTTTGGTAATGTTGTGTGATATATAGGTTATAGGGGCTGTTCTAAATTCTCTTGGAATTGGTGGTCAGGCCGCAACTACTGGCATTGGTGGCATGCAAGCTCCCACTTTGGTTAGTACCACGATCAGTTGAAAAGGTTTACCATATGATATGTCTGCTATGCATACAGATATGACATGATGTATTCTTGAAATTCCACATGTTCAGATGATCATGATATAATTGGGCAAATTCTCATACTGTGCTATTAATCCTCGCATTTTGCATTTCCACTATTTCACACGTTAATGGTATACCCTATTCAACATTCTTTTCCTGCTCCATGCCATTAATATACGCTTGGATTTTCACATGGCTAATACTATTTTTTATCCTTTCTCATTCTTTGGACCACATCAATCAGCATTACTAGTCATGGCCAATTTCATGATAGTGATTCTTGGCGGTGCTGGAAAATACCCTTTTCTTCTTCTACATGAAGGAAAGTTTGATGTTGATTGCTTCAGTTTTGAATACACTTGTTGCGTTGTACAGCACAATTTGTCATTTGCTGATTACTTTTTGTTATTCAATTGTTCTTGGGTTGAATTGTTCTCATCAAAATTGTGAGCAAGTTTAGTTTTGTTGTGTTAAATCAGTAGTATGAATGACTGATTATTTCATTTCAGCATAGTGTGATGGGTCAGGCTCAACAAGGAAGTGAAGCTGGTGGCTTGCGTGGTAATGTTGTTGGTCAGAACCCTGCAGTGAATCAAACACTACCTAGCCAGGCATCACCCAGCCCACCATTCCAATCGCAGCCCCAAGTGGTTCAAATCCCTCTAACTGCAGCCATACCAATTCCATCACTACATTCGGTAGTTGTATATTTAGTAAGATACAGTTTTCATTGACGTGTACCTCTTTTACTGAAGCTATATTCTTCGTTTTTGTTTCAGCCAATTCCCGACTCCTTAAGCACAACTTCTGATTTTATGACCCGTATGGAGCAGACACTTGTGCACAATGGTGATAATTTAAAGGCCCTGTTTAGTTTTATGTGCTTATCTTGCAGAAAGTAACTTAATTTGGTTATTTTAGGGTATCAGCAGAGTTCATCTTCAACCACTGCAAGCGATTTACCAAGGACAGAATTACCTTTTGATGCCCGGGGTTTGCGAACACCTGAAGCATTGATTGTTATCTTACGACAAGCGGAAGCATTTCTCAGTGGCCATATCTGTACAACATTAGCGGTAAATTCATGATTTTTTTTTCCTTCTACATTTTCAAATCTCATTTTTCTTTCTTTAATCTGGTATCATTTGTTTTGTATTTTGATCCTGAGTCATGACGAGAAATAGGTATATGATTTTAGTATATATATATTCTTATTTCAGTGATGTTGAGTCTATTGATTACTGTTTAATAAAGTCATAGTTAGAGCTTCTGGTATGAATTGATTATTTGTTTAGATGTTGAAGCAAAAATAACATGTTTTTCCAACATCTGATAGGTGTGTAAATAAGTGAGCCAGAATATTCACCTAGAGTAGACTTTGTGATGATGAGTGATATATTTACTTTTTGGTTCTTAGAGGTACATTCTGCATGTTTTTGACATAGGATTAGTATTCTTCTGGCCACAAAACGGTGAAAAGATAAATCCATGTAGAAATCGTTGAAATTTATCAACGTAAGATGCTTGAAGATCATATCATCTGATCATGTGGTTTTTTCCTTGTTTATTTGTACTACCACCTTCTAGCATATGGCTAGGCGGTTGGAGCAAGATGGAGCTTCTACTGATCCCAATGTACGAGGACAAATTCAGACAGAATCAGCACAAGTTGGCCTTTCTATGCAACATGTTGGGGCTCTATTTTTGGAACTTGGTCGTACAATCTTAACATTGCGAATGGGACAATCTCCTGTATGTCTGAATTCTTTATTTTGTTGGTTTAATTTCTAACTGTTCAATTCTTTAAAACAAAATTATTGCAATTCACAGGCAGAATCTTCTGTAAATGCTGGGCCTGCAGTTTATATATCCCCATCGGGGCCTAATCCCATAATGGTCCAGGTTCGTGAAAGGATAATTTTTAGCAATTTGGTGCTTATAGTCTCCACATATTAGACTCTACAGGCACATGTTCTGTCCGCATCAAGTGCATTGCTAATTGATTAATACTTCAACCTTAGTTTTTACACTGTTCTTTACATGTATATCGTTTGAAAGTCATCTACTTGGCTTCAAGCTAAAGACTATATTGTTCGAATTTGTTGAATTGCTTTGCAGCCATTCCCTCTTCAAACCCATTCCCTTTTTAGCAGTACTTTTCCACCTTCAAATCCAACATCTCTGGGTCCCGTTGGTGTTCCAAATGCACCAAGACACGTTAATATACATATTCATGCAGGTTAGCAGAGTAAGCCCTTTTCTGTTCACTTAATGAGTACCTTTTTAGTTCCCATCTGACACACTATTATTAGGCAGCTCAATGGCTCCAGTTTTGTCAAGCCTGGGTACGAGGGGAAGTAATGGAGAAGGCGCCCAGGGAGAACGTGGCAGTAATACTGGTTCAGGTGGTTCTAGCACTTTGAGGGTTCTGCCGATGAGAAATGTGATTGCAGCTGCAGTGCCTTCAAATGCTGGTGGTATTCAAGTGCCTGATGCTGCAGAACCTGGTATGGGTGTTACAATTCCGCAGCCACCATCGGATTCTTCAATTTCCTCTTTAGTTGCTGAAATTAATTCCCAGATAAGGAATTTGGCTGGTAACATCCAAGTCCAGCCAGCATCAGGTAGCTTGCTGTTTCTATAAGTACTGATGAATGCTTGGTTACAAGTTATTATGGGTTTTGATGACGATATTTCAACTAAGCACTATTGTAGGTAGTGCAGGTAATGATGCAAACAATGAACATTCTAATAGCATGGTTGTTAATGGAGCTGCTGAATCTAGTGTACCTTTCGCTGACACTGTGCCTGATAATGACCATAAGGTATGTCTTTGTCCACCTCAACGATCGTTTATACTGACCTTTCACCATTTGTTGCTGATACAAGTTATGTTGAGGATAACACAGGATGAACAAACTAGAGTTTGCAACAATGAGACCAGGGAGAGTTTAGTGACTGCCAAGGATTCTTACTCGGAAGGATCCTCAAGTGAGGAGTCTTTGCTTAAGTTAGAAGGGACTTCAGAAAATGCTACAAGTTCCAGTAATCAGCATGACATTCCGGATGGTGCTAGATCTGTTCCAATAGGACTTGGGCTGGGGGGTTTGGACCGCAAGGTATTTGAACTTTTTTTTTTAATTTCTTTAATTAGTTCATAAATGGGGGGTCTGGTAGCTTTAATTCGTCTATTTATGGGGTGTTTTTCAGCAATGTGTGCTCTGTGTTGGTTATCAATATTTTCATCAGTGTTCAGTGTAGTGAGAATTAGATTATAAATCGGATTCTATAATTATGTATTGCCTTGTCTTGGAAAAACATTGAATTATGTAATTATATCCATTTTATTTATATCTGTCATTTTAAGGCCTTTTTTTTTTCCTTGTAATTGAAAAGAGAGAAGAATAATTGACGGATTTCTCACTGATGTCTAGAAGCGAGTCAAGCAACTGAAGTCGTTGGTCAAGAATGGTGATTCTGGAACAACCACTTCCCCACATGATCATGACCTTGGTACTGGAATGAGTGGCAGGCAGATTTTGCAATCTCTTGCATCCCGCAGTGCAGTATCAAATAGAGCAGGACCGGACACCACACCTTCTGGTCAAGCAGCCTCCTCGGAAAATATTGCTGGTAATAGGCCTCTAGGAGAGCAACAATCTGATGGCCAGTTTGATGCTGCTGGTGAAATGTCTCAGGTCTTGCAAAGCCCTGCTTTGGATGGCTTGTTGACAAACTTCTCACAACAAACTGGGTTTGGTTCTCCCAATATGTTAAGGAATATGTTGCAACAGCTCACTCAGAATCCTCAAGTAATGTCTTCTGTCAGTCAAATTGCTCAGCAGGTCGACAGTCAAGATCTTGGCAATATGTTTTCAGGGTTGGGCAGTGGCCAAGGTGGCGGGATCGATCTTTCAAGGATGGTTCAACAGATGATGCCGGTAGTTTCCCAGGTTTTTGGAAATGCATCAGCTACACCACCACCGTTTGTTGGTGCACGACCTGAATCCCAGCAGCAACTTCATGAGGGAAAACTGAGTGGAGATGGAAGATCTATCCATTCAGCCAACCAGGCATGATGAATCCTTTGCTCACAACTCACAAGTTTCGCTCGAGGGGTTCATTTGCTTGCCAGTGTGTCTTTTGTACAGTTTATTTGTTTTCCTCTACTCACTTACCTTTTATCATCCTTATATAGATCGACACCGAGGAGGACATGGCTCGAATAATTGGACATTTTGATGCACCTGGAGATGTTTTTCGCACTGCGGTTGAAAATGCAGTAAGAGCGGACCAAAATGGAAGCGCTTCTGTTGAAGCTGTACGTGAACTGAGCAACAATGAGGATCTAGCCAATGTAAGTATTATGTTTTTTTATTGCTCTATTAATGTATTTATTTTTTTCCTCGCATGCAGTGTATGCGTTAGCTGATGATTATACTCTGCTTCTTCAGGATTACCTGGAGATACTGCAGCGTGATGTACGTCGACGACTTCAGGGTGACCGTGGACAGGATAAGTGTTGATTTGTAGCGATTTGCTTGTCGTGTTTTCGACCGGCCAAGATCGGCAGGATTTTGCTTGAAACAATTGCTTCTTCTGCTAGTCACTTTGCAATCGAATGCCATTGATCTTGTAAAATTCTTGTACAATCTGAGGATTGTTTTTAAGCTATATATTCGTAATTACTGGTTGTTCATTCACAAGGGAATTTAGTCTTGTATGATTATAGGTAGACAATCAAAGGTTTCGGAATCTAAAGGTGCACTAGTACTTGGATGGTCAGATGCTCCTTGTTGTAAGTTGTGGAACAAGCCTGTTTCGATATTCAGTTTCATTTTAAGTTCTCGAATTTGTGCGCATAAATTTCTAATCTTTTGTGGTTAATTGAAATTGGCGATAAATACATTTAAGAGATGATTAAAAATAAGTTTAGTTGTTTTAATTATAAAGTTTTGAACTGTTTTAATCTTTTTAAATTCGGTTTTTAAATTTTTGGTTTGATTTATTTTAATTATTTTTATTATAAAAATGATGAATTAATTAGTTAAATAATAAGTTTTGTAAACTAAAATTAATTAATTAATTTTTATTTATTAATTTATTAATTTAATTTTAAAATTTTGATAGATAAAGCTAATTATATTTTAAATTTTTAAATTTTATTTAATTTTTAATTGTTCTGTTCGTGGTATAGTATTAATTGAATTTTTCAAATTTGAATTTTAGCCTGATTTTTAAAAGGTTACATTTAAGTATGACAAATTAGGCCTGGTCATATGGGAAGGTCGGTTTTGTGCATGGCCATTTAAGCATAAAACGATGTTATTTGCGCTTGTTTAATGATGTCGTTTTAATTTCTTGGTTTAATATTAGAGTATATTTACGTAAATATTGATTTAGGTTGGACCAAACTCGCACCCTACTACTGTATCTCCAATTGCCATGTGTATCTTAAACTCTCTTAAATGAAAAAGTGTACGTGAAAACATACGGAATAAGAACAAGTACCTGTATAGCTTTGTGGGACGTTAATAATTACTTTTTTTTAATATAATTCTTTTAAAATATTGACTATAAAATAAAAAATATTTTTTAATAATTATAATTTTTTTAACGGTTAAAATATAATTTTTTTAAAATTTAAATTTGAAATTTTTTTAAAAAAATTCTTAAATAACTTTTTTAAACAAGTTTTTTAGATTAATTAATGAGTCTATTTTTTGTCTCTTTTATTTTTATGTTTTATATATAATTCTCACGATACTCACAAATTTATCTTTTTAATTATTATGAATTTAAATATTTACTGAACTTGAATATTTTTTTAATATTTATATAATATTATGTAACTTTTTTATATGTTTTAATATTTATTTTTAATATTATATTACTTATATTATACTCTATATAAAAATTTTGGTTAGATATATTTTTATTTACGTTTCATATTTATTAAAATTATATAATAATTAATATATATATATTTAATATATTTTAAATAATATATATATATATATAATTTTTATTATAAATTAAAATATAATTAAAATTAAAATATCCTTTTATTTTTACATTGCTAAGAAGTTATTTTTAAAAAGTAATTTTTTAAAACTAACGACCAAACAAATAAAAAAGGTCTACTGGTATAAACCCAGGCTAAGGGGCTGAAGAGTGAAGACGGTGTTAAATAAGTGCTTATTGGGTGAGTGTGTTAATGGAAGACATGGAGGCAAAAGAACCCAGGAGGACTGGGACTCGTCTCTGTTGCCTTTGTAACCAGAGGAGAGCCGCTCTCAAAAGACCTAAAACCCTAGACCAGGTGAAACAATTTTCTCTCATTCATTCTCCTTGTGTTTGGTTATTTTGATTCAATAAAATTCACCCTCTGATCTTCCGAAATCGAAAAATAGATATGCAGAGAGTGTTTCTATGAGGTGTTTGAGGAAGAAATCCACAGAGTGATTGTAGACAACAAGCTGTTCAACCCTGGTGAGCGTATCGCTATCGGTGCCTCTGGTGGAAAAGGTGTTCAATCCGATTTAATTATGTTTTTTTACTTTTTTTTTTGTTTAATTGTCTGTTTAGCATTCTAATATTTTGTTCTTTTCTGCAAAAGATTCTACGGTGCTTGCTTACGTGTTATCGGAATTGAATCGCCGGCACAATTACGGCTTAGATTTGTTCCTTTTGTCGGTTGATGAAGGGATTACTGGATACAGGGATGATTCACTTGAAACAGTTAAAAGAAATGAAGTTCAGGTTTGGTATTGAATCTTGGGATTGTTTGGCCAATTGATAAAGTTTCCATAACTAGTTTTCTTCCTACTAAATTGGGTTCTTGCTCTTTTTCAAGTACGGTCTGCCATTAAAGATTGTTTCCTACAAGGACTTGTATGGATGGACGATGGATGAGATAGTGAAGATGATTGGTCTGAAGAACAATTGTACTTTTTGTGGTGTCTTCAGGCGGCAGGTATCAATGGTTTTAAATTGTTATTGTTTCTGAACTATTAGAAACATGTATTATTTGGACTATATTGCAAGTTTCTTTATCTACCATAACAATGTTTTCCTCAAATTTTTAGCTTCGACTTGATTGTTTGATGTCTTTGTATTGAAGGCACTAGATCGAGGTGCTGCATTGTTGAAAGTAGACAAGCTTGTTACAGGACATAATGCAGATGATATTGCTGAAACAGTTCTCTTGAATATTTTGCGTGGTGATATTGCTAGGTAATGCAACGTCCATACTTCATTATGCTCTCATTCTTGTGTTTGTACTTGCTTTGTTTATTACAATTGGATCTTTGTAGATTGAGTAGATGCACCTCGATAACGACTGGTGAAGATGGTCCGATTCCGAGATGCAAGCCTTTCAAGTACACCTATGAGAAGGAGATTGTCATATATCCTTAGCTTCTTAATTACTTGGTTTAATATAGAAATAGATGTTCTTTAATGTTCTGATTCCATTTTTATCAGTTGTGAGTGATGCGGAACCTTAACTAGATTCACACGTATGCCTATTTCAAAAGGCTGGACTACTTCTCCACTGAATGTAATTACTCTTTTCTTTTACCACCACCATCTTCATTTTCCTTAAGCATGTTTCTTTAATTGTTATCCCTGTCTTGCCTTCTTCTCTTCTCGGCCGTTGCATATACTGCATTTGTCTGTTTTTTGGCTGTGAAATCATACTTCTTCTATCCCTCTAATAAGGGGTTACATATTGCAGGTATATATTCTCCAAATGCATATCGTGGTTTTGCCCGGGAGTTCATTAAAGATTTAGAGAGAATGAGGTTGTTACCCAGTTATTCTATTCTGCTATTGAATCCAGGACAGGATTTGGCTTCTAGTTGCTATTTTACTACTTACATATCGACATATTGATCTCCTGCAGACCTAGGGCCATACTCGACATTATAAAATCCGGCGAGAACTTCAGAATTTCCACTTCTACGAAGATGCCGGAGCAGGGGACCTGTGAACGTTGTGGTTACATTTCAAGCCAGGTGACCATTGCTTCTACGGTTGTAATATGTCCAGGTTTCATAATCTGATTGTTATAATGTGTGAAATTATTGTATAAACAGAAATGGTGCAAAGCTTGTGTATTGCTGGAGGGCCTGAACCGAGGTTTGCCGAAGCTCGGTATCGGAAGAAGCCGAGGCCTCGATAATGGTGATGCGAAGGACACACGACAAAGTAGCCGAACAAAGCAAATCGAGAGCAAAAGTTGTGGAAGCTTGGATTTTTGACGTGGGATTCAATTTTTGGGAAATCCTCACTCTTTATTCATCCTGAAAAACCAAAATATTATGGATTAGTTGAATAGAATAGCTATTCTGTTCTTCATGTATTCTTAAAGAATAGTTATTCCTTTGTTTAGTTAAAAAAATAACATAAAATAACTAATCTTAGGTTTAGTTATTCTTATACTTTCATAAATAGCTAAACATATCTCCCTTGTCTTTACATATTCTACTAATTTTAGGTTTAGTTATTCTTTAGTTATTCTTATACTTTCTGAAATAGTTAAAGATATCTCTCTTTGTCTTTATCTATTCCGTAAAATTCGGAGTAGGTAAAGATAATCTTTCTCCATATTTTTATTATTATTATCAATAATTTTCTTCTTATTGTTATTAATTTTTTTCTTTTTATCATTATTATTATTTTTATTGTTATTGTTATTATTATAATTATTATTAATTTTTTCTTATTATTAGTATTATTTAATTTCTTCTTCTTGTTATTATTATTATAAGAATTAATAATAATAATAAAGGAGATTAATATGATAATAAGATGAAATAAAATATTAATAAAAAAGAAAATAATAATAATAATAATAATAATAATAATAATAATAATAGTGAAAATTATAATGAATATTTTGATTTTTATTAGTTTTTTTAATCTCAAATTTATGTTTTCAAATTAAAATTGACATACATTATTATTAAAAAAATTTATGAATAAATTAAACTAATTAATACTTATTTTATATTATTCTTCGTTTATTCTATTCTTAAAAATAATCAATATATTCTTTATTTAGTCTAGGTGAATCAAAACCTTGTAAAGAGATAAGACAATAGTTCATGTAAATATTATTTAAAGGACCAATGTAGTCTAAATTTTAAGGGGCTTCGAATTAGCTATTTAGAGTCAATTTCGAGTTTGATCAGACTTCGAATTTCGGACTTCTCGGCTTTCTGAATCTTACCCATTAATGCTAAAATGTCAACAGTATTGGCACGAGGTCTTTTTATGATAGGATTGCGTGCAAGCTGTAACCAAGAGATATGTAAGTGTGAAAGGTGCATTCAATTGTGTAGCAGAGGCTCATTACTGTCGCTTGATGATATCCCTAAAAGCAATCATGAGCTGGCCTTGAACTGGAATGGATGCACAACTTGGAAAGGATACTTTAAATGATTACGCTATTAATGCAAGGGACGACATCTGTTATTCCGTTCACCGGCGCGGCGGGAACCTGTGTGTTCACATATGCTAACAAGTAACAAAGCAGAGGACGAGCTTCAGGCAGGACCGCAGGAGGGCATTTGCACGTTTCAATTTGATTGAGTACGTAGGTTCTTGCGTGCTTCCAAAATACTTAAATTAAAACGAGTTTATATTGGTCTTTAGCCTTTTTAAAATCAATTTGAACTAACTGAGTTTTCTATTTTGGTAACAGGAATTCAATAGACACTTCAATAGGAGTGGGCGGTTCGCATTCAACATGTCTTCTGGAAAAGAAACCAGTGTGTCGATAATTTCGCTCGTCTCGCTTACGGGTTAAGTCCGGGCTTACATATCCTTTATGAACCCACTTTTAACGTTCAGGAACTTCTTCATCGACATGTGCTAGGCACAGTGTACCCTCGAGCATTCATGTAATATGTTTTTTCCTCTTGTATACAAAAAAAAAAAAAAATCAGTTTGATCTAATCTAAAACTGATGAATTAAAATTGGGTTAACTTGAATTTAGAAGTATACACTATACAGTCTAAATAGATTAGATTAAAATAAAGTCTTTTTAATCTACCATTTGAGTTTATTCAATCTTTATCATTATTATTATTATTATCATCACACTCAGTCTGAAATTTCGCAATAAAGTAAAGTATAAATTTAAATGAGACTTGACAAAATTTATCTAATTCAGTCGATTGATTTGAATTTAATAAATTTAGTTTAAGTCAATTGAGCTTTGGATTTTTTTAAATAAAATGACAATTTTTAATTTTTAAAATTAAAGATATATGTTTAATCAGATTAGACTTCACATCATCCCAATCAGGGCTCAAATGCTAGTTTAGAATTTCCAATCAAATCAAGGTTTGAGTCAAGGTAAACGAATTACATCCCCACTTATTTGAGTTAATTTGTTTAACAAATTTAAACATGATTGAATATAATTAGAAATATGTTGAATTTGGTAAGATTTAAATTATTAAATTTAATTTTGATTTTGTAAGCTAAATTTGTTAATAATCTAATCTATAAATTATTATACAGAAAAAATTAGTAAATATCTTGAAATTGAACATTGTCACGGGAAGATAAGACTCGTAATTATTATTTGTCAACAATACGTGATTTACCGATTATTATTAAATTACAAATGAAAAAGGAAAAATGATAAATGTAAGCATGTGGGTCACTTACAGCAGGCGTGTAATTACTAATTACTAATTTGAAATGTAAACAGGTCTACACTTTCTCTCCGCTTTCGATTCTACACTGACATATCTATCCGAGACTTGCGGCGGATGGTCGGAGACCATTTTGGTGATTTGGCGTATTAAATTTCCAAGACCACCGTTTTGATGTAATGAATAGTAACTATTTGGTGTCAGAAGTTGTAAACCATTTTCTTATTTACATTTTTTAATACAATTATATTTATAATTTGTTAAGTAATTAAATTTAAAATATATTACAAAGATTTGGTTGAGAATTTTAAAATGACATTAATATTGAATATAATATTAAATTTATTTATAATTCTTATTTAAAGGAGTTATAAATTTATTAATAAAATATTTTAATAATAAAAAATAAATTTAAAATAAAAGGTAAATAAACTTAAAAGTAAAATAGGCCACAAAATTGATTTTTTAAAAAATTAAAACCTAACAAAAATGCTTGAAATTATAATTGGACTAAAATAAATTATAACTATAACCAAATTTGAAATTACAATTAAACTAAAACTATAACAATATTAATTTTATGTGTTAAATAAATAATATATTAATTAATTATGAATAATATTTTATTTTAATTTTATAAATAAAATAAATTCTTAAATTAAATTATTGTTTAAATATAAATTTATATAGATAATAACTAAATTATTGTACTTGATCACCAAATTGGGTGTAAAATGAATAGAATGAAAAAAAAAAATCGTGGAGTACACAGATCCCTAAAATATTGCTTTTTACGTCAAATTTTGTGTAAAATTTTAGTATAATAGTTGGAGATGACGTTAGATAGCATACTCTTACCTTTTCTTTCTTTTTTTTTTTTTAGGGAAGCATACTCTTACTAAACACGTTTTTAAAGTCCTTTTTGATAAATTTAAATTTTTAAAAATTATTTATAAAATCCTGAAATTTAACAAATGTACAACACAAGTTTCATAAAAATAAATAAATTAAATTTTGATTAATGAAAATTTAATAATTTAAATATATTTATCTTAAAATTCAATAATGTTATGTATGATTATTAACACTTTTTGTTATTGATGTGTCGTATATTAGTAGGTAATCATCTGCACTTCGATTTAGGAAAGGGATCCAATTAGTAATACTAATAAGGATGCAACCGCCAATCATTGCATGATTCTTGATTTTGTAAAATTGGATTATTAAATTGAAATGTATAATTAAAAAATCATAATTAATGAAATTTAATATATTAAAATTATTCTTTTGTTATCATAAATGTCGTTTTTAGAAAATATAAAAAATAAAATTTGGTACATCACGACTCCCTCTAAACTCGAAAAAAAAAGTTATGCATAGATACGTTAATTTAAAAATTCTTAAAATTACTTTTTTGTTAAAAAAAAGAAAAGAAAAAAAAAGTTAACTATGTGGACCTGGAGTTGTTTCATCTGCTTTTTAAATAACTCTGCCCCATTTGGATGTTAGTTGATCAGCTATAAAGTATCTGATTAACAAAATTTAGTTGATTTAGTCAATTAGCTATTGGTTATGTTTGGTTGTTGACTGGTTGGGATGATTGATTCAACTTAACTAACTAATTTGTAAAATGCTGGTCATGTGTAGCATTTTGGAGAAACAACTTAATTAGTTGTTTGGCGATTACTATTCTACCCTTACTTTTTTGTTGCTCTTCTCTATATTTATGTAATTTTGGAGTACTGATTGTCACGATGGTGAAAAATGTACATTGCAGCATGCAAAAAAAAAGTGGCCGACAAAACTTCTTCATTTGTCTCCAGTACACTCTGTGTGGGGTAAAAGCTACATTTTTGTAAACATAAGATAAGATACTTGTACAAAATAGACGGCCTTGTAGTAAAGATGGAGTCAAGATTTTTCATCACTTTTTTTGCAAGGTTTGCCGAAGAAATAACAACTTAAAATTTGGAATTGCATCGTGACTCACTAGGGTGATTTAATAAATAAAACATGCATCATGTTAGACATGATTTTTGATGATCAATATATTATAAGATATTGTTGAAATGATATTTGAGTTAGAAAATCATTGAAAGCGTATATAGGAGAGTGGAGAAAATTATGAAAAGTTGATATGTGTATACTCTGTTTTGATGGTTTCTACGAGAATTTTTTAATGTTTTTAGAAATGAACAAAAACAAGTTTAGAATTAAGGAAAAGATGTTAGATGATGCTTGGATATGAAAACAATAGATTTTAGAGAAGAAATTGGAGAATGAGCATAAATTAAGAATGCAACAGAAAATTGAAGAAAAGTACGAAAAACGTGAAGAACATGCGTTATTTTTTTTGTTTTAATGTTTATGTTTTAATTTAGATTTTTGGAATTGGTTGTGAATGTGTTGAGTTGAATGAAATCAAAAATAGAGGTTGAAATAAGTTACAGATGGAAGAATTAAGAAAAAAGAGAGGAAGAAGAAGAGAAAACAGCAGTATCGGAAGAAGGAAGAAGGAAGGAGCACAATCGCGACTTTTGATAAATCTCACAATCGTGCTTCTACATGATCGCGATACTGATGCCTATTGATAGAATATTGTTTTTTTTACATCCTTTGATCTTTTGCTTATAACTTCTTCTCTAAACATTAAAATGATATGAAACTTAAACCAATAGGCTCATAAGACATGTTTCTTCATCTCCGCCAAAATTTTTAACCATCTGAAGCGGATTACTTGATGAATTTAAGATGAGAATGTTGATTGTGCTGGATTATGATAACAAGAAATATTTCATTGAATAAGCTTCAGTATTTTGACCATAACTTGTTCTGTAGTTATCCAACTGGAATGGTTCCTGATTTATATTAAATTAGAGACCTAGGGATACAAATTTTATGAAGAAATAAAATTTAAATTCTATCTCTGAGAGTTTCAGAATCTGGCTTGAAGTTGAGTACAAAATACTGTTTTAGTTTAATAACAGTCCGAAATATTTGAAGTATAACTTTCAGAATACTAAATCAACTTGTATGATCTTGATATCATTAGAAACTTAAAACATAAAGGAACAATTTTTTAGAGAAAGTATTGCCAAATTACTTCATTTTTCTTGTTATAATGATCATGCAAAGAAATTGTTGCCAACTACTGTCTACTTTTGCTTATAGTGACTATTCACATTGATGTAACTTCAAAAATAGTTTGTTATACTCTTATGTGATTTGCATATCGATTTAACGGAATATCAATGAATGCAACATGAGATTTAATGAATGCATTATGAGGTTTAATGATTGAAATCTAAGATAGATTTAATTTCATTAAATAAATTCTGATAGTAGTTGAGGTTTATAAGGATGTGTCGCAGTAAAACTGTGTGAACCAAAGGTTATTGTAGCAGTTAGTAGAAAGTATTTACCTTTTGTATTTATTGCATTTAACTTCATTTATAATTTCATTGATTAGTGTCAGACACTCCACTCTCTTTTCACCTTTATAACTTAGCTGATTCCTTGTGGGTTCACTTGGATCTTGCTAATGATGTATTCCTTTGTCTTCTTTTGTAAGTTTTGTTCTTTCTATGTTCTGATCTTGCCTCATTTGATTGAAAGGAGGATTGTTTTTGTTTTTTGATTGAATCTTGTATTTTCGGTTTCTTATTAGGTTTGTGTGAGTACTGCCTGTTATTTTGCTTTTTCATAGTCATTGAGATCGATTAAGGTTTGCTTTACTTTATTAGTTCTCATTAATTAAGGAAAAAGGTTTTTTATCATCTATTGGGTTGTATTTAGTGTTAAATTACGTTTGAAATGAAATTTATTTGTTAAAAAGTTAATGATATGAATGATTGACTTGAAGGTACTAAGTATAACACGATTGTGTTCATGTTATTTTGAATAGGGTTAGGAGATTTGTTTGCTTTGCTGAGCACTTAAGCTTAGAATAAAATAATTACTAGGTCATGTAAAGATTAGAGCACCCGATTTTTAGCCTCATCAATTAAGATCCTGAATTTATGTATATCATAATGTTGAATTTAACTCTACACAAGAAGACATCGAAGAACAAAGAACTCGGGAGATGACAACTGTTCGTGATAATATTGCTTATAGTTTAATGACAGTTAGACGTCGTTCTTGAATTGTTATAAACCTTCGTTTTAAATGATGATGTTCATTTATTTTGCTGTATTTGAACTGTGTTGTTAAACTTTATTTGTATTGTTATATTTTATGGTTAGATGTATGATGATGATGATGATGATGATGTGACGACGACGACGACGACAACGATGATTATTATGATTATTACTATTACTATTATTATTATATGTTTTTTATTAGAATTAAAAACTTAATTTTTGTAAAATTGAATATCCAAAATCTAAATTTTTATAAGAATATTAAATGAAATATTAAGATATATACTATTCATACCTTATATATTTTTTAAAAGTCATGTACTTATAAATTATTTTACACTTAAATAACTAATATTAAACAGTTAATTTTACCAAATATCAAATGACAAATAACTAATGCAATCAGTTGATCAAATCAACAGATATAATCAGCTATCAGCTAACAGCTAATACAATTAGTTAATTACTAAATAGAGTATTTGTCTAAGAATTTTTTCTATTTACGCTCTTTTTATCGATTCTATCGTATAAGATTTGTCTAATACAGAATATCCTATTAGCATGATTTAAAAGCTATTTTGTCAAGAGTTTCTCGGTTTTAAGAAAAACTGTGTCGGAAGACATAACCATACGTCATACATGTGCACTTCATTGGCTTTTCATCCACGAAAACAAGTATATTAATCGGGCTTAAAATTAGAAACGTAAGATAGATCTAACCCTGTTATAAATTATAAAGATATACGACCTAAATCAAATTCATTATTTAATTTTGATTCATTTATAAAGTAACTAATTCCAAAAATATATAAAAACACGAACATGCGCGTCGAAAAAAACAAAAGACCACCGCTAAAACAACAAACACCGCCACGTGGGAGAATCTCAGACAACTGACACTACACTATTCAAAATGAGTAGACCCCATCACCGACACTTCGTTTTCTTTTCTTTTTTTATAAATTTTTAGTTTTTTTTTCGTGATTTAAGTATTTGACTTAACCTCCTATTTATTCATTCCCTCTCATTTCATTGTCTTTACCGCTAATAATCCCTCACTTTGGTTCTACTTCCTCCGAACCACCTAACCTTCTCTCACTCATTCACTCACTTTCTGTTCTCTGCTTTCTTCTATACTCATTCCAATATAACAAATACTCCCAATCCCAAAAGGGTCTCTCTGTCTTCGTCTAAAAGTAGACATTTCCGATGAATTCAAAGGGTACAAGCACACTTCTCGAAGCTTTATGCGTCGCCGTACTGACCCTTTTCTCCATTGTTGAAGCTGACGATCCTTACAGGTTCTTCAACTGGAATGTCACTTATGGGGACATATACCCACTTGGAGTTCGCCAACAGGTTTGTGCTCCTAATCTGGTATTGTCATTAAAGTAGTACTCCTTAGTTAATTTGCTCAAGATTCTGATTGATAGATGTTTTTGACAGGGTATACTCATCAATGGGCAATTCCCTGGTCCTGATATTCACTGTGTTACTAATGACAATCTCATTATCAACGTGTTTAACAGCTTAGACGAGCCTTTCTTGCTCTCATGGTACGGTCTCTGTCACTCTCTTCATCTCATCTCGTGAACTTTGTTTCTGTTCAGACAGAAAATGTTACCCATTCCTCGTTTCCTGCGTCAATTAGAGACTGAACATGTGGTTTGAACTTAGTTTTGTCTTGGAGCAGAAGATATGCCGTCCTACTGTGCCTTTAAGATTTGAATAGCTGAAACAACAGATCTGTTCCCGTTTTGTCTCGGATCTCCTGAGATTTGGTATTAGAAAAGATGATGTCTAGGTGTCAAAGGTTTAGTAGTTGGCTCACGCATTACCTTTTCTGGACGTTTGTTTCTTTGCAACTTTGTATTTTAGCATATGAATCACTCATGTGCTAGGTTATGGTAGTGAGTTGGATAGATCTGATCAACTTTGGTGTCATTCGTTTGTATCTATTCGCGCTAATTGCGCTGAAACTTACCAAAATCATTGGAGATAAATGGTTGAGTCTAATCAGTCATCTCTATTCACATTGCACTATTAATTTATGGCTTAATTTTAAGTAGGGGTCAAGGTGGTTAGAGGAATTTGAAATTTATGAATTTTTTAGAATTTTTTAATTTTATAATTTCTTAAGTTTCAATAATTTGGATAATTTTAACCATATTAAATTCATTTTATATTCCATTAATTTTTATTTTTTTTAAATTAAGGATTATAACAAATTAGGTCGAGCCGACATTGTTTCAACTTAAAAATTTATATCTAAATTTAAGTTTGATCCAAAGTTTGGTCGGGTTCAAAGCAATTGATTCGAGCTCGAACTCAATCGAGGTTGATAGTCTAAATTTTGATTCGATCTTATTTTTAAAATTTTAAAAAATAAAAACCTCATTTCTTTATAAGTTTTTAATTTTAAGTTGGGAATTTACTGGCATCTCAAGGCTTTGAATTGTAGCATTACTAATTGTCGTGTGGCGTTTGCAGAATCGAGGCAGACGATTTCATGCGGTGTACACAATGAACTCATTTATTACCTAGAAACAAGAAAACCAACCAACCAACAACCCTATCCCTGTCACGCATTTGCTATTCGATTCTTGCCCATAACTAATTTAACTTACGGACAACCTAAGTAGCAAGTGGAACATGTGTTTTGCAGGAATGGAATTCAGCAGAGGAGGAACTCATACGAGGATGGTGTCTTTGGAACAACTTGCCCGATACCTCCTGGTCACAACTTCACGTACATACTACAGGTTAAAGACCAAATTGGAAGTTTCTACTACTTCCCGTCTCTGGCATTCCACAAAGCCGCCGGTGGTTTTGGCGGCATCAGAATCCTCAGCCGTCCGAGCATTCCCGTTCCTTTCCCTGATCCTGACGGCGATTACACCGTTCTCATCGGAGATTGGTACAAGTCCAATCACACGGTAAGCTCCACCAAATCTCGACTTGATTGCTTATTGACGAGAAAAGGATAGTTAGTTAGAAAACGACGCGTCGTTTTTCTTGCATGTGTTCTTTCTGAAAATTGCCCACATCCTCAATAATTGCATGCTTTCATGTCGGAAGACCAGTGCGCGATGGCTATTAATGTAACTTAAATGACTTCTGCTTTTTCCAGCTGTTGATGACATCCAAACAATGTACCTGCATTGGTCATACTGTAATGATAATAATATTATATACTAATCTAAATTTTAAAAAATTATAAGTTAAGATTTGAAATTAAATATGATTAAATATAATTTAATTTATTGACTTCGATTAGTGGAACAATTATTTATAATTGATTATTTCCAAATAAAATGTTAGTTTGATTATAAATTTAAACTTAATTAAATCTAAATATTTATAAATTGAATCTAAATTTGAATTTAGTCAATTTTAAAAATTACAACCAGTCAAACTGAGCTTTAACTATCAGTTGCTATTGAGGCTTGGGCTCGGTCTAAGGCTTGAGGCAACAAGCCCGAGCCTAAGCCTAATTCGACTAGAGGTAGCTAAGCTCAATCCTAACTTGTCTTAGTCTAATTTTTTAAAAAAAATTAAATTTGCAAAAGGGCGGTCAGTTAAAAAAAAAAAGACATCTTTTTTGTTTATAAGATTAGGTTTAGTTAAATTAAAATTTAAATATAAAAATTGTATCTACATTTGATCACGACGAAATTAAAATTAATATATAATTTGTCATTAAAAAAATTAAGTTTGCAAAAGGGCGGTCAGTTAAAAAAAAAAGACATCTTTTTTGTTTATAAGATTAGGTTTAGTTAAATTAAAATTAAAATATAAAAATTGTATCTACATTTGATCACGACGAAATTAAAATTAATATATAATTTATCATCCTGCTTATGGTCAACCAATAAGGAATGTCCACGTCCCTTTGACCATTAAAACGTAAAGGTTTCATTGTGATAGGACTTGAGGGCTCACTTGGACAATGGCAAAAAGCTTCCACTCCCTGATGGCATCCTCATCAACGGTCGTGGTTCCAATGGTTACTCCCTAACAGTTGAACAAGGTACAGTACTGATCTTGCTTGCTTCAGTGTACCTTTCAGAACTTATGGTGAGTAAGTTTCACAAATTCATGTTTGATTTGGTTTCAGGAAAAACTTACAGGCTCAGGATATCAAATGTGGGATTGGAGAGTTCTCTGAACTTCCGAATCCAAAACCACAAATTGAAGTTGGTCGAAGTGGAGGGAAAACATACTCTTCAGACCACGTATTCATCCCTCGACGTTCATGTCGGCCAATCTTACTCTGTTTTGTTTACGGCCGACCAACCTGGTCAAGATTACTATATTGTGGCATCTAGTCGGTTCACCACCCCGGTCCTGACCACCACCGGAGTCCTTCACTACTCTAACTCTGCTGGTCCAGTTTCAGGCCCCCCTCCAGGTGGACCTACCATTCAAGTTGACTGGTCTCTTAACCAGGCTCGCTCCATTAGGTAAAACTAGCCCTATCATTTATCTCTAGCTTCTTACCTAGACATAGCAGTACGGTCTGGTCCGGTTTAATTCGATCCAAATTGAAGCTAACGAGTTAATTTTAAATTTGATTTAACTTCGAATTTTGAATTTTTAGAAGAATTAATTACATTCATTTTTACCTATGTAGCACAGACACAGTAAAATAGAGCCGTCTCTGTGTGTCAAACACATGTCCGTGTTGGATACCCACTTGATACATGGTGGACACGTATCTAACACGAATTAATACGTGTGGAAATTAAAAAAAAAAATCAATTCAGACACTGTTGAGGACAGCTTAATGGAATATATGCTAATTTATAAGCCTCTCTAAAAAAAACATTAAATATATGCTTTGCATTTATTAAATTTTAAAAATTGGTGTGCGTCCTATCCATGTACGCTTTGTTGCTTTTTAGATTTAGATTTTTTATTTTTATTTTTATTTTTATTTTTGTCTCTTTATAATATTGTCTAATTATCATATAAATATTTTCTTCTATTAAGTTTATGTCTATTTATATCTACAAAATGATATTATATTAGAATTTCATTTGTTTTGGGTTAGAATATATACTAAACTAACACATTATGACCGAAGAAATTATATAATAATTAAATAATAACAAAAGTGATAATTTTTAAAATATAAAAATTAAAATAAATTATGTATTTTTTAACTCTGTTTAAGTGTTTTTACTTTACATCCGAATTAAATTGAATTTTGATTCACTAGTGACTGTATTTATTGGATTGTTAACAGGACTAATCTTTCAGCAAGTGGGCCAAGGCCCAATCCACAAGGCTCATACCATTATGGTATGATCAATACAACCAGAACCATAGTACTCTCAAGCTCTGCAGGTCAAGTGAGTGGCAAGCAAAGATATGCCATGAACAGTGTGTCGTTCGTCGCCGGAGACACTCCCTTTAAACTGGCTGACTACTTTAAAATTCAGGGCGTTTTCCGGGAAAACAGTATATCTGATAGACCTTACGGTGGAGGTATATACCTTGACTCTTCAGTCTTGACGCTAGATTACAGAGCATATGTGGAGATCGTTTTCCAAAACACTGAGGATATTGTGCAGAGCTATCACCTTGATGGTTACAGCTTCTTCGTTGTTGGGTAAGTAGTGGAGTCAGTAATTTCCACTTCAATGCTAAACTTCGAGGTTTTAAATTACGGATCACGGGTTATACTGCGATTGTGTAGTTTCAATTACAATAAATTGTGACGACGATCCGAACCTCCAATTGCAAACTATGCCATTTTCTAATTCTTGTTCATACAAATTCTAAGCAGTATGGATGGAGGACAGTGGAGTTCAGCTAGCAGGGACCAGTACAATCTCAGAGATGGAATTGGACGATGCACTGTTCAGGTAAAACCAAAATCTGATACTAAGCTATCGTATTTGGGGATGACAATGAACTAACTGAGGATTGAGTCAGGTCCAAACTAATCAACTCATTTTTGACACGATGATTGCAGACTGGATCTTAGTCAGTTCTGACTTCTGAGTACATTACTACTTCTAACCATAATCTTACATTGAGATAGATTGAACAGATAGTATGAAACTGATGATTAATGTGTTTTGGATTCAGGTATACCCCAGCTCTTGGACTGCAATTTACGTGCCACTTGACAACGTAGGAATGTGGAACTTGAGGTCAGAGTTCTGGGCTAGGCAGTACCTTGGTCAGCAACTTTATGTAAGAGTTTACACAGGTTCAACATCTGCTAGAGATGAATACCCTATCCCAAAGAACGCTCTCCTTTGTGGAAAGGCAAGTGGTCGAAGAACAAGACCTCTCTGAGCGAAGACAGAACTTCTTGTTAAGGTTGTGAGATGAGGAGTATTTAATTTTAAGATTAGAAATCCCAATGACCCCAGCTCGAGGTCACATTCTTTTTTCTGGTAGCAAGTGATTGCTTTCAATTTGATGTTTGTAAGCTTGAATACGTACATTTTTTGTTGCTACGTAAAGTCATTTGAATCCCAAGTTGCCTGGCTTTGTTAAAGGCTTTTATTAATATGCATTCTTGATACTTTTTAATTATAAGTTGGTTGGGTTAGGTTGGGTTCAAAATTTTATTTTAAAGTTCAGCCCTGACTGAGTCTAGCCTTTTTTTTTTTTAATTCTAAATTTAGTAATTTTGATTAAAAATTTCAGACTTTATTTTGAACTGAGCTTAACAGTATGAATTCAAGCCCAAATTGAAGTTTCATGTTACATTTCATATATTAATCATAAATAATATTTTTCAATACAATTAAACTAGAGAATGTGTAGACATCATCAAAGAACGGTCTTTTCCAAATTCTAACAGCTTCGTAATTTTCGACTCAAGGTTTTGAATTTTGCTCCATACAGGCCGGTCGGAAAGTGGTGCGAAGTTGAGGTGCTTGTGGCTCTGTTTGGTAATCAGCTGATAACTGATAGCTAATTATGATCCTGTTTGGCAATCAGTTGATTGTATTAGTTATTAGTTCATAACTGATTATATCAATTGATTTGACTAGCGAATTATATTTGCAGTTTTTTAGAAATGTTTGGTAAGATTAGCCGTTTAATATTAGCTAATTATATGTAAAATGACTTATGAGAACACGGTTTTAAAAGAAATTATAAGAGTATGAATATTATATATTTTAGTATTTCATTGAATATTCTTATAAGAATATATATATATATATATATATTTTAATTCTAAGGGTATGATTATTATATATATTTTTTAATTCTAAAAAAATAAGTTTATAACTCTAATAAAAAGATATAACATATAATAATAATAATAATCATCATGATGATGGTGACAACGACAATAAAGACGATGATACATCCAAATATTTTTGTAAAATTAGGTAGAGAATAGACGTAGGTGAGGAAAGATAATTCTTTCTCAGCTTATATTAAATGCTTAAGGCAATTATTTATACACCCTACTACTCATTTTTATTGGTAGGTGACCTAGAATCAAGGAAGGAGTAACAAACTAACAACTAAATCTGTACAGAGGGGCCACTCTCTTTTTCTATACACTGTGTCAGAGGGTGGAGAATAAAAGAGACAAACGAAATGAAAAAGGAAAAGGACAAAAAAGAAAGAAAGACACAAATAATGGACCAATAGCTTGTATCCGTAACTTTGTGTCTAGCCTAGTGTAGTGGAATTATTTTGGGTCTTTATCACCCCCCCTTCAAGTCGGTGGTTAGGTTGAAAGCTAACAACACCGATCTTGCGAACCAGACCCAAAAATGTCCGTGCGGGAAGTGCCTTCATGAGTAGATCTGCGAGTTGCTGGGTCGTGCTCACGTGTTTCAACTCGAGGAAGCCAAGGTTTACACAATCACAAACCAGATGAAGATCTATTTCCAGATGCTTCGTCCTTTCATGAAAAACCGGATTTTTCGAGATGTAGATGGCTGCTTGGTTGTCACAAAACAAAGGTATGGGTTTCTCAACTCGGATCTGGAAGCTTTGAAGCAACTAGGTTATCCACGTTAGCTCGCAGGTGGTCGAGGCTAAGCTTTGATATTCTGATTCGGTCGAGGGGCGACTCACCGTTGTTTGTTTCTTTGTTTTCCAGGAGATTGGTGATCTGCCGAGGAATACACAGAAGCCTGTTAGAGAGCGTCTAGAGAAGACGCAACTCCTCCAATCGGAGTCGGAGTATGCTAAAAGGTGAGGGCTTTCTTCCGTCGCATAAAAAATCCCCAAATTTTGAGTCCCCTTTAGGTATTTCAAGACCCGTTTAGCTGCCTCCTAGTGTGGTAATCTAGGGTTGGCTGAGCTATTGTGTGACGTATGTAATGTCGGGTCTTGTAAACCCTATGTACTGTAATCTTCCGATTAACCTTCTGTATTCTTCGGGTTTCTCAAGCAGCTCACCATCTTCAATGCTCAATTTTGTGCCAGGGACTATGAGTGTCGCACAAGGGGAACAATTCAGTAAATTGGTCTCCTGTAATATGTCTCGTATATACTTACCTTGGGTAAGTATCATTCCATTGTTACCTCTTGCTATCTCGATTCCTAAAAAGAATTTTGCGTAGCCCAAGTCCTTGATAGTGAATTTTGCATTCAATGTCTTCTTCACTGCTTCCATCTGGGCTTCATTTGCCCCTGTTAATAAGATGTCATCCACATAAATAATTATTGCCATTAAGTCATCCTTTGTGCCCCTAGTGAATAGACAATGGTTTGCTTCGGACTTAGTAAAACCCATTGAGAAAAGCTTGGAGGTTAGCTCCTTATTCCATTGTCTTCCAGCTTGTTTTAACCCATGGATTGACTTGATTAATTTGCATACCTGTCCTGTTTTAGCTTTGACATAGCCTTGAGGGGGTAACATGTATAATTCTTCTTCTAGGTAGCCATGGAGAAAGGCATCATTGATGTCACATTGATGTATTGGTCATTGCTTAGAGGCTGCTATAGCAAGTAACATTCTGATTGTTACCACCTTTGCTATTAGGGAGAAAACTTCTAAGTAGTCAGCTCCCTCTCTTTGACAAAATCCCTTTGCCACAAGTCTATGTTTTAACTTATCCACTGTCCCATCATAATTGTATTTTACCTTATAAACCCATTTTGAGGCTATGGCCCTCTTCCCCTTAGGTAGTTCGGTGAGCTTCCAAGTTCCATTCCTTTCGAGAGCAGCCAATTGCTCATGCATAGAATGCATCCATCTCTTGTCTTTACTAGCAGTTTCATAAGATAGAGGCTCAAAATATCTTAGAAACATTACCTATGTAGCTGCTATAGCTTGTGCTGTGCTTGATGTTCAATGTTCTTAATCCTTCTTTGCTTGTTCCTACAGGACAACAAACCTGTAATGCTAGATTGCAATCATCAAGGGTGTGAATGGGCTCAAGTGTTGTGGTTTGGAGGACATAGTCTTGCAGGTATCTTGGGATTGTGTGTGTTCTGCTGCTCTTTCTTTGTGGTGCAACTATAGGTAGGGTATTTTGGTCTAGAGAGTCATCTGGTTGTGTGTAGTCAGGGGTTTCATACTCAGATGATTGGGAATCTTGTTCTGTTGGTGGGTGATCAGTCATGGTAGGCATGATTGTAGGGTATTCAGCATGTTCATTGGTCAAGGTATCTGTAAACAGGGGTTCAGGTTCTTTGGTGGTTTTTGTGACACTTTCTGCAAATGGGAAAACTGTTTCATGGAATATTACATCTCTTGACACAAGCACTGCCTTAGTATCTAAATCCATAACCCTATAGGCCTTGTAATCTGGCATGTATCCAAGGAAAATGCACCTCTTGGATCTAGGATCCAATTTGGTTCTGTTGGGGGTTTTGTCTAGGGCAAAGCAAAGGCAACCAAAAATTTTAAGGTGTTCATAACTGGGTTTTCTTTTGTGCAGCCTTTCAAAAGGACTTATCCACCCCAAGACCTTGGAAGGGATTCGGTTTATGAGGTAAGTAGCTGTTAACAATGCTTTCCCCCAATACCCCTTAGGTAATTTGGCTTGAAAAAGTAGGGCTCTAGTGATTTGGAGTAGATGCTTATGTTTGACTTCTACTACCCCATTTTGTTGTGGGGTGTAGGGACTGCTTTTCTGGTGTTGAATTCCCATTCCCTTGAAGGTTTTAGTGCATTCCTGATTTATAAATTCCCTTCCATTGTCAGTCTATATCTTTAAAACTATGGTATCAAATTGTCTCTCAATGTTTTTAAGGAAATGTAGGATGGTCTGCTGTGTTTGGTGCTTATGTTTTAGTATAAAGGTTCATGTGGCTCTAGTAAAGTCATCCACAATAGTGAGAAAGTAGTGTGACCCACCCATAGTAGAAATAGCATAAGGTCCCCATAGATCCATGTTGATAACTTCAAAAGGTCTGCTTGTGTATTTTATGTTTGGGGAAGGGTTTTCTATGCTGTTTAGCTAAGGGGCACACTTGACATTCATGTTTGCATGGAATAGAAAGCTTCATTTCATTGATGTGTTGTAATTTTTATTTGGATACATGCCCTAATCTAGAATGCCATAAATCAAAACTAGCTGAAGCATTAAATGCAACATTCGTAACTTTATAAAACTTTAGACAGGGAACTTTTAGGCTATTGGAAGGTAGGAAATTTTCTGGATGTAGTTCATAGAGTCCATTCACTGCCTTGATGATTGCTACCACATTATTAGTCCGAAGGTCTTGCAAGAACAACTTGTTAGCTAGAAAAACAGCTGCAATCTCATTCTGTGTTGTCAGTTTATTGACTGATAGTAAGTTCTTGAAGAATTGAGGCACATGTAGGATTTCTTTGAGGGCAATTTTATCCCCAATTTGTGTCTGTCCAATGTGAGCTACTGCTTGTTTAGTACCATCAGGAAGAGTAACATGGTCATAGGTATTTTCATTTGTCACATAATTAGTGCAAATGTTTAGGTTTGCTGTCATGTGTGTGGAGGCCCCAGAGTCAATGAGCCAAGAATCATTATGATCAAAGACTGTGTTCACAGAATGTGGTACATTACCTGCATAATGTTGATATCCTGAATAGTTTACCTCCCCTGTAGCTTTTCCTTTGATGG
>JANJEY010000006.1:771316-781397 GCA_024703695.1 Erythroxylum cataractarum
CCTATTCACTTGATTAATAGTCGACTTGTAACATATTAGTCGACTTGTTTCAAGCCCCATCTGATGAATCTTAATTTTTTAGTCAACTTATGACATGATAGTCGACTTGTGCTGACTCCAACGGATATATTTACTTAGATCTTCCCTTAATCTACATGTTTATGTCTCTTGTATGTTGAAGATTATTTCCTTCTTAATTTCACCATGATTTACAATGCTGTCTTGATTTATTTCAATCCAAATCACCTGAAATAATTTCTTAATCAATTCTATACATTTTATTATTATCAAAACATAAGGGGCATTTAATTTGTCAACCACCATTGGTCCAACAGTAATATATAAAGTTGTTTGATTATCACAATACAAAGACATTGGTCTGGGAGTAGAAATCTAAAAATCCAATAAAAGATAAGTAATCCACTATAATTCACAAATTGTGGTCCCCATGTTGCGATATTCAACTTCTACCGAAGATTTGGAGACTGTAGGTTGTTTTTTGTTTTTCAGGAAATCAAAGAAGAACTATGAAAAACACAATAACTTGTAAGAGAGTGTCGAGTAACATGGCAAGTTGCCAAACCTGTATCACAATATGCAGTGAGACTGAAAGAAGATGATGGAGGATAAAATAAACCGTTTGAAGGACATACTTTCAGATACTTTAAAATATGTGAAGCAGCTTTCCAATGAACAATAGTAGGAGACTGAACATATTGGCTTAATTGTTGGACTAAATGCGTAATATTAGGGCGAGTAAATCCTGACTATAATAAACGACCAACCAACCTTCGATATGACACTAAATTTATATATAATGGAGCATTTTCAACCAGAATTTTATATAACTTTGGAAGAGGAGTTTGTTTAACCTTTGTACTCGCTAGATCAACATCTTCCAAAATATCAAGAATATATTTTCTCTAATTAATATAAATTCCTTTAGATGATGAGTAATCTCCAAGCCAATGAAGTATTTTGCAAAGCCTAAATCCTTGTTAATAAACTGTTGATATAGAAATTGTTTCATAGCAAAAATATCATCTTCTGAAGCACTTGTAAGAAGAATATCATCTTCACAAACGATTAGAGCTAAAGAATTTGACTCATTCCTTTGACATATAAACAATTATCATAAGTAGATTGTTGAAAACCAAACTAATGAAGACGTTGAGAAAATTCTCGATTCCACAGTCTTGACGCATGTTTGAGGTCATACAATGATTTTCTTAATTTGCAAATCTCGCCATCAGATGATTTTGTATAACCTGGTGGAGATTCCATATAAATGTCTTTATCTAGAAAGCCATGTAAAAATGCATTTTTGATATCCAATTGATCCAAATGTCACGCCTTTGTTGTTGCTATAGTAAGAAATGTTCCTACTGTCACTACTTTAGCAACAAGTGAAAGACTGTCATAGAAATCTTTCCCTTTAACTTTATGAAAACCTTTTGCTACTAAACGAGCCTTAAATCTATCCACAGTACCTTCATTCTTGTATTTAACTCTGTATGCCCACTTACAGTTTATTGCTCACTTATTAAGAGGTAAATAAGTTAGCTTCCCGATTTGACTTTTTTCTAAGGCTTCCATCTTATCCTTCGTCTCCCTCTACCAATGCTCATTTGTTCTAGCTTGAGAAAATGAGTTTAGTTCCTTAATAGTTGACATATTTGTCAAAAATGACATATATGTAAGATATAAGTGTAATGAGGTAAAATAAGGATATCTTGGTAGTATGTGTGGAGATGACTGATGAGTGCTTACAATAGATTTAAAAGATGAAGAATATTGTGTTGAATTAGAAATAAAATATTTCATCCACAGGGCTTGTTGCTTTGCTCTGACGCTTTTTTTGAAAAGAATTTTATCATTTGTTGCTGGTAAATGTAGATTTTTAGTATGAGTGGTTTTGTATGGTGTAAGGAATCATCAGGTGCAGAAATACAAAATAGATCAGTTTGAAAAACATTGGTAAAAAAAATGATGAAAATGGGTGATGTGATCATTTGAATCTGGGCAAATTATAGGTAAAGGAATACTAGTATCATCTTCAACAATCTTTTGCAATTCCAAATCATATTCCTTATACGCCTTTTGTCCAACTGAATACCCTGTGAAAATAGCTTTGAAAGCTCTAGGTTCAAACTTATCTTTGAGGAAATGTATTTGAGGCAAAACATAAACAACTAAAGGTTTTGATAATAGAATAATTTGGTTCTTTGTGAAAAAGGATTTGAAAAAGGGTTTTATAGGAAATAGTTGATAAAGAACGTAGCACCTCAACACATTACAATCAGTACACAACTCATCAAAGATTCACTAATTACTTAGGGCCCATTACAAATACAAAATATTTCCAATTCCAAAGTAATTACATATGTGGAATGTACAATTCAATACGAAAATAAAGAAATACAATACACACGCAAACTGATCCCGACCTCTATCTATCCCTTGCATGCAGTAAGGATACTCCCGTTTTCCTAATGGGGTATTCTTCTGAGTCATGAAAAATATTTGCAAATTTTGGATGAGTTTTGCGAACTCAATGAGTGACCATCATCGATGACTCACCTAATCACGAAGCACATAAATCACATCAGTACACATTTCACACTTCACATTCAATACAATTTGATCACTCGTATTATGCATATGCAGTGCACATGAGACCCACTTTTTATTTGTTACTTTGTTGTTACCAAGTGCCTAAATTGTTCCATATAGGGCTCATTGATAACTGTCCCTTATCCGCTTGGGGGATACTAGGCTCATTAAACGTTGAACCTGATACTCTTATTCACTTTTGAGCTCGAAGCTCGTTTTCACTCGTTGAGCTTTAAGCTCTCATCAGTAGCTACTCTGTTCACAACAGTCGTTATGTTACATGCATTCATGAAATGAAATGCATCAATCACATATGATCACTTATTCACTCTCACATATTATCTGACCTTAGTCCGGTATTTAACATTTATGTTGAGAAACACTTTGTGATCATTCATTCATGTTATGAAGCATTTAGTTTATCACATTCATAAACAATTAGTACTTCAATATTACATTCAAGCATCAGAAACCTCAGATCTTCATTGTCCAGAATCACACAATCAATTTACATCTCATTCATATCACTCAAGTCATAACATAAACGAAACAAACAATAAGGTAAGACCATCTAGATCTACTCACAGTACACTCCAGATTAGCATTTGTTTCCAAATTTTAGGAATGCTTGAATGAGGACATTTAACTCGTTGAAAACTCAAAAAAGCTCCAACTATCTTCAAGCCCTACTCCATGCAAAACTCACGTTTCACTGTGAACACTAACCAACGTCTACTTTTTTTTCTTAAGGGAGAAGAAACACTTAGCAGTAGGATAGGGGAAGGAAAAGCAAAGAAATCTTTCAAAGGAATTTTGATGGAAAAACTCTGTGTGTTTTAAGAAAATTCAAAGGAGGTGAAAGAAACTTAAGAAATATCAAACCCCTTTTTGAACTCTCGGATATCAAGACTTACTTTTAACATAAGTACAAAAAGCAACTTAATACTTGTCACTTTCCTATGGTCTAATCTCTAACTTAGTTTCTTTTGAAACTAACCCCATTTAGCTCTCCTCTTTACAATACAGCTATCATCTTTACAATCCAATTATCCCCAATATTCTTTTGATTCCTTTTTCCTATTTTATTTTTTGTATTATCCATAAAAATTTAAAAATTTTGAAGTTACTCCTAAATTCACCAAAATTAAAAAATAATACAATTCTACTAACCCGTAAAATTTTCAATGTAAAAATATTCAAAATTCTAAAAAATTCATAAATCAATCCAATTATACCCGGAATTATTCATGAATGCATATACACTTATTTTCGTATAAAGATAAATTCGCTATTCAAGTATATGTGTATGGCATATTATGCATGAGTATGAAAATTACATTTCTAAACTCTCATTTATCACTCACATTTACTATTTTAACCTTTCTGCAAGTAACGAGATGTTGCAAAGAAAGTCTATTTATGACATTGGTGGTTGTGAGAGTGGCTTCACCCAAAAAAACAAATAGAAACGAACGATTAAAACATCAAAGCAACTTCCAACAAATGTCTGTGTTTGCATTTTACAACTCCATTATGTTAAGAGGTATAAACACATGTTTTCTAATGAATAATGCCTATAGTTGACAATAAAAATGTTCAAGATATACCAGTAAACTCTGTACCATGATCTGTTCTCATGATTTTAACAGATGTATGAAACTGGTTTTTGACAAGGTTGAAGAAAGACTGAAGTGTTTAAATAGTTTGGTGTTTATGTTTAAACAAAAAGGTCCACGTATTTATGCTAAAATCATCCGCAGTGGTCAAAACATAATGGTTTCCATTAATTGAAGCATGTTTGTAAGGACCTCAAAAATCAACATGAACAAATTCAAAACATTCAATTGAATGAATGCTATTGGTTTGAAAAGGTTGTTACTTTGTTAGGATAAATGACAAATTTCACATGGATACACTTTTTAGTAAAAAGATCCTTTATTTCGTTCAAATGCTTCATTACATTCATAAACGGATGTCCCAATCTTTGATACCAAGGATCAATGATATTTTCAGAGTTAACGTAAAGGCTTGGATACAATTTTGAGGTGTATTGTTTTATAGTTTCAGGATGATAGCAGCTAGAATCTAGAATATAGAATCAGCCTATCTCTTTCCCTATTGCAAGCACTTCATCAGTCATTAGGTTATGTATTATGCAAAAAAAAAAAAAAAGGATGGAAGTTAAATTTCACATGGGTTGTAATGGTGAGTTTATTGACAAATAAGAGATTGAATTTGAAAAAAGGAATGTGCTAGCAATCAGTCAAGGTTATTTGTTCATTTAACTGAACATCACCTATATGATGAACAAACTTAATGGATCTATATGGTAGATGAACATGTGTAAAATCAGTCATGACAGTTGACTCTTTCATTAATTTCAGGTTTACAAACATATGGTTTGAGGTTCCTGTGTCAACTATCTAAGAACGAAACTCTAGTAACTTAAGAAGTATATGGTTGAGAGTCATACTTGCAAAATCTTCAAATTTTGATAAATTCATTGCATGTTATTCAGCCCTCACTTTTCATTTCCCTTTGAAGAACTTGTCAATCTCCTCTTATATCATAAATGAAACATATTGAATTTTTAATATGGGTATAGTGTAGAGTCCACTTACAAGAATTGGGCTTGGGTCAACTATTGTTCAAATAACTAGAACTAGTTATTTGGATAGTTAACCTTTACCATTTATAAACCCTTTAACATTTTCATGTTTAGGCAATATGGGACACTCTAACACTCCCCCTTAAGTGCAACTGAGGATGGACATCCGGTTGTCACTTAAAATATACACAGCGGTAACCGAACCGGGCCGCTGGGACTGAACATCCAGACGGACAATCGGGAAATTAATAATCCGGACCAAATCTGCTCTGATACCATATTGAATTTTTAATATGGGTATAGTGTAGAGTCCACTTACAAGAATTGGGCTTGAGTCAACTATTGTCCAAATAACTAGAACTAGTTGTTTGGATAATTGACCTTTACCACTTATAAACCTTTTAACGTTTTCATGTCTAAGCAATATGAGACACTCTAATATTTGATTTCCAGTTTCCATCCCAATATGTTCCATGTACTTCATCTGTTTTGTTAACCAGATTCACATACATCTTCATGTCTTCTTTGTTCTTCTTTTCCTTCAAATCCTTAAACTATTCTGAATAGCCATGAATTTTAAAACAAGTTTCTTTCATATGTCTGTCCATATTACAATAATCTCAGTGTAATTTCGATTAATCAATTGATTCTTTTCTCTTTGCTGTTGATTTTCCTGCCCCTTTTCCTTTTTTTTGTTTCCTTGTGATTTGATCATCATTGCATTTTCTACTGAATCTGTGAAACTAATGCTTTCTTATTTCTGTTTCTCAACTCTCAGCATATTGAGTATGCTTTATTTACATTAAGCAATGGATTCATAATCAAAATTTGATTTCTCACACTATCGTAAATCTCATTCAATCCTATCAGAAACTGAATTAACTTGTATTAAAGATTCAAATTTAGCAATTTGTTTCCCTACTCCACATTTACATTGAGGAAGTGGCATTAATCATATTAGTTCATCCAATAACTTCTTCAATTTGATATTAAACTTATCTCTCGTTGAATCTGGTGTAACAGTGGACCATTACATTCTCCATTTCTTTTCTTCAATTCTTTCCATAATTCCTTTGTTGAAGTTGTGTATAAGAACGCTTCAACAATATCTTTCAAAATTGAATTTAAGATCCACGAAGTCACCAAGTCATACACTTTGCACTAATGCTCAAAATTTGGCAATTCATCATGTGACTTCTCGTATCTTCCATTGATAAAGCTAAGCTTTAGCTTAGCTCCCAATGCTATTTTCATGGCTATGCTCCACGATAGATGATCAGATCTTTGAAGTTGCATGAGATTTGGTTCTCTCGTATCTTCAGCCATTGATGTTCAAGTCAAGAAGAAAATGATTATAGGGTAAAAGAAATTTCACGAAACTCTTTCCTACCTAATCCTGTGAGAAAGCCAATTTCACTCACTACTTTGTTATTCATGATTTACGTGTTTATATACAGCAATAAAGCAGTTACTTGTATTACAAACTTGGTCTCCATATTGAGTTAAATTACAAGAAATTCTATGCTGTAACTAAAAAATGAAACGTAAACGACTACTACTTTGTTTATCAAGGTTTTACCTTATGCTTTCATATGATGCAACATGTCACCAATCTTATGCTTGTAACACTAATTAAAAGATGATTAGTACTTTACTTGAAAAATTGAACATATGACCAAAAATTAACTAAAATTGAATAAAATATTAAATAATTTAAATTTATATTATATTATAAAATAAACATTTTTTTATTTTTATTTATTTATTAATAAATTTTAATTAAATTATTAATATATCAGAAATTATTAAAATAAATCTGAAAAGTCAAAAATCGAATTAAAATATTATCCTGTTTAAGATTTTTAGTTTGTTGGTTCAATCTTTTAATGATTGTTTTACCCCAAGCCATCCTTTTTCTTAATCCCAATCAACTTGAACTTCAAGCATTAAACTTTGGTTGTAAGGGTCAAATTCCAACCCTACTTTCAACTACAATATATAATTGCAATGATAATTCCATTTAAAGTTCATTGAATTCGTATTAAATGGTAAAAGTCTAACTTTAACTCAAAATTTCGAACATTAAACTTCAGATCGTATCAAAATTCCAACCATAATTTCAACTACAACATATATAATGCAAAGACAAATTGGATTTAAAGTTAATTGTTCAAATTAAATACTCAAACTCTTTAACACAATCCAGTTTTAACTTGGACTGACCAACCCTCATAAATCCGAATCAAATCTACTTAAACTAAATCCAAACCTAATTAACTCAAGTAGGGTAAGGGTCGAAATTCCAACCCTACTTTCAACTACAAAACATAGAAAAAGCAACTTTGTGAGTAGAAACCATTGAGGTCTGTCTGACACATGCAACAAACCTAACCACTCCGACTCCTAGCGAACCTGTGCCATCTTCGAACAACCAACCAAAACTTCTGACTGTGAATTTATGATAATGCCACGACATGGACACAAGCACCCACAGGCAGGCGGCCAAAGATTGGATGTGACCCCAACGCATTAAAAACAGGGAGAGCGGTGTGTGCTATTGTTCTTTCCCGTCACTTGTAAAGGCATGTGTCAGTGTTTCAATCATGAGCCTACGTATGTAGTTGGGCAAGAGTAGAGAAAAAACGTATTAAGTAATAGTGTCCAGACAAAAACAAGCTTGCCCTCTACTTAAAAAAAAAGAGCAGAAACTTAAATGGATGTATGATTTATCACATGCGTGAAACCATGAATATTTGAAATCTCCAGTTTTTATTTGTGATATGAGAGTATATGATTATACCCAATATAGATCCACAGCCTGCAATTTCATCATCTAAAGCCAGTCCATAGCGAGAGCTGAATAGTTTCATCATCGTCAAGTACAAGATTTGACATAAGTTTTAAAGGGCATACAAAGTAGAAACTCGTGAAACCCTAAATCTGTTTCATGCCATACAAGTTCATGAACAAACCAGTTCCTTCTGCTTAATGATAAGTTATGGCTTACTAAGGTCTTACTTTCCTCTTCATACATACGCATGGACTAAGTTTTAAGGTTTGGAAGGCGAAAAGGGATCAGAAAAACTGAAATTAAGCTCGCGAACTATAAGAGTAAGCTGATTTTTGCAGGAAACCTGAAATATAAAGAAGAAAAGAAGAAACTTTTAAAATTTTCCATCTTTCTTTTCCCTACTCAGGAAAGTTCAGACAGTAAAGTTAGTCTCATCATTAAGATGGCGAATAAGGGTAGAAACTTTTACTAGGGTAGAAACTTTTACTAGAAACAAGACATAGAATCATGGGGGTGTGCAGGTTTCTTTATAGCCTTTACCTTGATGATAACATCTCTTTAAAGAGAAGGAAGAAGGAGCAGTATGGCACATCACGAGGGTTTTACAAAGAGAGAGACCAACAGAGCTCAGTTGGCAGTATATCCACCTCCAAAATGAATTGAGAAATAACAGTTTGATGATTGGGAGGTGGACAGAATGCCAATAAACTCTGTGAGAAACCCTTTGCAAAACCCATATGAGAAACGGACAGTCCTGGATCGTACCAAGTGAAATGAAGGTTTAGCAACTAAAGCAATGCACAAAGAAGATGGAGGCAGATAGGGTCTATTTAAGATCGAAGATGGTGGAAAGAGTAAATATGAGAGAGAGGGGTGGTGGGTGTAATTAATTGAAAGGGATGGTTAGGGAAAAGGCGAGTGAAAAGAGACTAGAAAGAGAGATAGGGCATATTTTTTGAAGGATCAAACCTCTCATCATGATTTATTCTTTCACTTCTCCTCGTTAATAGTAATGAAAAAGCCAGACCATAGCAGACCAACCCTATCCTTTTACGACTAACTCCTTTCTTCCGTTTCATGTTCCATTTTGCACCTCCTCGTTTCTGACGAAAAGAGCACACAACACAACCCCTTTTATCCCACAAGCTAGTTAGGCCTACTAAGTCAATTTGGTCTGTTAATTTTTTCCCTAGCCTAATAATGACAAAAGAAGAGAATTTTAACAAAGTAAGGATAACATATAGACTTTAGGACTTACTTGAATTATCATATAAATAATATAAATAATATTTGATTGTAACATTTACAAGCATATTTTTTATTATTATTGTTATTAATTGAAATATAATAAAATAATTTTTAAAAATTAAAAATCATAAGAAAATTTTGAATATTAAAGATTTTCTATAATTTATTAGACGACAGATAATTTTCATTATTCCAAATATTGAATAAGTCATTTAATTATAAATTATAAGTTTATAAAAAACATTCTTTACTATAATTTATAAATTATTATATTTTTAATAATTTACATAATATATATTTAAAGAATGATAATTACAGATGATTTATTAAATATTTAAATTTTATTTAATATTTATAGGATTACACATATGACTATTTGTAGCTATCTTTGTAATGAATTCTAGCATAAAATAAATGATTAAATAGCGTGAGACATGTTGCTTAATGTCTTTTATTTTAATTTTTATTGTATTGTTTATTCAAAATAACATCCAAAATTAGAAAAGATAAGTGTGATGACCACTAAGGGTGACTTATAAAGGAGCCAACCTCTACTTTGATGGGTCCTACGACTAAAAGCACTAATGTTGTGAGGTGAGGAATCCTAGGTACATTCCTCTTCCTTACAAGTCCACGATAAGTATTGAAAAATTCCACATGTTATTTTGACCTAAGTAAAATGCATACGATTAAAAGGTAGTAACTTGGGTCAATCTCAATCTTATCTCATCATGTCATGTCACTAACCCTTACTTTTTTTATCCCATACTTTCTATTGTCGTTAGATTTATTTATTTTCTTTTCTTTTCTTTTCTTTTCTT
>JANJEY010000006.1:783968-812374 GCA_024703695.1 Erythroxylum cataractarum
CAACTGCTACTAACTACACTATCTATGGCATAATTCTAGCTAATTACATGGAAAGGAAATAATCTAAAATAGGCAAAAATAATTACAATACATCAATGCATATCCTTTCCTAATAGACGAAGCCTTCAATGTGGTAAAATTTGTGTTTACCTTAGTGTTCATGCAATTTATCAAGGACCTTCCTTGCACGTTAGTTTCTCTTGTCATGTTTTTACTTGTACGGTATGTTTTGCGTGAATAATGGAGGATGACATAAGGAACATGCTAGTAGCTCTCGACATCCAACCAAATGTAGCGAAGTAACGATTTCCATTGTCATTTCCTGGAACAGTCTGCACGAAAACGCAAATTATTCCTCCAGATTCCTTTAACGAGTTCGTCGTTAGGATTTGACAAGTTATGAATTCATCATTGTTCCTTTTCTAAACCGTTGTAACAAATATTTGATCCGATGATAGTTCATACTCTGTCATTTCATACTGCGTCCCTGGAAGAGAGATATGGGGAAAAATTTTAACTGGAAACATCAATCCTTCATCGCCCAGATAATTCAGTTTCGATCTCTTTACCTGGTACTTTATATCAGTTCTACCTTTACCTCTCATGCAATATCCAAATTCCTACCCTGGAATTGCAGACATGCAACTTCCGGACCAATTCTTCTGGTCTTTTTATCCAAGACCAACCCTATGTCATTCCTGCATGGCCACAAATTTCAGTGGATGCCAGCAAAATTCGTGGTTAGATAGTGATGGAACAGGGTTTGCCTTGGATAAAAGGGAACAGTTGATCTTCAATCGCAACTTCCTTGGGAATTTTTGGAATGTGAAAACACCGTAAAAAAAGCTGACTTCTTTCTTCGTTTTTCTGCGAACAGAAAGTCAAGATTGTCTGTATCCAAGCAGGATATGAATGCAATGATACGATGAAACCAATAATTTTACTGAACATACCAAGTTTCCGTCGTCATCCATAACAAAATATTGTTTCCATGAATATCAAAAAAGAAAACGTCCCATTATAAATAGACAAGTGTACCACACACGTTCCCAGTGCATATCAGAAATTATTGGCAATGAATTGTTACGCTTCTTTCTGTTTCCTTTCTCTCCTGTTCCTCTCCTTCTTGCCTCTGTTCACTTATTGTCAATTGTTGTTTCAGGTATGAAATGCCTATGTTAGTCCTCTGGAAACTGCACATATACAGACACCTATGTTGCCAAGTTTACGTAATCTTTTTTTTTTTTCGTGGTATGTATCAGGGATTCAACTGGGAGTCATGTAACAAAGCAGGCGGATGGTACAATTTCCTCAAGAACTCCGTTCCTGACTTGGCTAATGCTGGAATTACTCATGTTTGGCTCCCTCCATCTTCTCAATCAGCTGCACCTCAGGGTACTTTTCAAACCAAGTTCATTTGTTTAATTTCTGTGACATGTTTCGTGTTTCCATTGAAAGATGCTTCAAGTTTGAGAACCCTTTTTTAATGGGAAGAAGCTTGGAACGGAGGGATATATGACGATAAGATGAGTTCAACTAATGCTGTTTTTTTCAATATCTGTCACTGTCAGGATATTTGCCAGGCCGTCTATATGATCTTGACTCGTCCAAGTATGGATCCCAAGTGGAACTCAAGTCCTTGATTGATTCTTTGCATCAAAGAGGAATTAAAGCTGTAGCTGATATTGTTATTAACCATAGAACTGCTGAGAGGAAAGATGATAGAGGAATATGGTCCATATTTGAAGGTGGAACTCCAGATAATCGTCTTGATTGGGGTCCCTCGTTCATTTGCAGCACAGACACTGACTACTCTAATGGCCAAGGAAATCCTGACACCGGAGAGGATTTTAAACCTGCCCCTGACATTGACCATCTCAATCCAACAGTTCAGAAAGAGTTGTCAGACTGGATGAATTGGCTAAAATCTGAAATTGGGTTCAACGGATGGCGATTCGATTTTGTGAAGGGGTATGCTCCTAGTATAACCAAGATATATATGGAGAACACTTCACCAGATTTTGCAGTTGCAGAAAAATGGGATTCTCTTGCTTATGGACAAGACGGTAAGCCTGTCTATAATCAGGATTCGCATCGTGGTGCACTAAGAGATTGGATTCAAGCTGCTGGCGGTTCAGTCACAGCTTTTGATTTCACAACAAAAGGGATTCTTCAAGCTGCTGTGCAAGGAGAGTTGTGGAGGTTGAAGGATTCGAATGGAAACCCACCTGGACTTATAGGTCTGTTGCCACATAATGCTGTGACTTTCATTGACAATCATGACACTGGCTCTACTCAGAATATGTGGCCATTTCCATCAGATAAAGTCATGCAAGGATATGCTTACATTCTAACCCATCCAGGGACTCCCTCCATAGTAAGTTTCTTCTCCTTCCCCATTTCCTTTTAACACCTGAATCTGTAACCTAATGTGTTTTTTCTTTTTCTTTTTTCTACTTTCTATGTCACGCAGTTCTATGATCACTTCTTTGATTGGGGACTGAAGGAACAGATTGGGAAGCTGGCATCGATCAGGAAGACTTCCAAAATCAGCTCCACAAGTAAAGTAAAAATTTTGGCCTCTGATGCTGACCTATATGTAGCAGCAATTAACGACAACATAATTGTAAAGATTGGACCCAAGTTGGATCTAGGAAACCTTATCCCATCAAACTTCCGGGTTGCTGCTTCCGGGAATCAGTATGCCGTATGGAACAAAGTTTGAAAATTACATAATGCCTAGTAAAATAAAAGTGAAACTCTAGATTCCCTTTGTTGAATCATTTCTGATGTATTTCCCCCGTTCTTGACTTCAAGAATGAAGGAGAGTTTTAGTATATTTTGGGGTAGAAAATGTCTGTTTCCTAAAGTCCAAGTCAAGAACTAATGATCTCGACTCATAGTTCAGACCCTGAATCCCGAGACTCTGGACTTACCTGTACGCGTAAACATGGTACAGTCTCTTTGCTGACATTTTAAGGTGTCTTTTGATTCATTTAAGATTCTAATTCCAACAGAGTCTGCGGCAGACAGCAAGACAACAACTATTGCCCCGAAATAGCCGTATGGTTGCTGTAATCGAATGGTCAAAGAACCAATAGTATCGTAGCATGGGCTTTTCTGCCTATGTAAGTGTACAATCGAAGTCAAGCCTCTCCCATTTTCACTCTCTAATTAAATCCCAAATCGAAACGAGAAACCCCAAGTCGTCGTTAGCTTTTCTCCGCCTATTATTGCGATCCCACTTGAAACCAAACGACCTTACTTTTTCTCTACTTCTTAAATCCTCGGTTTCTTCTCCATTGTCAAATGCGACAGTAGAGGTCAATCAAATCCAAACCCACCTCGTAAAATCGGGTCTTAGCCAGTTTGTCTATGTGAATACCGCGCTCCTTGACTTGTATATGAAATTAGTATGTATTGAGAGTGCATGCAAGGTTTTTGATTGTATGCGCGACAGAGATGTTGTTTCTTGGAATGTCTTGGTCAATGGTTTTTCACGAAATGGGTATAGTTTTGACGCGTTGGAGCTTTTTGTTCAAATGCTTAGAGAGGGTTTTTGTCCTTGTCATACTACGTTGGTTGGTCTGGTTCCAGCTTGTGGGTGGCCTGATTTGGTGTTTCAAGGGAAGTCTATTCATGGATTGGGAATTAAGAGAGGCCTTGATTTGGATTCTCGAGTGAAAAATGCACTCACTTCGATGTATGCTAAATCTGGGAACATGGAAGAGGCTGAACTTTTGTTTGAAGAAGACATGGTGGAGAAAAGTACAGTTTCTTGGAATACCATGGTTGGCGCATATAACCATAACGGTTGCTTTCATGAGGCAATGCTCATGTTCAAACGAATGATTCAGGAATCTGTGGAAGTGAATCCTATTACCATAATGTGTCTTCATTCCGCGAACGCAATTCCGGAGCTTATCCATTGTTATGCAATCAAAACTGGACTTGTCAATGATGATTCTGTAGTTACTTCATTGATTTGTGCATACGCTAAATGTGGTAATACGAAGCCAGCGGAACAACTTTACTGGTCCATGCCACAAGAAAATTTGGTTTCTCTGACTGCGATCCTTTCAAGCTATGCTGAGACCGGGAAAATGAATATGGTGGCAGAGTGTTTTGCTCGAATTCAGCAGATGGATATGAAACTGGATTCTGTTGCTATGGTTAGCATCTTTCATGGGATCAGAGATCCTATGTACTTGGACTTTGGACATTGTTTCCATGGTTATGCGTTAAGGAGTGGGTTGGACATCTATACTCTGGTCACAAATGGGCTAATAAGCATGTATGCCAGTTTTAAAGACTTGGAAGCTGTATTCTCTCTGTTTTATCTGATGCCTGAGAAGCCATTGATCAGTTGGAACTCAGTGATATCTGGTTGTGTACAAGCTGGAAGGGCGAGTGATGCTCTGCAGGTATTTTGTCAGATGAAAATGTACGGACGCAATCCAGATAACATCACTGTTGCTAGTTTACTGTGCAGTTGTTCCCAACTAGGGAACTTGCAGTTTGGAGAGAAACTTCACAGTTATATTCTAAGAAGCAATATGCGAATCGAAGATTTTGTTGGAACTGCTCTTGTAGACATGTATGCTAACTGTGGAAGTATAGTGCACGCAGAAAGAGTGTTCAAGAGCATCCAGAAACCATGTCTAGCTACGTGGAATACAATGCTTTCAGGCTATAGTTGGTATGGCTTTGAACACAAAGCTCTGAGTTGTTACTCTGCCATGAGAGATCAAGGTCTGCAGCCTGATGATATCACTTTCTTGGGAATTCTAGCTGCTTGTACCCATGCCGGTCTTGTTGATGAAGGCAGAAGGTATTTCCAGGTCATGACACAAGAATTTGGTATTTCACCCAGCCTGCAACACTGTGCATGCGTGGTTGGTCTCCTAGGCCGTGCGAGTTTGTTCGAGGAAGCCATAACTTTTATCAGAAACATGGAGACCGAACCAGATTCTGCTGTGTGGGGTGCTTTGCTTAGTGCCTGTTGCATCCACCAAGAGGTCAAACTTGGGGAGTGCTTGGCCAAGAAACTGTATTTGTTGGATCACAAAAATGGTGGTATTTATGTATTAATGTCAAATCTTTATGCAGTCACGAAGAGATGGGACGATGTTGTGAGAGTTAGGGAGATGATGAGGGACACTGGAGGTGATGGGTGTTCAGGAGTTAGCCAAATACAAGTGACTTCATCTACATTAGATGAAAGGAATCCAAAATTATAATAAAGTCCGTTCAATGGAAACACATATCCATCTTACGGGTAAGCATAGCAGATTGTGGCAAGTTAAGTCATTTCAAGTTTTGAACTCGTGGTAGAAATAACTTGTTGGGCTATAAGTTGGCCTGTGCTTGCCCGATCTCGGTTACGACTGCGACCCGGCCCGATCTGTCTGTGATCCAATCAAGCCGATTAATTTTAACTTATAGCCCATTCTTAGCCCGGTCATCTCGGGCCCAAAATTAGGTCAAATTGGACTGACCAAAATTAACATGTTTATAATATTAAATTTAATATTTATTTAAAATTTTATTTTTTTAAAAAATTTAAATTTAAATTAAAATTCAGTTAAATCAAATCAGGGACTAAAACAGTAAAGTGACGTTTGGTTTGAGTACAAAGTTGTGTATGAATATGGGTATAATAGTAGAAGGGAATTAGAATGGGTATGAAAAATAAAAAATGATGTTTAGTTTATAACTTGAGTTTCTGTATTAATAACAAAAATGTTGTTTAGTTTGTTGCATTAATGGGAATGAAAAATAATATAATACCATTTTTTCATATCATATTTTCATATCATATTTATTATTATTATTACAAAATTTATAATAATAATAATAATAATAATAATAAGATAATTAATTTCGTATAATAAAATTAATAATTAATAATTAATAATAACAATAATAAGATAATTAATTTCATATAATAATATTAATAATAAAAATAAATAATAATAATAATAATAAGATAATTAATTTCGTATAAAGATAAAATTTTAGTTCGACAATGAAATAGTTATATTTACGTTAAGATCAATGTTTTAAAATTAAGTTAAACTGAAAAGAAATCTAAAATTTAAATGATTCAATCGGTATTTAATCGTCACAAAATAAATTAAAGATTGAATAATATTTAAAAATATAAAGGCTTCGTTTGATAGACAACTGATTGGTTGTCTTCAACTGTTTGACTCTTCAAACAACTATGAAAGTTGTTTAGAGAGTAGCAGATCCGATGGTTGATTGAAGATAAATAGTTAAAAATGAAAACGCTTTTACATATGAACTTTTTTATGGATCAGCCAGAATTTTAATTATAAAAAGTCAATTATATCCTTTAATTATGATTCTTAGATACCTAAGCTTTAGAGACAGTGTTTATTTTTATAATTGTTTTATTTAGTTATAGGTTAGAAATAAATGTTGACCTTAAACTAAAATGAAAATAGAAAAAATTACATCAAATTTTCATAGATGATGAAATAGTATAGGTGAAAATAATTTTTTTAAAATCTAAATTTTTATCAGAATATTCGAAGAAATAGTAAGATATATAATATTTATACCCATATAATTTTTTAAGTCATTTTATACATAAATGGTTAATACTAAACAACTAATTTTACCAAACATCTCTAATAAACAACTAATGCAATCTATTAGTCAACTAAGCTGATATAATTAGCTATCAACTAATAGCTAATAATACAATCTGTTGATTAAATCAACTGATATAATCAGTTATCAGTTAATAGCTGCTAGAATCAGCTAACAGTTAATGCAATCAACTGATTGTCAAACATTGCCGAAATATGGTTGATTGTGATTGTCATTACTTATCGAAAAATTAAAAGTTTAATTAAAAGAAGATATTGTTAAATAAAAAATAATTAATTTACTTTGTTTATAAAAGCGTATGAATTTACTAAAATTGACATGTTAAATAAATAATTAATTAATTTTTAAAAAATATTTTAAAAGTCAACTAAAAAAATTAAAAATTAAACTGAAAATTAACTCATTCAAGATTTTTATAGTTTAAATTGTAATTGTATACAAGGTGAAATTGATCTTTAAAAAAAAAAAGATCTAACTAAGAACTTCAAAACAAGAACATTAGCCTTATATCAGTTAAATATCTCCAATTTTACAGGATACAGAGACAAGGGGACTATCCAAACGTTGACATGAGAGCACAGAAAAATCGTTTTTCCCTTACAAATTTTAAATCTAGGCTTTGTAAAAGTTCATACCCTTAAAGTTCATACCCTTTGTTCCCTTCACTTCGTGCAACTGCAAGAGTCAACCTTTGTTCCTATTTGTGAGACTTTTGTCTTCTTTTCAGGAAGTTTTTAGAGAATAGTGGATTAGTGGGGACAGTAGATTGCACCTGTAGCTAGTAATTAATGGACTTTTCATGGTGTGCAGGTAAACATCAGAAAATCCTCCTAATATGAGATATATTTTTAGGTTTTTATTAATATTTTATAAATTATATATTTTAAATAAAATGAGTAATTTAAAATTAAATGCTATTCTCAATTTAAGTAATCACTCAAGCGTTAAAAGCAAAACCAAAAATGTTCAACTCATAATTTATAATCAAATATTAATTAATTATATATTTTATATAAATTATTTAACAAATTAATAATTTAAAGCTTAATTTAAGTGATTATTCAAGTGGGATTCAAATTTAGGCTGAAAGGATATTTTAAATATAAATGTTTATAACATAATACAAAGCATAATATAACGTTTTGAAATACTCAAATTAAACGTTTTCAAAACATTCAACACAAACTTTAAGTGGGCAAAAAAAATAACGAAGTTAATTTTCTATTAATTAAATGTCATATCAATGCTAACATGATATTATTTTTTTAAAAACAATGAAGGGATCTCACTATTACGTAACAAGTGAGATTCAGTTTATGGTTATCTAAGAATAAATCTCCCTTATCGTTTGATATTGAGAGACTTTTTTTTATAAAACTTTGAAAATAGTCAAGTCCAATTTCTAGTTATTTTGTAAACTAATCATGTGATGATGGAAGATATTTTTATATAAAAATATAAAAATAATATTATGTCAATATTAACCCGGCATTTACTTGATAGAAAGTTAATTTCATTTAAATTTTTCACCTATTTAACGTCTATTTCGAATATTTTGAAAATGTCGGATTTAATTTGTATGCTTTAAAATGTTAAAATTTTAAATTATATTTTATTATAAATCTTGATATTTAAATTGCACTTTTCGCCTTGGAATTAACAACCTCCAACACTTGAAAACACATTTAAAAAAATGTATACACTATAAACACTACTTCGACCACTACTAAAGAACAAGTATAGCTTATTATTGATTGATACCAATTAGCTACTTGAATTCGGTATCACTAAAAGACCAAGTATGAAACTTTGTCATTGTATAAGATGGACAAAAGTTCAATTATAAGGTACAATTCCTTATCTGAAAAGTAAGTTTCGACCCATAAGAAAGACGAAATTCGAAGAGCAATGTTGGCACGAAAGGTACTTGTAGTAGTGTAGGGTTTTGCCTGTTTGTGCACAGCTCGATGCATGGAGAATCCACTATTCTTTCATCATTGGTAAACCATGAGAGGCTCAAGCGATCAGCTCTCCCACGTTACTGAGGCTTCAAAAAGTTATAACCATTGGTGTTGGAATGTTCTGCTTTATGCCAAAAGAAAATGCCAATCATGCTTGTTGGTGGTGGTCAAAGGGACAGAAACGCGATCGAGTATCAACACCCTTTTGCTCTGGCAGTGCGGAGTTCTTCTCTCGGAGTCGGTCACCTAGTCTAAGTTTTGCATGTTCAATTCAACAAAGTAGCTTAAACAACTTGGAATGTGAAGATTTACTTCCTAAGATTATGCTGCACCTACTGGTTGACTTGTGCTTGCAAAACTTTCCACGGAAAGAACGTTGTTACGGAAAGAAGGTTTAAAGTCTCCTCGAGGCAGTTCAGGCCTCTGCCGGAAGGCTAATTCAAGATTAATGTGGGCACTGGTGTGGGGTTTCCAGCAGCGGTTCAGTCGCTGTTTCCCGCACACAACAGAATTTTATGGGGTCCATTCCGGGTTCTTATTAGCCTGGGAACGGGATTTTCGTCGGCTTATTATTGAAGTCGATTCGTTGGAAGTTATTAACATACTTTTTTCTTTTCAGCAGGTTTTGACTGAGAATATTTTGTTGGTTGCAGGTATTCACAGGCTGTTACAGCAAAATTGGGAGGTAGTGTTGCGACATGTCGGGCGCGAGGGGAATCAGTGCGCTGACAGACTGGTGACTTGTGCCATTTTCTTAGAACCGAGCCTACACCTTCTTCGGGAGCCTTCGGTAGCCATCCAAGAGCTTCTGCACTACGAAGCGGGTGGGACTTTATACCTTCGCCATATGTGATCTTATTTGTACATTTTCTTTGTAATAAAAAAAAAAGTCGGGCGATGGGTAGGTACCCATAATTGACAATATTATAAACAATAAATTTTTAATTTTAAGTTAATTAGACTGAATTTTATGTATTTTAATCTTTTTTTGTTTCAATTTTTATATTTTGAAAAATATCATGTACTTCTTAAATTTGTGTTATATTTTGTTAAAATTTTCATAATAATAGATAATAAAATACAATAAAAAGTTTGTATGATAATTAAATTATTTTTAAATAAAAATACTAAAATAAAAATATTTATAAAATTTTTGATATATTGTTAATTATTTTTAAATAAAAAGTTATTTATTTAACAACAATTTAAATTATATTTTATTTATTTATAATAATTACGTGATGTAGCCATCATTAAAATTTTAAATAAATTTCGCCTCTATAGTTATTTAATTCTTCGTCATAATGTGATTTTCATTTCAATTCTTTGAATAGTACATTTTAAATTTAATTGTTAAACATTATTAAACAATTTTAATATTATCTTTATGAATGGAAATTCTATGCAGTGAAAATTAAAAACAAATAGTTAAAAATGAATGGTATAAAATATTTAAGATTTTCAAATGAAGCAAAATCATCATATTCAATATACAAAGCTTTTTGTTTTACGAGAATTTGGGAAGGGTTATAACGTATTCATCATTTTCTTTATATCTTTCCAAAGAAGCTAATCCATATAATTAAAACGAAGTAATTAATTAAATTTAAAGCTGAATAAACTCTTCAATTTTACTCAAAACCCAAATAGTTCCTCTAAAGGGGATTAAATTTTTTGTGTCCATAATCCTGCGTCAATTCTATTTTAAACAATTTCAATCATATATTTTTTTGAGTCGTACATATTTATATGAATGGCACATATGTACTCGCTTAGTCCGTCTATGGAGTTTCTTCGAATCTAAAAAATGAATGGCACATAATTATAAGAAAATAGGATCTTGGTCCCCTTCAAAGTCCAAAAGCTAGAACTCATAATCATCCCCAATTGAGGCAAAAGCAAACGTGCCAATTAGAGAAACTTAAGGAAGAATGGTTTAGACCTTTACTTTACACATGAAACTTGTCACCAGATAGAGGCAATTAATATTGGCATGAGCTAGAAGAATGATCATCTTCTTGGTATTGTGTTTGTGGGGAACCAAGTGACCTTGACAAAATAAATCATGTACAAAAAGAGTGGCAGACACAATGTTGATTGATGACAAAAGCAAGTTTTGTCAACCGCGTGAGATGAATGACACTGGTGCTAATTAGTGCAAGTTGGAATCCTAATCACTTTTAAGTCACTAACCATTAATGTCAACCAATTGGTTCTATTATTTAATAATATTTTGACAAATAAAGTTTTATTTACATGATAAATTACACCAACTCACTTATGTGATTTCATCTTCTTTTCACATTTTAAAATTATTAATTACTTTATTAAAATTGTATTTTTTGGATAATTCGATCTCTATTTAAGACTACAACAATAGTTCAATTATGGAAAGATCCAGTAATAGTCAACTTTACATCTAACGAGTAGAAAGACTTTTTCGATAAACTCATATAAATCAAGAAATTAAAACAAAAAAAGAGAGATATATATATATATATAATAGTAATTAAAAATAAACAAAAATAAAAGAAGATAAAGATAATAATACTAATAAAATAAAAATAAATAAAAATATCAAACAAGTAATAAAATAAATCATTCAATAAATATAAAACAAGGTAAATAATTAAAAAGTGTAATAAAGAAACAAATGCATAAGTAAAAAAGACAAGTAAATAAATAAATCAAATAGAACGATGTAAATAATTAAAAATTGTAATAAAGAAATAAATACATAAGGAAAAAAAAGACAAGTAAATAAATAAATCAAACAAATATTACATGAAAAATTTTATACTAAGTAAAGATCCTTCCCTATTTTAGAACTTGACAAAAAAAGGGTAAATCGAATGATATAAATGTTACGTGATATATATATTATTTGAAAATGAAGGAACCTGCAGTTGCTACTTCTTGAATGTGCACTGGATAAACTTTTGAATTGACGCAATAATTTACAAATTATACCAATCGGATATTTTGCATTAGGCAAGTCTTATATAATAGGCTTCACCGAGACAGCGTAAGTGAGAGAAATCGAAGAGAAGACCTTTTGACCACATATTTCTTTACTCTACGAACTCAACCACTCTTATGGTGTGATATAATACTTTGCTAAATTATACCACATAAAACAAATAATATGAGAGTTATTTTGTTATTTTACATTAATTTTTTACTAAATTTTGATATTGAAGAGTACGAGTAATATAAAAATATAATTTTAAATAGGTTAATAATTATTAAAAATTGAAGTAATAAATATTTAAATTATCAAAATTTGACACAATCAAACATTTTTTTAAATAATATTAGGATCAATATTGATTATTTCAAATGCATAACTAATTTTTTTTTAGTGAATAAGAATAGAATATACAAAATAGAATTAGAATATACAACAATCTCGTCTGTGCTGCCAACCATCAATGATTAGGGCTCAAGAGGCTCTTAAGTAATCCTTCAGTCCCATTCTCACTTTTTATGCATGCGGTCTCTCATGCAATAATGATTTTCAATTGTACTATTCAATCATGCATACAACTTGTGTATAGACGAAAAACCTTCATGTTATTGATTTTATGTCATAGATAAGAAAAATTTGAGCATTAATTATTATAATTGATATATATGGGCAATTGTACACGTGTCGTTACATATTAAATTTTAAATTAATATTTTAATAGATATTCTATTAAATTAATAAAGAAAATGTTTAATTTATCTTGAATTATATTTAAATTTATTTTCTTTATATGATATATTTTGAATGTTAGAATCAATGTTTTGAAAATTGAACCAGTAGAATATGAAGTTTAAGATTTTAAAGTTATAGCCAGTATAAAGTGGTTGCAAATGGTTGCAAAGCTCCTAAAGATTAAATAAAAATATATAATTTGAAATATAATTAAAAGAAATTGTCTTTATCTGTCAAAAATTTGAAGTTTAATTGAAAAATTTAAAATGAAATTAGTTGATTTATTTTAATTTATAAGAGCTTATTAAATGACTAAAATTAATCTATTAATTAATAAATTGATTAATTTTTAACAACAAAACATATTAAAATAAATCGAAATGAAAAGTTAAAAATCAAACTGGCGAAATTAGTTAAATTTTTTAATCATTGGTTACAATACATCCTGATATAACTTGAAATGAGTTTGAATCTTTTTCTTACTTTGTAATTAAAATTGATTGAATTGATAAAAAGAATAATTCAGTAACTAAAACTTTAAAAGATGTATTTAATTAATTTGTAAATTATAAAAATATTTATTTACATTAAACTCAATAGAGACTTTGAAAAACGATGATATTAACATTATCCAACATTTTTTTTTTTAGTTGGTGCACACTTTTTATATTTTCGATAAATACTATATTGAAAGTTATAGAAAAATCAAATATGAATTGCAATAATAGGAAATCTGATCCCTCTTTTCTGATATCCATTTTCATTATATTGTCAATGAGCGACATATTGTGCCCTTTTCCATTAAGGTCACGTAGAACACAGAGATGTGAGCTTGATTATGTTGTAGGGTAGGCACTAGGTAGATAAATGATACCCAAAAAGGCAAAAACAGAATAATATTTTATTTTGCTTTTCCCTTGTAAGTGGGGGAAATTCGTAAATAGCTTTGAGTGATTAGGTTTAACCACTCGACACTTGATATTAGAAAATAAGGTATATTTTCTTCTAAAAGTGTATTTTTATCACTTAAATCAAATATGTTATTTAAAAATTAAATTATCAAGTATTTTAATAAATATAATAAATAAATTATTTAAATTTAATTATTAAGAATTTATCTAAGTTCAAATTATTATAAATGTTTTGAAAATCAGACCAAAAATTAAATTGATAAGACAAAAAATGTATAGTTTAAAAAATTCAATCGGTACTAGATCATAAAACTGATTCAAAAATTGAATAAAATTAAATAATTTTAAATATGATTAAAAGATATTGTACTTATCAATAGAAAAATTAGATTTTTAATTAAAAAAGAGATCGTTAAATAAAAATATTAATTAATTTATATTAGTTTATAAAAACTTATCAATTACTAATCAATTTTTAATAACAAAAATTATTAAAATAAGATAAATTTAAAATTTAAAAATACAATAAAATGAATAATTCAAAAAAATTTAAATTAAATCGGTGTAATTGATACCATTAAGGTGTAATTGATACCATTAATTATTCTCTATATCCATGTCTATGATAATAAAATGCCTAAAATATCTATATATATATGTTAGTCTAAGAGAACCTTAGTTCAAATTGAGTAATTAAAAAATGAATGTAAATGAATATAATTATTATAATTATGATGACATGTTAAAATAAAAGAATGATTATAATTATTATTAATAGTGGTTAGTTTGCTTAAAATATTAAGAAATAAAATTTTTTAAAATTTTTGTTTTATATCAAATTTTAATATATTTTAATTAATTATATTTAATTGCTAAAAAAGATAAAAATATATAATGAATTAATTAAAATATATTTTAATATTATTTTAATGTATAATTAATTAATTATATTTAATTATAAAAAAGATTTTATAAAAGACGAAGATGATTGACATTCCTCTCGCGAAGGTACAAAGCAATGACTAAAAATTAAATATTATAATCTTTTCCTTATAATAATAATATATAACCAACAATCTCTTTTTGGTTTCCATACCTCCTTCGTCTGTATCAACTAGACCCCCGCTAAAAGATTGTATAGAGAACAAACCTGTCTTGTCTCGTTATTGGTGAGAGATGAGGGACGGATACATAGAGAAGACGTCTATTTGTTGAAGTTTCAAAGAACAAATGATGACAGCGATGACGACGGTTGGGTTTTGGTTATGATGGTGATAGAGAGAAGAGAAGAAGGAAGCACCTTTCCAGCTCAACTTTCATGTGCTCACTCACTCTCACTTTTTCATGTTAATGCATATATGTCTCATGCAGGTCATGTATGTAATACTGTGTCGTGTAGTGCTGCTAGTGACTTCCATTATTACCAATCTGCGTTAAGTGAGTATCGTCGTTTTGCGCTGTCCTGCTTTGCTCTTGAGTCTTGACCCAAAATCTTTTCTCGTTTCTGGTAAGATAATTTCTTTCTTGAATTTGTTTTAATTTTATTACATATTAATTTTATAAAAGTGACTGAATTTTCAAGTTTTTTATTTTATCTGTCCAATTTTTGAATGGTATTCAAAACATTAGTTTTTTTTTTTTTGATACAAACCAGTAAAATACCATAACTACACTGCTACCCTCTACGCCTTTATACCATGACGATGATGACGAAGGTGGAGTAGAGATTTTGACTGGTCCTGACGTGCATGTCCTGACTCCTGACTCGTCCTACTGTCAAGAATCTTTTATTAGGCCCTTTGATGTAAACAAAGCCCAAGCCTTTTGGTCCTAAAATGAAAACCCAAACTCACACACTCACACTCGTGAACTGTTCTTCTAGGGTTTTATCGGAGGTTACACGCAAATCGCGATAGACCCAGGAAGCTCAGAACTTTGATGGGGTCATTCCTGTGTTCACGTCATTGAAAATGGAAACCCCAGTAGAAAAAACCCCACCAACCCAGCAAGAACCAGACATCAAAAGACCCAAAATGTCCACGACAACCTCCGACGAGGAGCCTTGCGACCCGACCAACACCACCAAGAAACAGAGATACAAACGCCGCAAGATCGCCATTTTCTTCGCGTATTGTGGCGTGGGTTACCAAGGGATGCAAAAGAACCCTGGCGCCAAAACCATTGAAGGCGACCTCGAAGAGGCCCTCTTTCACTCCGGCGCCGTGCCGGAGCAGGACCGCGGCAACCCCAAGCGTTATGACTGGGCTCGCTCTGCTCGAACTGATAAAGGGGTCAGTGCCGTGGGTCAGGTCGTTTCGGGTCGATTCTACATCGACCCTCCCGGACTCGTGGAGCGGTTGAATTCGTTCTTGCCCTATCAAATTAGGATCTTTGGGTACAAGCGCGTGACTGCGTCGTATAACGCTAAGAAGTTCTGCGACCGAAGGAGGTATGTGTACTTGCTTCCTGTTTTTGCTCTTGATCCTTGCTCGCATCGCGATAGAGAGAGTGTTCTCGCTAGTTTGGGGTCTGGTAAGGAGCTTGTCAAGTGCTTGGACTGTTCGGAAAGAGGACGTAAAGTTGTTGGAGCAGTAGGTAAGCGTAGTTTCGAGTCGAAATCAGTAGACATTTCGTCGAACAATGGAGATGCGTGTGTTACAGAGGATGTTATTAGTGATAATTTGAATAGTGAATCTATAAGGGAAACTGATGGCTCTGAACATGATGGGATAGAAACAAAATCTTCAGTATTGCAATCTGATACGGAAAATCACAGTAGAGAAGAGGTTTCTATAATGAACGTGGATAGCTCTGATCATGATAAGAAAGAATCAGATTCTGCAGAAAATTTGAAGACTGTTGATGGTGAGAAAATTAACGAGGAAGAGAAACGGAATGGATTCAGTTACGGAGAGGACGAGAAGGAGAGGTTCAATAGGATATTGAAGTTTTATGTGGGGAGTCATAACTTCCATAACTTTACCACCCGAACCAAGGCTGAAGATCCATCTGCTCGTCGATACATCATTTCGTTTGATGCAAGCACGACGATTAACGTTGAAGGTATCGAGTTTGTGAAGTGTGAGGTTGTAGGGCAGAGCTTCATGCTTCATCAAATTCGTAAGATGATAGGACTTGCTGTGGCAATTATGAGGAATTGTGCACCTGAATCGATATTAGAAACTGCCCTTCAAAAGTAAGAACAAGCCACTATGTTCTTTCAATACTTTGCATTCTGTGATCAAAATTTGTTAGTCTAATCTTAATCTTTGTGGTTTATAAACTTGTAGGGACGTTAACATAAATGTGCCAACTGCTCCAGAGGTCGGACTGTACTTGGATGAGTGCCTTTTTGCATCATATAATAAAAAATGGAAGGATAGTCATGAAGAACTTTCAATGAAAGATTATGCAAAAGAGGCAGAGGAATTCAAGATAAAGCATATATACTCTCACATTGCTTCAACAGAACATAAGGAAGGAGTAGTTGCCTTGTGGTTGCACTCTCTTAACCATCGAAACTATCCTGATTTGCTAGTAACCACTACGAATGGCTTAGAAAATGGTGACGGCGAAGAGAATACGACCTCGTAAACATCAGTTGTGGTAATATTGACCCCGTGTTGTTGTTTTGGTCAGTTTGTCAAACATTGTACTTCCTTGAACTATCACGAGCTGGATTCGACGAAGCAATCATCAATATCTGAATTGTGTTCCCAGTAGTTATGTATTTTATGCTAAGCATACAACTATTGGCAGAATTATTATCAATTTCAATCAAATAAACCTTATTTTAATTGTCAGGTACCTAAGAAAAGGCAAGGGAAAGGGGAAGATAAAAAGTTGTTTCAACAAACTATTTTACGTTGGCGTAGAGCAGGGCATATGGAGGATCCTGTAATTCGTCGATGGTGTCATCTTTCAAGCTAAAGCAACGAAAACCATCCTCGTCACGAAGAACACTGCCTTTCAAGTTGTGAAGGTAATCATCCTTGAAGTAGATGCAATTTTCCTTCAATCCATTAATGCTGTAATGTGGTAGAGCTACACAGTGGTAACGTCCTGCAAGTGTCACCCAGTTTTTCAAGTGTCCTATTGATTCGCCTTTATGCTTATGAAGCAACATACATACCTTAAAATCACGGGTCTCCCTGTCGAAATCGGACCTATCTCCAATACATCGGACAAGAAGAAAAATTCTCTCTTCCATGGTCGCAATTTACAACTTTTGTCCCCAAAAGAACCATCTTTCTGTCACTAAAGTTACAGTATGCGAGGATTTCATCTCACAGGATACCACTTGCCCATACTCACCAACAGGGAAGAACTTTCCTTCATGGAAGACAACATCATCCTACGTTGTTCCAGCTTCTTGTAGTAAAGTCCATGTTTCACCACCTGTTTTATAGTATGCCAATTCTTTCAAGTCTCCGTAAATAACCATAGCAGTCCAGTCGTCCATGTCGATGTCCGGTTGCGAAGATAGTACAGCTTTATGAACAATTTCATTCTGCACTTTCGATCGGGTGGAGTAGTTCTGTTCTGAGATTTCTGGAAGTTGAATTTTGACTCCAGTGTTAATGTTCAAACGAGTGATCTCCGAGGTCTCTTCAAGCATCATGTGCCAACCCTTGTTCGAAGTTCCTCCTGTGTATATTGGTTTTCCATGTGTCTGAAGAGGTAACACATTGTGTTTTATGTTGCCTCCATAAAAAGACTTCGGTAGTGGAATGCTAAGGAATCGGTTGTCGGAGAAATCCGCCATTGTTTTATTCTTGAAGCGGTCAAACCCAGAAAAGAACATGTCTCTGTTTCAAAACTTGCTCGGAGGGCCTTTGGACTTGCTTTCATATAAGCAAAGTGCTTCCAGAATACTCGTGACGTCAATTAATAAATACATGACTATAAGGGAAAAGATTAACCCAAGGAGGAAAAAGAATCCATGTAAATAAGGATAATTTTAAATTCACAACTAGGTAGCATTTAGTAAAGTTAGATATAGTTTTTATTATTTGGATACAACCTCTCTCTATTATGTAAGGGTAAGAATGCGTATTATCAGATCTTTTTAAATCTCGTTTTATTGCAGGACTTCGGAAAAGGTGTGATGACGAGATATAGTTTTTACTAATTTGATATTGATGCAATGTCATGATGAGGTATAGTTTTTACTAATTTGATATTGATGCAATGCCATGTATGATAAAGCTACAGATTATACTATCCCAGGATTCATGCATTCCTAGAACTCGTTGACACAAATCAATCGGACGGCTCAGATTGATTGAACAATTGACCATTCTTGGTTATAACTGTTAACTCTTCTCGTTTAGAATGTTCAACCGAAAATGGACGTCGACTGGACGCAACTCCCACCGGAGATTGTAGAAACCATCGCCAAACGCCTAAAAATCTACGCCGATTACATCCGCCTCCGCAGCGTGTGCCGTACATGGCGGTACTCAACCATCAAATACCCCGACCACCTCCCGCCTCAGCTCCCATGGCTCATGTTTCCCCAAAGGCAACCGAACCCATCTCGCCGAGCCCTCTACAATCTCTCCTCAGGCAAATTCCATTTCCTGAACCTTCCAGAAGCTTCTCACAACAAACGCCTTTGTGGTTCTTCTCACGGTTGGCTCACGATCCTCGACGATTCACCCACAATTGTTCTCGTGAACCCAATCACGCGCGAGAAGGTTTATTTACCTCCTGTTTCAACCTTCCCAAACGTCATCGCGTTTAGTTACTCCAATGTCGGGAGAGAGTACGTGACCGTGAGAGGTTTAATTGACCGCGAAAGGCCTGAAACGGTGAGTTTAAGGCACATGCGTGATTGGTTCATTAAGAAAGTGGTGTTATCTTCAAGCCCTAAACGCAATCGTTTCGCGGCTATGGCAATTCTTCACTCCTCCGAATTAGCTTACTGTAAACAGGGAGACCAGTCATGGACAATTCTGGAAACTGTCCTTGGTTATAGCGAAGACGTTGTGTACTTTAACGGGTTGTTTTATGCGGTGAACAAGTTCGGTCAAACAGTCGTGTGTGATGTGTCCGGTGATTCACCTACGGTGTCGTTTCTCGTTATGACGCCGCAATTAGGCGGCGATTTGCAGTACTTGGTCGGGTCCGGACAAGAACTGTTGCTTGTTACGAGATACATCGATGTGGAGATGGATTTGGATGATGTAGCTGAGATTCCAGAGCATCTGGGCTACAAAACGAGGAGGTTTGAGGTTTTTAGGCTAAAGTGGAGGGAATCAGAGTGGGAGAGGGTTAGGAACTTGGGTGATTCTATGTTGTTTATTGGGCAAAACTGTTCTTTGTCTTTACAAGCTTCGGATTTCTCAGGATGTTTGGGAGATCGAATCTATTACACAGATGATTACTCTGAGAACAGCTGTTATGGGGAACGTGATATGGGAATTTTTAAGTTGGAGGATGAGAGTTTGGAAACGTTGCCTTCTTCTTCTCGCAGCTTAGATTCTAGACCGCTATGGGTTGCACCAAATCCTTCCTGACATGGGACTTCCCTGGAAGTGAATGTAAGTCTTTGTAATTTGTTTGAACTCTGGTGTGTATGATTAAATATGGTGTTAGTTAATGTAATCATAAAATATAATCCTTTTATTTTTATTTAAAAAGTTAAAAGATCACAAATACAATAAAATCATATCTTAAAAAATATCCATCAAGAGAATATTTGATAATTTTTAGTTTAATTACCATTAATCATAAAAAAATAAGTAATTTAAAAATTAAACTCTAGATTTAATAAAATTAAAATATGATTATAAGAAAATTTTAAAATTATCGAAGAATTTAAATTTTAATTAAAAATGACTAAAAATTAATTAATTAATTTAAATTTAAATTTTTAATTTTAATTTATAAAAATTGATCAATAAAATTCTTTGAAAAATAAAAATAAAAATATTGAGTATTTATATTTTATACAAAATTTAGGATATCGTTTGACCTGTATATTTGTATATATAAATTTTAAAAATTATTTAAAATTTATATATTTTAAATTTAATTATATTTATTAATAATTATTAAACTAATTTTATAAATTAAATTAAAATTATGATTATTATTTATTATTAAGATTATAATTATATAATACGATAATAAATTATTTTATAATTTTAAAAAAATTAATCACTATTAAAAATTATCCGAATCTATGATCTGTATTAAGTTAAGAGTACTAAATCTATTACCGTATATACCAATTAAGTTTGTGATCATCAATTACAACGGAATGATAACTCCATAAATTCGACCGCATACCCAAAAGGTAAAAGTTAACTGTAATGAAGTATCCTCTTTATGGTCTCTGTACTCGATTCCCAAGGTTCAATTAGTAATGTGTAATTAGGGAATGGAGTCTTGCATAAGCCAATTTCTGTTTTCAACTCAGGTTTCTAAACACATTCAAAGGATGTTATATACAATCTTTAACAATTCAGAGATTTGAATTCAGATTCCAAAAGCAGTTTTGTACTAAATCAGTCACGAAACTCCCAGGAAACTCCTACACAGAACAAGACAAACGTATACTCTAATCCATATAACCTATTCTCGACCCTGTTTTTCATTTGTACATTGTGAAACTCATCAAGCTGACAAGAGAAATTCCTACGCAATGCATCGCATTGAGTACATTGAAACTGGATTGTCCACTGAAGATGCACAATACCCTCTTGGATGATCACTTTCTAACCCATAATCAGTCGTCATCGGACGGTACTCTAACTCATCGTCGTGTTCATATACAAACTCCGGCATCTCTGTCTCGTTCCTCCTTACATGATCCCATAAAAACTCTAACCTGTTCAAGTACTTCACCTTCGAGTACAACCTGTTCAAGACAGGCAACAAAAAACAGAGTTTTGTCAGGATATAAGGTAAGATGAGCAAAGTACAGGTGACTTCAGTTACGTTATCTTACCCTCCACTGAAAAGAAGACGACCAAAGGTGGCAAGAAAGAGTCTGGCTTGTAGACCCGGATGTACAAAATAGACAGCCTCCAGATTACTCCTGACGTTCGTCGGAATAGCCTCGTAGACTGATCGGAGAGCGGTGATTCCGGGGAAATTCTCGCTTCTCTGAACACCGGTGTGCACGTACACAACCGAGAATGATTTCTCCTCCAATTCAGGGAATATTTTCTCCTCCAAATATTCCTTCAAAGCCTCACTACCCTGTTACGGTCCCAAATCTGCGATCGAGTTATGGGTCTCTCGTAAGTGGCGGTGGAAGGAGTTTGCGTGGGTGAAGAAGCAGAATTCTTCTTACGACCTATTTTGGAAATAAATATAAGGCTCAAATAGAGGGAACCTCAATACCTCTGAGTTAAAGTACTCAAGACTGAATTGGATTTTCGATCCCCTTTTCATTGATGATTATGAATATTTATAAAAGTTGTGTAACAACCATTGCTACATCAATGATCCATGACTCAATCATGGAGGATCATCCTCCTAAAACAATGGAAATAACTTAAATAGAAATGTAGGTGGAGGACTACTCCTAACAATACGGAAATACTGGAAAATGCATAAAGAAAAATTCAACCAACAACTAAAGATATCTTTGAATTGGTCAGCCTTCAATTATTCCTTTTCCACGTCATCATCAATGGTTCCATCATGAATGTAACGTGCAGTGGCTTTGTATCATACCCACAAGCCGAGCTAATCAACATATATAGAAACAACAACAAAATCAGTAACCAAAACCATCCAAATTAAAGTGCCAAACAAAATTTAAAAAAAGATGAAAACTTACCAGGGTAGGATTTGCCAATAATGCGAAGAACCCTCCGGCCACGCTTGTCTCTTCCATGGATCTTAAAGATACCCAGTTTCTGGATGAGCTTTTCTTGGTCAGAAATGGAGAGAGCAGTAGAGGAAGACATGGTTGGATTTACACTCAAAAGGTTTTGGGATCCGTTGAGGTTAGTAGTTATGACTTTAACTAGAGATATATGTTATTATATAGGAATAGAGACAAGACTTATCCAAGATTTGGCCTTAGAAGCCGCTGATGGCATTGGGCGGGGACATGAAAGTTTGGTATATTCCCAAGCATCTTCCGTTTAATGGATTGACGTTGCACCGAGCAGTGACTCAAAACTCCGTCAAGCCTCGGGTGCGTAACTCACTGACACGTATAGTGATGGACCATTATCTGGGCCTCTCTCTCTCTCGTGTTTTGTGTGCGTGAGCGTGACCCATTAAACAAACAAAATCATATGCATCGCAATCATGGTGTCTTTTAATCTATATTAACTATTAAGACAATTGCTTAGCGTTAACTGGTTTTGGTGGGTTAACCTTATCTTTGACTTCCTCCTGATAATTGCTTAACCAACGAAATCGTTATTTTACTGAAACAATAACTTAAAAAATTAATTTTATTTTAAATTATTAAATGTTCAAAAATTTTAATATTTTTCAAATTTCAAATTTTTTATTTTTAAAATGATATTTCACCTTAAATATTTAAACTAACTATAAAATAATGATATTATATTATATCGATGATCATTTAATATAGCCAATATCAAATAATTATTATAGTTATTTAATTAATAATAAATCATATATGACAAAAAATAAAAAGAATATCCCATCAATAAATTATTATAAAAATTAAAAGTGAATTAATTTATCTTTAATTTTTTTAAAAAATTTATTATTATTTGAAAACTAAATTAAGAAATGAAAAATAAATAATCTCAGTCGGTCACAATTTTACTAATTCTATAAAGTAAAATTTTGGAAATATCATTTATTGATAAATACTCATAAAATAACAAATTTAATTTTTAAAATTATTTTCGCTAGTATTTTACTACGATAATTAATAGATTGAAAGCTAGAGAAATTATGAATTTCTTCATCTTTTGTTAATGTAAATTTTCAATTTTATGTATTAATAACTATATGTTTCAAATACAATTACTTATTTGATATTTATAAATTATGTGTAAAAAGATGTCAAATGCAATTACTTTTTTTTTTGTATGGAAATATCTTAATACTGTCCGGTGGGTCACGTTCTTTGAATTATTGAGGCAACGTGCCATTTACGCCCATCTTAATAGCAATTATTAATTCAGATTGAGATTGATTGACAATAAAGTTACCTTACAAGACACGTAAATAATAAACAACTCATCTGTTTCAGTTTTGCTTGTCCTGTTTCAATCGATCTTATTTACACATTTAATAGTTGAATTGGTATAAATGTTCTGTTACCCTCCATCATTATTCAAAAATGCTATTGAGTCGCCCCTACGGATAATTCAGTTGGTAATCTAGCAAGATAATTTAGAATAAGGACTAAAGTTCGATTCTCGATAACAGAAATGTATGAGCTGCTCTGCTAGGTGGTTGATCGAGATCAAACCGTAGTTTAACCCCTCGTAACTAGTCGGCCTCATGTATGGAGGCAACTGGGATAGTTGATTCCACCTTTTAGAATAAAAATGCTATTGAGTCACTCTGATTTAAATTTATAAATCTCTATTTCTTAGATTTCGCCAACTTAACGATAACATTTTGAGAGGTCTTGAAAAAAATTTGAACCGAATCTAAACAAACTCATATATAATTAAGATATTGTATCTTAATTCAAAACGTTAATTTAATCGTATTTTTATATATAACTTACTTTATCCCTAAGTTTTTTTTCAGACATGAGGTATGCGACAATTCTACTTGTAAATTTTTAACATTAATAACAAAAATAGTAAAAAATAATTTAACTTTTTTAAAAATATAAAGTTTTGCGTGTAAACATTTATTAGGTAATTTTCTTTTTTTTTCTAGAATCACAGGCTGTTTTTAATCAATTATAATTTATATAATTGTACGTTGATTCCAAAGTTATATGGGGGAAAGTGAATGGATGATTCTTAAAACTGCTTAGTTTATTGCTTTGGATCCAAAAGTCAATCGTTCAACTCTCTTTCCTTTCAGGGAACCATTTTTCAGAAGTGGGGTTGGAGGACTTTGGAACGTTGGGAGTATCGACACGGCCCACTGACGAATATAATTATATACTTAAAACAAAGTTTAATAACTGTCAGTCACGTAATAGGGTCAGATGTTTTTGTTTTATTCTCATTATATTACGTTAAATGTCCTCCACATATTTATAACAACTTTACATAAATATATTGATAGATTTTAATAAAATAGAATTGCAACACCCTAATTGAAACAAAAGTTTTGACGTGTATAATAAGTGTAATGAAAATTAATCAACTCATTTCAAGATAGTCATGGCAATGAAAGTTGTGTTTGGTTTAATCAAGTTTTAATTTTAATTTAACTTGATTTGACCACGTTTTAATTAAAAATTTTAATTTAATTAATTATAATAATGTTCATTTATTAAATAATTTTAAATTCAATCAAATTTTCATATTTAAATGTAATTTAAAATATAATTAATTTAGATTGGGTTATGTGGTAATTTTTCAATCCTAAATGAAGTAAACGATATTATATTAAAATAGGATGGTAGAAAGGGATAGGCTATAAGATATGGATAAATGGGATGAGATAGAGGTTCGTGTATGTTAGACTTTGTCCCATATTGAAAGTGAGAGAGAGGGGGGGAGGCTAAACAAATATAAATAAACCCCCACCCCTTTCCATTTAGATCATCCAAAAATAAAGAAAAACAAATGTTAACTCTTAGTCACTCATCTTTTGGTGAGTAAGAAAAAGACTAAGAGTAAGTTTTTGTTAGTAATTTTAGGGTACATTGGGATAAGGATTTGAGAGTGTGTGTAAACACTAGTAAGTTGAATGTTGAGTGTAAACACTTGTAAGTGTTATTTTTCTCCATAATAAAAAAGGTGTGCAGTAGCTCCGGAAACGTAGGCATAATTTGGCCGAACTTCGTTATCAAATTTTGTATTGTTCTATTGGCATTCTAGTTGTGTGCAAATAGTTGAATTTCCTAACAATTGGTATCAAAGTATTTAAAAAGTGACTATGCTTTGTAGTAGCCACAATAGTGGATCTTCTACATCAAAAAACTTTCCTTGGGCGTGTTGAAGCTTGGAGTTAGTACGCTCTGCAGTTGCCACAAAAGCGGCTAGGTTGTAATAAATACACCGTGCACGTAATTTCTGTCTAGAATGGCGGGTTTTAAGTGGGACCATTTGTGACCCCTCCATCCTTTCTTGGAATTTTACGTGGAATGGTAATACTGTCTTAGGAGTTCATTTGACGGTTTTTCCTAAGTATTACCGAATCGGTTTTCTTCACTAATTGTTTACCTTAGAGATCGACTTTGATAACTGCGAATCATAGTGCAATAGTCAAAGGAAACTAGAAGCCAGTGGGAGTATCTGTATCAGAAGAATCAATTTTTACCGTTCTTTGGAAAGAAGCTAGAAAATATGTCAGATGAAGAATGCATTATTCTTGACAAGCAAGCCCTTGAAGCAATTAGAATGTCCTTATCTCGAAATATAGCCTTTAATGTGATAAAAACAAAAACCACAAAAGGCCTTATGGAGGAACTGACGGAATATTATAAAAAATCATCGGCAATAACACAAAGTACATTTTATACGACGTTTGTTCAACTTGAAAATGGTGGAAGGCACCTCTGTAGATCATCGTATCAATGAACTCAACAAAGTCTTGAACTAGTTGAGTACAGTGAATATTGATCTTGATGATGAAATACAAGCCTTAATACTTTTTCTCATCCCTCCCAGAGAGTTGGAGTGCCACAGTCACATCAGTGAGTAACTCAATGGGAACCAACAAGTTGAAGTTCAAGGATGTTAGTGGCATGATTATTAACGAGAAAACCTAAAGAAAAGAAGTAAATGAAACCTCATCCTCCTCCACCCTTGCCACATAATCAAAAGGAAGAAGTAGAGGACGTGGAAAATCAAGATACCGTGATAGATCAAATGACAAGATGTTGGAACTCCGCCCTGGTGGATCACGTGTCCGACGTCCTACGTGACATCTAGACGCGCATTCCACGATGGAGGAATTCCCCACCAGATCAAACCTTAAACATGAATCCATTTCACTTACTTTCGAACCGATCTTGAAAATTTCATCCTAATTCTACTCCAGAAATTTAAATTCTTAAGGCCCAAATTGAAATTCGATTCTTAAGCTAAAATAAAATTTTCATGTCTCTGGATTTTTTTGAACCAAAAATCACCCCATTCGAATATCTATAAATTAAAAAAAACACTAAAGTACGGAAACATGTTCAATGTTTCCATCCAATTTTTTTCACTTTGATTTAATCCATAAATTTCAAATTAAACCCGAAAGCTCTAGATTTTCATGGAAGGGTAGAGAATTTTCTTAGAAAACCCATGCTTAAAAAATCGAGTAAATCGGAGGTCAACCGAAGAAGTTATAAGTAAAAGAGTAGGAGGAGGTTGGATTTGAAAAAAAAATGAAAATCAAAAAATAGATTTTAAAAAAGGAAATAAAAAATAAAAAATAAAAATATCTCGCGGGTGCTAGGCTAGCGCTCGCACAGCGAGCGTCTCACGGGCGCGAGCTCGTGGCTTGGCTCCTTTTTTTTTGACATCTGAAATTTAAAAATTCATAACTTTTTGCACAAATTTTCAAAATTTGAAAATTGGTATCAATAAAAAGCTAAAAGGAAATTCTACAACTTTCATGAGGATTAAAAAACCAATTTAGCCTCTAAGGGAGTCAAAAACTACTTCAAAGTGACTACATAAAATAAAATCATTCCACGCAGCAACAAAACTTCTTAAAATCATATCCTTCAACCCAATGGTCCAAAAATGTCACATTTTAGATCACTGGAAAGATAAGAAGACAATCTACAACTTTTATGAAGGGTGAAAAAACTAATTTGGTCTCTAAGGGAGGTAAAAACTCTTTCAAAGTTACTGTCTATAAAATAACATTTCAAACATTAACAACACTCTTTCAAACCTTATAACTTCTTAATCCTAAGTCCAAAAGTGACATATTATACACCAATGGAAAGCTCTAAACATGAACTACAATCTTCAAGAAGATATTTTAATCTAATTCAAACTCTAAGAGGGTCAAAACTTCAGTCAAACTTTCTGTCCATAATGAAAATTTTTACAGCATCTCCCCTAAATGTTCGCTAGCCAAAATCTTCAACCTTCATCCCAATTTTTCCAACACCTACATCACCACTTCAATATCTACTTTTTCCAAATCCCTCAATCAAACTTAGCAAGCAATACATCGCACACATTCTTCATATTCATCAAGAAGGCCAAAAGAGCCATAACAAACCACATCAACCCAATATTGTCTCCAAAATTTCAGCAACCACAAATCTACTTATCTAGCCATTTTCAAACCATACAACAACACATTTTGAGCAACATACACAAAATACATTAAAACCCAAATATCTTTTATTTACATGAAAACATAAGTTATTACAAAGCTTTAGAGGACATTTTAGCCTTAATTATATCCAAGAGTTTTAAAAATCAAAGATACAATGAAACAGTTACATGCACAGTAACTTTTCTCCAAAATGCAATCTAAAGTCTGTTTTCCAAAAGATGACTTCAAAAGTAAAATACATAGGAGTAATGCCTCAATCCCAATGCGGTTACTCGTTTTCTCGCTCGTCGCCTATGGAGAAAAAAAGGGGGGTGAGCTCGACGACTCATTGGGTAACAATTTAATAACTAAGAACAAGCAAGCAAAACTCTTTAACAATTATTTTCAAAGCAAACTTTACAATAATCATTTTTGCCATAAAGAAATTTCCAGCATTTTCAATTGATCAAAACATTCACAAAATCAACATAGACAAAGCAATATCACATAAGCACATAAAAGATGGTTTGGGTGGATCCAAACGAAACGTACAACACATTCCCGCGAAGTGGTTATGTGTAACCGTGAACTTATCGGAGTCCGTGAGGAGCTCCAATGTCACTAGTGGGCAGGCGGGAGAAGCCTATGAACAGACAAATGTACTTGAATCTTAAGAGACCACCACAAACCAAAAAATCATGCATATCATATAATTCACATATATTTGCCAAAATGACATTTTTTCGAAGGCAAAATACATTTTTTAAAAAACTCACTTTCTTTTTCACTTGGCAAACAATTTTGCAAATATTTTCACAATTTATTTTCATACAAAGGGCACAT
>JANJEY010000006.1:856414-869419 GCA_024703695.1 Erythroxylum cataractarum
AAATTTTCTGTCTAATTTTATAGTATCTTATTATATTTAATAGATTTCAGCTAATTTTATATTATCTTATTATATTCAATAGATTTCAGCTGTTTTGTATTAATCCTTTATAAATTAATACGAATCTTATATAAATAAATGATTGAAATTTATAAAACAAAATAAGATATCATAAAATTGAACAAAAAAATTCTGTCCTCTCGTAACATCCCACCACCAATTCTCATACACACATCCTTTGAGCAATGGCCGGTGTCACCTCTGGAGCTCTAACCATCCCATCTCTCACCGGTCTTAAGACCCACAGTGCATCTTCAACCAAAGTGAACGCCATTCTCAAGGTACCATTACCAACCACACCTTCCTCAAAGTTCAGTGTCAGAGCTTCAACGAAGGAACTAGGTGTGGCTTTTGTGGCTACCGCAGCAAGCCAGTGCTTGCCTCTAATGCCATGGCCATCGAGATCTTGCTTGGAGGTGATGATGGTTCATTGGCCTTCGTTCCTAGTAACGCCTCTGTAGCATCTGGAGAGAAGATTGTTTTCAAGAACAATGCTGGGTTCCCACACAACGTTGTCTTTGACGAAGACGAGGTCCCAAGTGGAGTTGATGCTTCGAAGATCTCCGTGAGTGATGAGGATCTCCTAAATGCACCTGGTGAAACGTATGCTGTTACTTTGACAGCGAAAGGTGATTGACTCGCTCATCTCATACTGTCTGTGATGAACCAATTTGATCTCCATTTGCTTTTACCATAAGAGTATGCCTTTGTACGTTATAAATCATTAATTAATAAATTATGTCATAATAGTTAGGTGAACAAATATTAATATTAAGAATCAGTTTATAAATCACAAATAATATGAGTATATAAATATCAAAACTGTAAGAATTTTAGGTGTGGATTTGTTATTTTAGTCTGTGTAATGAACTTGGAAGAAGCTTTCTAGTCCCTTTGTATTTCCATCATCTTCTCGGTGTAATCTACTTACATGATGGTACAATGGCATTGGATTCGATGCCAACCCAGTAATCAGTTACAAGTAAACTGCAAAACTAGTACAAAGAACCGTAAATTTGGAAAGAATCGATCAAGTTACAAGCTATCTTTTTACTACTGGTAAGAACTTGAAACCAAGTTTCAACAAAAAACTATGTGGTTAATGCAGAAGGAAGAGTATTTGAGCGTGTTCCAAGCACCTTACCACCGACGTCAGGAAATGTCTCGTGTCCTGACACTGGACCGAGTCTCCCATTCTCATCAACCTCCACAGGGTATTTCAGAATGTGACCCTGCAATGGCTTGAAATCTTCTGCTACATATCTCTGCCAATTTTCTTCAGCAACACTGTTCACAGTCCTGACACAATCTAAAGATTCAGGTTCCTGAAACAAACTCTCCAACTTCCCCAAGTGTTCAGCCCAGAGAGACATTCTGTACCCGAAAACCTGATGATTCAGTAGCTTATGTTAAAAAAGGTTCAGTCCCTGGAAAAACTAGCCTGTAGCATAACTTATGACATGGAAGATGATGAGAGGAGAGAGTAAAAACCTGGCCACGTGGGTGTTTGCCTTTACTTCCCCAAGTATACTTGGGCTGATATGCTCCAATTGCAATCTCAGTGTCTCTTGAACCCGCCATAGATCGTTGATTTATATTTGCGGACCCCAATAGTACATACTCATCATCAATTATCATTCCCTTGGCATGTACGTATATCATAAAACGTTGAAATCTTTGAGAATTTGACATCTGAAAACAATTCAGAGAAGTTTCAGAATTCAGAATCATCCCTGAATTGCTTACTCTTGTGTGGTTCTCATTCTTCTGAACTAACTTTTGAATCTAATGGTCTAATCAAGCAAGTAAAAGTAAAAGTTTCAACTTGCATAGTTACCGATTCGCCAGAATGAGCAGAAAAATTCATTGAATCCAACTCTTCTCTAGGGATGTTATCCCGGTTACCGAGACAATAGAAGTTCAGATAGTCTTGCGGTTTCGAATCAACAATATTCATGGATTTCAACTCTTTCGCTATGATTTCGTACATCATTTGCATTGTCTGTCCCTGAATAAGGAAAAAATTGGTGATAATTAAGAAGCATTAACATACAGAACAAGCAGAATGAAGGTGGTGCACGTACCTGCCAAAAGAGAATTTCCTGCACAGAAGCAGAATCAGCCACACCCTCTGGCCACATTGGTATGACAATATAAACTGCAAATCTCTTCTTTGCTCTTATTTTGCTAGCAATCTTCAAAGCCAACTCCATAGGAATTGGATTATGAGCACCTAATCGAACCAAAGAGCAGCAACTTTCAAGAGAAATGTTCGCATGCAGAGTTTAAAATCAAACTGCTGAGAAAAAACTATCAAAGAAGAAAAATATGAGTAAAATTGTGTTCTAACCTTCATCTTTGGAGCCAGTCCAAGCATATGATGATCCGATAAAATACTGATTCTCAATATATATGAAATGCTGTGCTGATCTGATCGCCTGAATGTATGCTGTTTGAATGCTTTTGTCAATCACTAGATTCTTAGCTGAAACAAGATTCTGCATATAAAGAGAATCCCATGTATAGATTTATGAGCTTCAGCAATGAAAAAGTGGTGAAACATGGTCAAGTTCCTCTATCTCCAGATATAAGCCAATTCAGATATGAAAAACAAACCTTAGCCTCAGCTTCGAAAATATTTTTAGGAAATCCTTTCACAGATCCTGAATCTATAGATCGGAAAACCTGTCAGTTCAGGAAGCATGGTGAGGATCTCAGTACTACAAAATGAGAAGGACAGTAATGGATCTGCTTGAAAATGCTAATAACCTGAGTGTGCCAGTTTTCTGGATCATCTTCCTCAGATACCCACAATGTAGGATTATCATTTGGAACAGATTGTGATGGACTCAAAATCCATGAAATCCTTTCTAACTTGATTAAGGAATCATCATGCCAATGGCTGATTCTCTTAAAACGCTGACCAAACTCTGACCATTTAGTAGCTTTTCTCCAACGCTGTTCAAAGTTTGTAAGCACATCATATGCAGCAGGACCTTCAATTCTGCAATGCAAATCATGCCATGGTTGCCTAGGAGCCTTCTTTGCTGCCTATCATCGAGAAATGGAAATTAGACCTTGTTCATACAGAGTTCTAAATAATAACAAAATGCTGTATACATGAACTCACAGAAACTGCTGGATTATGATAGTCATCTTTGAAAATGGTATCGAGATCCCGAAACAATCGATGTTCGGGTGTGTCATATCGGCCATCACAAAGATCGAGACCTCCTAGAAAAGCAGTTATCTTCCTGTTATTTCCAGATGCTTGTGTGTCAACAATCACACACTTCTGGTGATGAGTAAACAAGGTCCCAACAACCTGGAACACAGATTTAACAAGATCATCATCATTTCCTTTTGGCAAGGAGAAATCAGATCCAAAAGTTGCTTATCAATGAAGAACAGAAGAATGATTAAGAAGATTGTAGCAAATTCATAATGATTCCAACAGTTTCCCTTTGGCCATGAGAAATCAGACTCAAAAGTTGGTTTTTCTTCCTCCAGAACCTTAATGCAATTGAATTGAATGCTTCGTTTTTCTTCTCTACTAAGAACTGAAGAATTGGATAACTTATCAGACTCAAAAGCATGCCTTTTGCCTGAAAATGCTAAGCTTACTGCTGGGGTAACGCGGTGACAGCACACAATTCACAGAAGAATGCTTAAAAAACTTGCGAGTTTCTTCATCATGAGTTTGCATCAGCCCAGCCTGCAGCCAAAGTAAACTCCTTGAACAATCACATTCACCTCAATTTGATTAACTATACACGAAAATGACAAAATATGCACTCTAAGTGTTCGAGGTAAGGCCTTAACATATCGTTTGCAATGTCATCGGAGTTCAAACTCCTTATCTGCATATGTAATTTACGAATTATTATGAGACAGCAAATCATACCCTTTTAATGAAACAGTTGAAGTCAAGGAATCCCTCAATTTGAACAACTAAGTCCGAAAATAACAAAACGATACACTCTTTTGGAAGTACGTGATTTACGAACTATTACCAGACAAAATGTAAAGGTCGTACCGTTTTAATGAAACACTTATCATGCGAAGTCTTGTCGTCCCATACCAACATCAACACCCTAACACCTTCTTGAGACTTGTACTTGAGCAAGTCTCCCAAAGTCAAGTTCCCACCACTCGGTAATGGCTTAGTGGGCTCCCGTACAAGTCTCACCTTATGATAAATCGACCAACCAATGATATACACCAAGTGGTGAGCTTCTAATATCGCGTGACATATATCCTCCCAACACTGCTCGTGTTTAAAGATCTTCCCATCGTCAAGCTCAATCTCGGGCATCATTGTTTCATTCACGTGTGCGTCCTGATAGAGAGTCATGGACCCTCCGTGCCTCGCAGGAAAATAGCAATTTGGGACCCCATACTTTTGAGGATTCGCTGCTATGCCATGTCGGAACAAAGGGTTGTCCTCACATGGAACAAACACCATTTCCACAAGCAAAGCACAATCTGGCTTCGGCGGCTTGCCGTTTGATCCAACGACGGGAAGCCATTCGCTAAACGTTTGACCGGAGACTATTCTCTCGACAGGGACCGACGCGGCACCTATCAAGTCAGCGCCGAAAACGTCGTCATCTTTGACCGTGAACTCGATACGGTTCACGGGGTGAGCCAGAGGAATCCTGAAACGTTGGTTCCAAACCGGGTTCTGCGAGTTGGAGATGACCCGCGTGCGAGCAACCGTCGCCGAGCCGACGCACACCGTCACGTAAGGGTCGCTGGTGATGATCTTACGGTGTCCGTGTCTCAGTTGCTTACGTGGAGAAAATGGTTGCTGACACGAGGTCAATGCGGACACGCATCGTCGGACATGCTCCGACAGTAAATCCATGTTCGGCAACCGACGTGCTTCGACGATCTTCAAGTCGAGATCTCCATGAAGGTACACAACCTCGTCGTTTGACATGTCTGAATATTTTTAAATGACGAAGGTGGTGATGGTGGTGGTTGTGGCTTGGCCGTCAACGGAGAGAAATGCTGACCACACCTGAAGTGAACCGGCGGTTATGATCGTTGAATGTGCTTTGGGGTTCTCCGCCGGAGCCAACTCCGTTGACCGGAGAAGGTGCGACCTGGCTGGAGAAAACCGGAAGGAGATAGAAGAGATCAGAACGGAATATGAGGGTAATGTTTTGTATATAACGACGTGGAGACCGGCACATGATGGGGTGCTGGTTTCTAACTTTTCCGCGTCAAACGAGGGTTACCTGTAACAGTTTCAAAACAATTATAATAAATTTTAAAAATAAATAAATCCATAAAGCCCCTTTTTTAATTAGAGTTTGTGGGGTCCAATTTTTTTAAAATAAATTCATTTAAACAATTAAAAAACTTAAAAGAAAATAAATCAAGAAATTCAAATTTTGGATGTTAGTTTACGGCTCGAGCTTCCGGAAATAATCTCTCTATTATATTATAATAAAGTTGCATATACAGGAACTGTCACGTTTGTGGCCAAGAAGAATCTATCTTGCACGCCATTCAGGATTGCCTGCAGGTGAAAGCGTTTTGGAGACAATTTCCCTTGGTTGTTAGGGACTCGGATTTCTTCCACCTAGCAGTAGATGAATGGGTGGCACACAATCTTCGGAAACACTGTCAGGAGTTCCAGGCTGAGTGGATTATGCTTTTTGGAGTTGCATGCTGGTTCCTTTGACATTGGCGAAATCGGAGCAATTTTTAGGCCAGTTTCGAGTGGCCCGTAAATGGCCCATGTGTGGTACGAGACTATGTCGTGTGGATCGAGCGAGTGAGAATGACGGAAAGCTGCTTGATACCACACCCCGGGCTACCAACAGGCACTTTCGTTGTTTGGACCAAACCGGGTCCAAATTGGGTCAAACTCAATTCTGATGGCGTAGTTAACCCATGTACTGGCGTTGCTATTGCCGGAGGACTTTTTCGGGATTGGCAAGGCAGGTGATGTGGCGGATTCTTACACCACATCGGGAAGGGATTGCCTACTACGACCGAATTTTGGAGAGTTCACTCGGGTCTGACCCAAGCATGGGCCCTCAGCTACAGACGTCTCATTGTCGAAATTGATTCCCTCGAGGTGATCAACATCCTCTCTTCTTCCAGGACGGTTTTAACTGATGCTCCTTTTTTAGTGGCAGGTACACGCAGCCTTTTACACCGAAACTGGGAGGTGCATATCCAACATGTGTATCGCGAAAGGAACTAGTGCGCCTATCAGATGGCTTCCCTTGTAATGGTGGTCAGTCCTAGTTTGCATATCATGCAGGAGCCACCGATGACCATTCAGGAGCAACTTCAACCCGACTAGAGTGGCGCCTTATACCGAAAGGCCCTATGCTAATTAGGGGCTATTTGTTTTGTGTAATTTCTTTTTTCTATTTAGTTCTCCTTTTGTAACAAAAAAAAAGAATAAGGTTGCGTATGAAGCAAAAGATCCACGTCCTCGGCCACTACAGGGGACCTTATTTGAGATACAGAAGGCAACTGGCTAGAAGGCTTTGCTCAAAGCATAGACTGGTGCTTATCGCTGAATGCAGAACTTTAGGGAGTCTATACTGGCTTTACATTCGCATGAACTATGGACTATCGCTGGGTTGAACTTGAAGTGAATTCGGCAACAATGATCACTATCCTTTCTTCCACGATCAACCGAGCTCATGTCCACAATTCTATCTTCATGGACATCGACAAACTGTTTCATCAAAACTGGACTGTTGTTCATCGATATATTTATCGAGAGAGCAACAGATGCACTGACTGATTGGCTAACTACGTAGAACATGTAGATGTTGGGATTATATATTTTGACACTGTTAGAATATATGATCAAATGGGCCTTAGATCCAACGACCATAAAGGGACAACGCATGACAATAACAACAGACACAATACACCACAACACACCTTCATTTGCACAGCCAACAGACACAGTACACCGCATCACACCTTTATTTGTACAGCTGTATTTTTTGTCGAGTAATGATTCACAATCTGTTATAGAGAGAGAATCAACCCAACATGTATATAAAAACCCATGTACAGCATTCAATAATAATTAGTGAAGAGCAACCAATTTCTTATTCTCTTCTCCGATCTTTCACTCCATTTCTGGAGTTTCTTGCATTCCAATCGTTCACTCCATTTCTGGAGTTTCTTGCATGGTATCAGAGCCTTGTGACTCTCAACCCTATACCTCCCAAAATCCAAAAAGTAACTTAAAATGGCCAGAGATTCAAAAGTAACCAGTGAAACAAGTGACAACCAAACCTACCTTGACATCAAGGCCGAATCGTACAACATTTCTCCGGCGGAAAACCCAGGAAGTATCTTGGTCAACACCCCACTGGATGGAAACAACTATTTATCTTGGAGTCGGTCGATGATAATATCATTGAGGGACAAAAAAAAAGGATTTGTCACCGGAGAGTTGGCGAAACCCATCTCCGATGAAGCAAAGGCGAGAAAATGGGTGACTACCGATAACATGGTCATCGTATGGATTTTTAACACCCTCACAAAGGAAATCGTTGACTCATTCTTGGTGGTAACCACCGCAAAGGACCTATGGGACGAGCTTAAGGGACATTACGGAGAGAGTAGCGGGCCTCACTTATACCAGCTAAGGCAGGAGATAAACAATCTCCGTCAAGGTAACAATCCCGTTACGACTTATTTCACAAGGCTGAAGAAATTGTGGAATGACATGGATTGTCTAAGACCTATGAAAACTTGTGTGTGTGATGCATTTAATCATAACACTGATGTGGTGAATGACAACAAGTTGACAACCTTTCTGCTAGGATTAAGGGAGGAATATGCTAATGTAGTTAGCCAAATTATGTTGTTGGATCCATTGCCACAGGTCAGTAAGGCGTATTCTATGATTTTAACCATTGAAAAACAAAAATCTGTTTGTATTGACTCCAACAGAATCTGACAGATGGGTATAGCGTTATTGGCTAACAATGGGACTGTTAGAAAACATAGTTATAACAGGGAAGGATTAAACAGGAAAATAGGTGGAAGAATGGATGAAAAACACTGTGACTACTGCCATGAAAAGGGACACCTAAGGGAAACATGCTTTCAGCTGCACGGTGTACCAGAGTGGTACAAGGAGTTACGAAAAAAGAAAAGGAAGCAGAATTTTGCAGCAGCAATAGTAGAAGGATTTACAGGGGAGTCGAAGGGACCATCGAAAATGGAGGAGAACCCACTGGTTGATGTCGAATCTCTTGTTAAGCAAGTCCAGGAACTCATGAAGTTTGTCAAAGGTAAAGGTAGTATGGAAGTCAATCATGGCGCATATAACAACTTTTCAAGTATCTCTTGTAACTCGCTCATATTTGATAGTGAAGAATGCGACAACATTTCATGGATAGTTGATTCAGGTGCCTCTACCCACATGTGCATAAACCCCAATTCCCTTAAAAATCTGTCCGAAAATGATGAAATAAATCATGTTACATTACCCGATGGAACTAGCAGGTCTGTCACACACGTAGGAGATGCCACAGTATCACCATCTTTGAACCTTAAAAATGTCTTGTGTATACCCACATTTCACCACAACCTCTTATCTGTTCATAAAATCGCTACACAAAATAACTTAGCTACCATCTTTATTGCTGATAAAGTGTTTTTGCAGGATCCGACGACTAATTACGTTGTAGCAATTTGTGAGGCAGCTGGCGGTATCTACAAGTTGACTCCAAGACATTTTCTCCCCAAAAAAACACTCCAAAGTCCATCACTCCAATTCTACCTCAACAATGTCGTAGCTTACAATGTATCCAATGACTTTGATTTGTGGCATGTTCGACTTGGACACGTATCTAGAAACAAGCTATCACATTTACCCATTTTGTCCGAGAAAAGCCCTAAAAATCATTCATGCTAAATTTGCCCATTAGCTAAGCAACAACGAAAATCTTTCCCAACACACGAAATTACAGCAAAAAACCCATTTGAGCTTTTACATTTAGACTTATGGGGACCATACAAGACCCCAAACATAAACGAGTCAAAAAAAATTTCTCACCATTGTAGACGAGTATTCTCATGCAACATGGACTTACTTAACAAGTAGTAAGAACCACGTTCACGAGTTACTTAAGGTTTTCTTACAAATGATCCAAAACCAATTTTCATTACCCGTCCTATGTGTTCGTACAGACAATGGTACCGAATTTGTAAACAAAAATTGTACCGATTTATTCCACAGTAAAGGCATACAACACCAAAGGACTTGTCCATATACACCGCAACAAAACGGTGTTGTGGAACGTAAACACAAGCATTTGCTTCAAATCACAAGAGCCCTAATGTTTCAGGCCAATTTACCAACAAGTTTTTGGGGGGAAGCCATCCTAACATCCACATTTATTATAAACCGCTTACCATCAAAAACTATAGGTTGGAAAACACCATATGAAAAATTATACAACAAACCACCTAGTTATGAGGCGTTAAGGACATTCGGATGCTTATGCTATGCAACAAATACTAAGCCCTTCAAAGAAAAAAATTAGAACCTAGAGCCCACAAGTGCTTGTTTCTAGGATATGTGCCTGGCCGAAAAGCATACAAATTATTTGACTTGCAAACAAACCAGGTACTTGTCTCAAGAGATGTATTTTTTCATGAAGAAATATGCCCATACAAGACAAAAACCACCGAGACACAAGACCAACCCAGAAATTTACCCATGTTCAACTTTGGGCCAAATAATAACCCCCACCAAGAACCCATTTTTGACACACAAAACCAAGTGACCAACGGAACCCATCCTGATATGCAAGAAAGGCCATTACACTCACCAAACCCATTAATACAAATGGAGCAAGACCAACACCCTAACCTACCCGACATACCTCAAGACACCAACACCCATTTGCCGCCACCATCACTAACTCAACCTCACACAATTCAACAGCTCACCCAACGCAGAAGCCACCGAAACCGAGCTCGACCAAAATACTTGGATGATTATGTCACAAATATCTCCGCTGCCTGTACACCAATTGCTACAACGTCGTCAGTCCAGGTCTGTTCCCAAGACAATACCTTCCCTGATATCCCTTTTTCTCAATCGTTCCTTACCTTTATGACAAATGTATCAACCGACCATGAACCGTTGTCGTATGAAACTGCCAAAGATGACTCGTTATGGGTAGACGCTATGATTTGTGAGTTAGACGCGCTAGAAGATAATTCAACATGGTCCATCGTTGATCTTCCACGAGGAAAGAAGGCACTTGAAACCAAATGGATTTATAAGATCAAAAGAAATCCTGATGGGACAATAGACAGAAGAAAAGCCCGGCTCGTCGCAAAAGGATTTAATCAACATGCTGGAGTTGATTATTTGGAGGTTTTTTCTCTAATAGCAAAGGTGACAACGATTCGGACACTATTAGCCATGGCTGCCGCGCACAACTGGTCAGTCGAACATTGCGACATCAACAACGCTTACCTTCATGGGTCCATAGAAGAAGATATATACATCAAACCTCCACAGGGTTATCGAGCACCAGATGGGAAAGCTTGCAAACTCCACAAATCATTGTACGACCTAAAACAAGCTGGGGGCCAATGGAACAAAGCGCTAACCACAACGCTTAAGGATATCGGCTTCATACAATCGGAATCAGATAATTGTTTGTTTACGAGAGGTAACCATGATTCCTTTATCTCGATCGTAATTTATGTAGATGACTTGCTATTGGTTGGACCAGATGAAAATGTCATCAAGGTGGTCAAATTGCATCTACACGACAAATTTACAATCAAGGACTTGGGCAGTGCAAAATTTTTCGTCGGAGTCGAAATTGCAAGGTTTGATGGAGGGATGTTTTTGTCCCAATCAAAGTACATCAAGGACATCATTCGAGATGCCGGATGTGGTGACTTAAAAATAGCTGCCGTGCCCATTCCATAAGGCACCAAGTTATCCATTGATGATGGAGCTCTACTGCCAAATCCTGAAAAATACAGGAGAATTGTGGGACAACTATTATACTTGAATTTCACACGACCAGATATCACCTACGCTGTCCAACAACTAAGTCAATTCAACACAGCACCAAGACAGCCCCATTGGAACGCTATGGTACATGTCTTACGCTACTTGAACGGGTCAACAAAGAAAAAACTATTTTACCCAGTCCAGACAAACCCAGAACTTAAGGCTTATTACGATTCCAATTGGGCTGGTTGTGCGTATTCTCGCAAGTCATTAACCGGCTATTGCATATTCTACGGACATGCCCCGATATCATGGAAAACCAAGAAACAACACACAGTCAGTCGCTCATCCGCTGAAGTTGAATATCGGAGCATGGCAAGCACTCTATGCGAGTTACGGTGGATTTTGTATGTTCTGCAAGATCTACAGGTAAAACCAAAACTACCTATCCTATTTTATTGCGATAACATGGCAGCCATACATATATCCGAAAATCCAGTGTTTCATGAAAGGACAAAACACGTGGAGATTGATTGTCACTTGGTTAGAAATGCTGTCAAGGATGGATTCATCCAAACCCATCACTTACCATCGCAACATCAAATTGCCGACAGCTTCACAAAGTCTCTTACTGCCCTAATTTTTTCGAACAACATTTCCAAGTTGGGTCTCATTGATGATCCAACTTGAGGAGGGGGTGTTAGAATATATGATCCAATGGGCTTCAGATCCAACCACCACTGCACATGGAACAAATGCTCAGCACAGAAAAGACAAAGCAAAGGACGAAGCATAAAGGGACAACGCATGAAAATAGCAACAGACAGTACACCACAGCACACCTCCATTTGCACAACCAACAGACACAGTACACCACAGCACACCTTTATTTGTACAACTGTCTTTTTTGTCGAGTAATGATTCACAATCTGTTATAGAGAGAGATAAACCCAACATGTATATAAAACCCATGTACAGCACTCAATAGACATATGCGAAGAGCAACCAATTTCTTATTCTCTTCTCTGATCGTTCACTCCATTACTGGAGTTTCTTGCAGGTGTTCATAGTTTCTTCGTCTCTTCAACACTCTCCGACATCGCGGGACCTAATGTTACTTGTTTTCGTGGATGATAAGGATGCTAGTTTTTAAGGTTATTTGATGGTATTTCAGTTGAAACTTGAACATGCGATAAGATGGTAGCGAAAAAGCAGTTGCATAATAATAGCATTTCCAACTCCTCATATTAAATCTAGCGTATGAGTCCGACCTACAAGAATCATCCGACATGAATGAAAAGTTTAATAATTAAAAAAAGTTAAAAATATAAATTTCTCGTGTAGTTTAAAATTTTTATTTTTTTTAATTTTAAAAATTTGACCAAAAATACTAATTTATTGTAATTATCTTATATTATTAATTTAAATCAAATTTAATTAGTTTATATTGAGTTAAGATTAGTAATTATTTTTTAATCGAAATCTAGGAGAAGATTTTTTTGAAAAGTTGAAAATTATGAGCTTTTTTATAACTTTAAAGATTAAGGAAAATTTCTAAAATTTCTAAAAGTACTCTAAAAAAAATGATGGTTGAAATAATATATTAAAATTAAAAAAAAAGTATGTAAAAGAAAATTTTCTTTTACATATTTCTTACTCATTATATATTATATTACATAAAATTACATTTAATATAATATAAAAACGTAAAATAGATTATAAAGCCAACAAATTTTGTTTCTTAGTCCAAGCAATAGAGAAGACATACAAAGCAAGACAAGCTAGGCAAATGGTAGCCACAGTCTCCCAGAATTGTGTTGGTGTAGTATCAAAGAGGGAGATGTGTATGTTCATCCCAAAAACACCCACAGCTGCAATCCCAGCATTTAGTATGAGGTTCACTATACCAAGAGTCACTTCCATTTGTAGTAGCTGGTTCTGCTTGTCATCCAACATTATGTTAA
>JANJEY010000006.1:911324-937885 GCA_024703695.1 Erythroxylum cataractarum
GTTCACTTCACTAGTTGTTTACCTCAGAGGAAAAAATATCCGATTTTTCCAACAAATGCTAATAAGGATACAAATCTTTTAAGGAAAACTATTCACCATAGTTTCAAACGTTGATAGAGTATACTCCCTGGTTCTGCCGGATTTTGGCTGAACTGTACGTTGCCGTTCGGATCCATAAGTCAGCTACTTTCTGTGATGAATCCGACGTGAAGATACCTGCAAAATAAAGAAGGCTTGTAGAAAAAAACATGTTGTCAAAATTCAGAGAAACGATGTTTTTTGGTTTCTGTAAAACTGTTGTGGTGTTTTTATTTTTAGAAACAAAAAATCGCAACAGAGTAAGTCAAACACGTTTTACTTACCTGTTTTTCTTTTTACAAAAACGACAACAAAAAACAGAGAAAAAAAACAGAAACAAACAGCCCCTTAAAGAAAAGTCACTACAGTTGTGAACAAGAAGCCAAATTTTAAAAATATATTCATAGCATCAATACTCTTAAAAGTTATATCATTATCAAATCTTTTATGTCTTAGAAAGTGGAAATTCTTTTTAAGAGAGATCATTGAAACTCATGTCGAGCAAATTATTATATCATTTCTTGAGAGCTTGCACAGGCTAACTAAATACTACTAGTGTGAAAAGTTAAAGAACCTTAAAAAATATGTACTTGTGAGTTTGAAGAAGCTTGCCAAATTACTACTTGAGATTCTAGTGAAACACTTAAGTTGGATAGTTGGGGACTGAATGTAGACTTGATTTATAAGCCTAACTAGTATAAATCAACTGCGTCACTTTCTCTCTCCTCTTAACTTTTAAATTTCTACATTATATTGTTTGCATGAGGCCCCTTTACTTTTCTAATAGGCTCCTTCTGTTTTCAAGTTACAAGAGGCTTCTTTCAGTTTTAACAGGCGTATTCTGTTTTAAATTTGTTAATATGATCTATTGCTTAGCAGGCTCCTATCATTTAGCACTCTCTTATTATTTAGCAGGCTCCTATGTTCTAAAAGGCTCCTATTGTTTGATAGACTCTTTTTTATACAAAAAACAAACTTTAATAAGCCCCTATCTTTTATATTAATTGAAAGTAACTTGTAAAAATTTTCAAGTCACACACAATTCATCCCCCTCTTATGTGTGTTTGCTTGATCAAAATAACATCAATTTATCTAAAAAAAAGAAAACTGGATTAAACTCATGTTTAAATTAAAATTTTTAGAATCAATAAAGTTTGGGTTTAAGTTGAAATAAAAAAATTCAAACCAAACACAAAGCACAAGTTGCTCGTACCTAACCCGACCTATTACTAGTCCTTATTAGTCATTTATTTGATGAATGAAGTCTTCCCTTATTTACATATTTGTAAACACTTCCATATTCAAGTTTCAAAGTATTATCTAGACATATGTAATAAGTGAAAGAAGCTGAAGAAACTCAAGTTTTAGTTTGTTTGACTATAAAAAATGAGCTATCCAACTTTGAAAAAACAAGCTATAATAATCCTTACATATAATAAATAACAAACATACTATGCACAAATTAAGTTTTTGATTTGAGTCTCATTATCCATTGTTTAGTTTAAGGCAGAGCCTTAGAGCAACTGATAAATGTTGCTTGTTTGTGATTATAAGGTCACAAATTTGAATAACTAAAATAGTCTCTTTGTAAAAATTACAAAGGGAAAGCTACATGTATTGATGACTCTTTTGTAACTTTCACGAAACAGGGAATCTTGTATACCTACATTTAAATCTTTATTCAATTACAAAATAAATAAATAATAGAGTTAAAAATATAAATCTCTCATACAGTTTAAAGAAATTTTAGAGTAACCCTTGATCTTTAAATATATCAAAAAATTTATTCTAGTTTTTAGTTAAAAATCGTCATTCTCTTAAACTTTTAAAAATAATGAAAAACACATGCATTGTAAACATTAGATATAAATTGATCAAATATCACTAATAGAGTAACTCAACTTAACTTTTAAACTCGACTCAAACTAATCAATTTTATTTAAATTATTAATTTAAAATAATTATAATAAACTAATAATTTGAGTTAAATTTAATTATTTCAGTTCTAATTTCAAAGCTGAGTATCAATATATGTAAACAATATTTAATTAGCACAAGTGTGATGTTCATAACACATGCATTTTGCTGTTGTTTTTTAATAGAAATTTAAAAGAATGGGTCTTTTTGAAAAATTAAAAATTAAGTTTTTTTTTAGAATTTTTAAAAATAAAGACTATTTAAATAAAAAGTCTTTTGCTTTTACTTAAATAAATTACTCAATAATGAAAAAAGAAAAAGAAAAAAAAAGAGTTAGTTGTACTTTTGGGCTTGTCTTCTCTTGTACGTCATATTCGACTTCGAGCACAAGATATCATATTCTACGTATAGGCCTAATCTGAATGATGTTTTGGAGGTGATGCCTACTCTTTAGTTAACTACACTTAAGTTTTTATGAAATTAATAATATTAGGTATTATGTAAAATTTACTAAGTATAAAATATATTAATTAATTGACAATTAATTATAAAATATATTAATTTGTGAAGAGTTGGAAAGGGACATCAATTCTACGTAGCTTTCTCTTTGTATTTTACAAATAGGTTGTTTCTATGACTCGAGATATGATCTTTTGGTTATTAACTAGTTGAACCGTAAAAATCTTAAACCATTTAGCTTATTAATTAAAGTTATTTTAATTATTTTGTTATTAAAAATTAATCGATTTATTAATTAACTGATCAATTTTTGTAAATTAATTAATTTTTAGCATTTTTTAATATTATTTTAATTTTCGGTCATATTTTTAAAACACAAAAATTTACAATTTATTTATATGTGTTGCTATGCTATTTAACGTAATCAACTACTTTTATTTTTTTAAAATCCATATAAAAATAAAATAAGGCTTATAATTTTAAACCATTGGAAATTACTATAATCTTCATGGAGACAGGTGTGGAAAGGCAATATCTCCATTTGTTTTGTTGTTGCCCATCTTTCATTCCATGTAAGCTGAAAGACAAGTGAGTGGTGCAGAAAATGAAATGGACTATTGGACTGTTTACTTTTTGAAAGATGAGTTTCAATTCAAAAGGAAGCTTCATGTCTTTTCAAATTGGCCTCTTATTATTTTCACATTATTCTAAACAAGACGAGCTTGATCGAACTTTAAATTATTTTATTTAACTGAACTTAATTATAGCTTGATCGGGTTTCAAATTGTCTAAATTTAACTAAACTCAGGCTCGTGTTTGAAGCCTCGGTTCTAATTAGACTTCGAGCTTGAACCAAAAAACATATTTTAGGGTTAAATATGAGTCGGGGAGGACTTGGGCTCATTGTCAAGCCTGCTCACACCGAAGAAAATTTAACATATCCATCCCCCCGTATCCGAAGAGACAATCGAGACAGGGCTTTGGTTGAATTAAGGTTAGTATTTATGAGTAATGCGTCCTCAAAGGGTGCGGTTCGATGGTTGAGAACGGGGCTTGACTTTAGTTAGGTCTCAAGTTTGATTCCATGATAGCTCCTCTTGTAAGAGCCTGTGGCAGCCGGGATTTTACCTGTAGATGGAGAATTAGTTGGGTCCTCAATGATAAGTAGCGCTCGCTTGACCCCCTGTGGGGTGGTGCGCCAATTAGACCCTCAAAGAAACGTGCCCTCTTAATTTATCTACAAGATTTCCTCAAATCAAAAAAAAAAAAAAAAAAGACTAATCCAACATGTTCAAGACTCTTCAAAGATAGCCTATCACAGCCATTAAGTATAATAGCGAAAGATCTTGGAACTTAATGGCGAAACCAAGATCTTGGGTGTGAAAGCACGTCACGTAAAGAGCTATCGGAGATGTTACAAGTTAGAATTGACATTTTAATTATGGTTAACACAAATAAATTTTAAATTTTAAACACTAAAAAATGATTTAATATTTAAAGAGTTATAAAAGAAATTTTGTTAAGGGTAAGTTTTAGAGTAATTGATATCTTAGTGAATACAAGATCATAAGTTTGATTCACAAAAAATAATTTTTTTTGTAATAAATGCGAAGTCAAATTTGTTGATTCTTCGATATTAAATAGACTTATATCAAATTAGCATTCTTTGATAGGAAGATATCAAATCGGCACACCCAATAACCCATGTATAATATTTGAAGCATCTTCTTAATTATATCACAAATTTTTTAGATAAACCTCTTAAATAATTAGAAGAATTAGTTTATTATGACGTGCAATTTAATTGAAAGTTCAATTTTATAGTTTTAGAATGAGATATTGTCATTCTATTTAATTAAATTGGGATGTCTTGAATTTGAAATATCTCTTGATAGAACTCAAAATTATGGGTGTATGCAACACTTCCTAATGAAAGTGAAATTGATCTATAGTCGAGTCATTAATAAATACATAGGAATTTCTACATATACCCTGTGAAACTTTTATGGGAAAAAAATTTCCCTTCTTTTAATTTTAGAAAAACATTTTGTCAAGTAAGTAAAAATGTCATGGTTGTAGTAGGGGAGTCTTGTACCCTATATTCTTTATTTTTTTTTAAATATCATTTTAATAAATTATTATAATAAATAAGATTATTATAATAAATTATTATAAGTTATTAATGAAAATAAGTTTTAATTATTTTAATTCAATTTTAAGAATTGTATTAAATTATTATTAGGTTAATTAATTACTAATAACCATATTTCAACGCTAATTTATGATTTATAGCTAACGTTAATCAACCTAATAAAAAGAGAACAACGCCCTATACTCTGTGTCTTCGTCTTCCTTCGTCGCAAAAAAATGGATTCTCTCGCTCTCATCTGTACTGGAGCTCTGTTGGCCTGTGGTCTCTATTGGTTCGTCTATATTATGGGTCCCGCCGAGCAAAAGGGCAAACGCGCCGTCGACCTCTCCGGCGGCTCAATCTCCTCCGATAAAGTCGGTGACAAGTACAAGCAGTACTGGTCCTTCTTCCGCCGCCCAAAGGAGATTGAAACCACCGAGAAAGTTCCAGACTTCGTCGACACGTTCTACAACTTGGTCACCGATATCTACGAGTGGGGTTGGGGACAGTCCTTCCACTTCTCGCCCTCCGTCCCTGGAAAGTCACACCGGGACGCCACGCGCCTCCACGAGGAGATGGCCGTGGATCTCATCGACGCCAAGCATGGAGATCGAATCCTGGACGTCGGGTGTGGGGTGGGCGGGCCGATGCGCGCCATTGCCAAACACTCACGCGCCAATGTTGTTGGAATCACGATTAACGAGTACCAGGTGAACCGCGCGCGGTTGCACAACAAAAAGGCAGGTTTGGACAGGCTGTGCGAGGTTGTCTGTGGGAACTTCCTGGAGATGCCGTTTTCCGACAACAGCTTCGACGGCGCGTACTCAATCGAGGCCACATGCCACGCGCCGAAGCTCGAACAAGTATACGCAGAGATCTTTCGCGTCTTGAAGCCTGGAGCTATGTACGTATCCTACGAATGGGTAACAACTGACAAGTACAAACCTAACGACCCGCAACACTTGGACATCATTCAAGGCATCGAGAGAGGTGATGCTCTTCCAGGTCTGAGAAGCTACGCGGACATTGCGACGACGGCGAGGAAAGTCGGGTTCAAGGTGGTTCAAGAGAAGGACTTAGCAAAGCCGCCGGCGCAACCTTGGTGGACCCGGCTCAAAATGGGTCGGGTCGCATATTGGAGGAATCACATACTGGTGACTCTGTTGGCCTTCTTGAGGATTGCTCCGAAAGGGACAGTAGATGTTCATGAGATGCTCTTCGAAACCGCCGATCAGCTGACGAGAGGTGGTGAGACTGGGATTTTCACTCCTATGCATATGATTCTCTGCAAAAAGCCTGAGAATCCTTCTTCAAATTCTTAGCTCATTGTACTTGTTCTTGAGTTAACACCCTACCTCCATTGTTCTCTGATCCAAACCTTATGTTCTTAGATTTAGGTTGGTCTCGTTTTGTACTTTTTTAAATTTGGGGTTTAATTAAATTTCGTGGCTGGATCTTGTTTTCAACTTGGTGATGTTACTCTATAAGAATCAACAGAGCAAGAAGATGGTTGTCTTGTCTGGATTCTCTTATATTATATTTCCAGCTTTGTCTTCTTCTGATGAACTTGTGGGACTGTAAGAACCGACTATAAGATTACTCAGAGCCTTAGATTTCCAGAAATGGCAGCTAATACTAGATTTTGACTTTAACTGTGTTGGCATGTGCATGGTGGGTTGGATTGGTTCAGCTTCTTGTCGTCCTTTAACACTGTTGAGAAGAGATTGGTTTGGTTCTTCTTCTCAGCTTACATAATCCAACTTGTGCAATCGTCGAGTCTGCCTGTCCACAAAACATACTTTGAATGGTCAGCTCTAAATATCTGATGTTTTTGGTCAATAAGCCCTTCTAAAACCCTTCTAATCCTTTTAGGTCTTTTAGTGTCTGGGGACTCTAAAGCGTGTTGATCCAAAACAACTTACATGAAACGTATAAGCTCAAACTACTTTCAATAAGCTCTTTAATGACCAATTAAATTTGATTTAAATTAATAATATATTTTAATTACTAAAAATTATTAATTAAAATATTATTTTAGTCCAAATATAAGAATTAAATTGAATCATCGGTTTTAGATTAGTTTCTATATAATATTCAATGATTAAATTCAATTGTGAAAATCCTGATCTATTCAACTTTACGGTTTGATTTCAACTTTTCAGTTCGATTTAGTTTAATAATTATTACTCTTAAAAATTGATCAATTTATTTATTATTCGATCAATTTTTATAAATTAAGTATTTTCATTTAAATTTTTTTATTATATTTTATTTAATCTTTATCCAATTTTATAAAATTCTTATATCGGTTGAACTTTTTAAATTTTAAATCTTTTATTTTGACGGTAATATGTATATTCATATTTGTCTAAAGTTTCTTAAACCATAAAAAAAACTCTTTATCTTTTATTCTAATTTTTTCATATCACGTGATTGCATATTAAGATTTTGAATTTAGGAACTTTAGCTTTAAAAAATATCGATTTAGTTACTACCACCAAAAATGGGGAAGGGGGTCTATAGACTCTATACTTTGATTTCCAAATTAGACAACAGAAGAGGATGGACATTAATTAGTTAAATTGACGTAACTGGATTTAAATAATTGCAGAGTGGTATGTGAACCGGCGTATCTCAAGGGTCTGCTGTTTTTGGGTCGACCCACGACATTCCGTATTTATTACCCCCTGAACCAATAATGCTGTCTTGGATATACGTGCATATTTAATATTTTAATTAAAATTTAATTACAATAAATTTAATTGATTAATTTTAAATCTAACTTAATAAAAATTAATTAAGTATCAATAAAATTATTTTAATAAAAATTATAATGTGACTGACTTTTATATATAAAATAGAAGAAGATGGTTCAGATAGTTCAAATGGTTAAGAAGATCAGAGTTGTTAGAATGTTCCCCCGACATAGCAGGAATAAATACTGGTGTATTAACTCTATTCGATGAGTGTAAACCTCTATTTAGTTCGACTTATAATAGTAAAATTTTTGTTATTATAGCTTTGTTACGTTGATATAAAAAATAATTTTAATTTTAACTATATTTTATTTTATAAACAAATATTTATACATATAAATATTATTTAAAGTATATTAAACAATATACAAAGCACAATAAGTTAATTATTATATATATTTAAATCATATGAATCATAAATGAAAATATATCTAACCAAAATTTTTATATGAATTATAACATAAGTAAAATTAATATTAAAATAAATATTAAAATATAAAAAGTTAAATAATATCATATAAATCTCAAAATAAAGATGAAGATAAATTTGTGAGTATTGTGAAAATTATGTATAAAACATAAGAGCAAAAGCGACATAAAAATATGCTCATCGATTGATATGAAATTTTTACTTAAAAAATAATTTTTTGAGAAGCTCTAAATTTGAGTTTATTAAAAATCTACATTTTAACTGCTAAAAAAGTCATATATTTTAAAAAGTACTTTTTATTTTACAATCAAACATTTATTTTCTAAAAAAAAAGACTTTTGTGTTGGAGAAAAGTATTTATTAACTTCCCAAAAGTCCATCCATACGGACATTAAGACTCCTAAAAGACATGCTCGTTGAAAGAAAGGGTTTGTGTGTCGACCAATGTATATGAAATTTACACTACAATCTTGCTTTGTTTGTCCATGTTCTCTAATGAAGAACAGTATCCTCTATTTAATTTTATGATATCTTATTATGTCTCATGAATCTCAGTCATTTATTTATTTGGGACTAGCGTTTATTTTTGCAAGACCCACACGAGACTTAAATAAATGAATGACTGAGATTTATTGGATACAATAAAACACTATAAAATTAGACAGAAGATCTGAACTCCTCCAATAGTATCTATTCATAAGCACGAGGTTGGATGTTCCTTTGATGTTCCCCATGAACCTCTAGGCAAGGGTAGCGTGAGTATCATTATCAACACTTCATTAAAATCCCACTTAAACGTGAGATCTAAAAATATTTGATAATACGCAACTTTACTCGTAACGAGTAAAGAAAAGTAGAATATGTATAATATTTTACAAATTATTTCGTTAACGAATTATCAGAAGTTTAATGAATTTTTAATTTTAAAATAATTCAATTTAAAATGATAATGTTATCTTTTAAACTAAATAAAATTTAAAAAGTTTTTAAAATTTGTACCTTTGGGTTGTATTTTTCTTAACAAGTGATATTTCAAGAAAGAATCAACATGGGACATCCAAGTTTGTGGACAAAACGGGTCGGTCGCAGAGCACAAGTGATTGAGTGGACACCATTCATGCTCACTGAGATAAACCCTCTCTGCTTCTCAGCATTTTTTCGACGATCTCATCTCTCTAACTTTCACAATAACTCCTTCCATGGCTGCCACAATCACCGCCTTCCTGTCTAAACCTCCCTCTTCACTGCCAAACGACCACCCCAAAGTCACTACCTTTTGCTTCTTCCATGGTTCTTCTTTGGTTCCAGTTCTTAGTAAGAACAAGTCCAAAGCAACAAAAATTGAGACGAACAGAGTAAAGTTCACCACAAAAGCTACAGCTACTCCAGGGACTAAGAAAACAGAGAGTGACGAAAGAGTACAGAAGATTCATAGTATAGAACAATTCGACGAAGCTCTTAGACTTGCGAAAAACAAGCTTGTGGTGGTAGAATTCGCAACGAGTCGGAGTTCCAATAGCAGCAAAATCTACCCTTTCATGGTAGACCTAAGCAGAACGTGCAACGACGTCGATTTTCTCCTTGTAATGGGTGACGAATCGGAGAAGACCAAAAAGCTCTGCGAGAGGGAGAGAATAGAGAAAGTCCCACATTTCAGTTTCTACAAGAACATGGAAAAGATCCACGAAGAGGAAGGGATTGGTCCGGACCGGCTCGTCGGAGACGTGTTGTACTACGGAGACAATCACTCAGCTGTTGTGCAGATCCATTCTAGAGAAGATGTAGAGAAGCTGATTGGAGAACACAAGGCTGATCACAAGCTGATCGTTCTTGACGTGGGGTTGAAACACTGCGGTCCCTGCGTGAAGGTGTATCCAACGGTGCTTAAACTGTCTAGACAGATGGCTGATACGGTCGTGTTCGCGAGGATGAACGGTGATGAGAATGAGAGCTGCATGAAGTTCTTGAAGGACATGAACGTGATTGAAGTGCCTACGTTCTTGTTCATCAGAGATGGTGAGATTTGCGGAAGGTACGTTGGGTCAGGCAAAGGAGAGCTAGTTGGAGAGATTCTTAGATACCAAGGTGTTCGTGTAACTTACTAGAAAACAAAATTGGACCAGCTTCTTAAGAAATTTGTATATTGATCTTTTGATGCAATTTCTTTTTAATTGAGTGCAATTAATGTAATAATACATTATCATGATCGTTATCATAGCTTGAAGTTCAGAATCGAAAGATTTGATACTTCGTAATCTTACATCTATATAGGGAGTGAAATCCTCTGTACTCACTAATCAAAGACCAACTCTCTGTCATTTAAGCATGACTACAAATTTTGCTAGGACTTATTAAAATTTGCAAAATTTGTGGCCATGCTTAAATGGCACAGGGTTGGTCTTAGGTAGTGGTGACAAAGGATTTGATTCCCTACATAGTAGAGAGGCTATTTCTAATAAATCCACATATAGATGTAACAGGATAATAGTGATGCAAGTTAAAAAGTAAATAAGTTAAATCGACACTTTAAATTATTGTGTAAATAAAAGTATAATAAATACATAAATTAATAAATAAAATATAACTAAAGGATATACTTTAAAAACAAAATATAACATGAAGGAAAAAAAGTACCAAAAACAAAATTAATAATAATAATAATAATAATAATAATATGAAACAAAGAATCTAATAACAAAAAAATCATAAATAACATAAATTATATATTTTAATAAATCAATACTTAAAATTAAGCAATAATTTAAATTAATTAGTATTTAAAAAATTACATCTTTTTATTAAATTTGAAAAAAATCATAGTACAATTCGAAATATTTACACATAAATTAATTAAATAAATTGGTTTAGCTTGAATTTATTTATTTAAAATTGATCGAATTTAATCTCAAATATAATTTTAAATATGTTCAAGTTTAAACTTGGGCTTTACGAGGCCTGCTCAGGCCCGTTCCTATACCACCCTTGTGAATAAATAAATACACAAATCATCCTGTGTGCCGGGCAAAACTATAACAAATGTCTCAAAAAAGGCCTGAGTTTTAACAAAAATTGACCCAATAGGCCCAAAGGGAAAAGAAGAAATAATTGAGATACTACACACGTCTCTTTTTATTCTTCAATTAGTTTTTGTTGTTATTTTTAATACGATTGGCACGTGACAAATTTTAAAACAGTTAATGTGCTAATTTAATTTTAAAATTATTAAATTAACTAAAAAAGTATGTAATTATTCAACAAAATAGGGTTTTTAGAATATCAAATTATAAAATATTTAAGAATAAATAATAACATTGTGTTGTGTGCAACATTTTTGATACCTTTCGTACAGACCGTTACATACTGTACCAAATTAAAATTTGTACGAAATAAATTGTCTATTATACTAAGTTTAAATATCGGTCGTTATCGGCTGATTTCAGATAGTACAGATTGGTACAGGCCAATTTTCAAAATATCTGCAAAGTATTAGCTAGTACCGTAAATTTTAAAAAATAGAGGATTTTTTGCAAAATTTTCAAAAAAAATTTATAGTGTCACTCCCTCCTCTCCTTTTTCTTATTTTTTCAAAGTTTTTTAATTAATTATTTTATTTACTTCAATTTTATTAATTATTGTGAATTTTTAATTTTATTTTTAAAATAAGATAAGTATTTTAATACTAATAATAATTATAAATTAAATAAAACTTAAAATAAATTATTTATATTTAAATATATTTAAATATTTTATATAATATTTATTAATAAAGTATTTATAAAAAATATTTTATTTTTAAAATAAATAATTTAAAAATTATTATTTACAAACTAATATTAATTTTTAATTATTAAATCAAAATTTAGTTGAAATTTATATATTTTAAAAATGTATTTTAAATTTAATTATATTTATTAATAATTATTAATTAAATTTATAAATTATATTAAAATTTTGAATATTATTTATTATTATGATTTTTAGAAACATGATTAAAAATATACAGTACAACTATATAATATGACAATAAATTAAAAAATTATCTAAAACAGTATGTGATATTAATTAGTATCAGTATAGTATCGTAAAAGAACCAATCTGATACCAAATTTATTATGGTATTAATCGATACTAATATAATACTATATTACAAATCAATCCAGTTCCAACTTTTACGCAGAATCTCATAAATCAGAAGGATGGTTCATCTCAAGAAGATCACGATAACCATGGGATCGATAGGTTTCTGGAAGTTGGAACCGACTGTTATATTAATTAGTCCATCGAAAACATAGTTCCAAAACTTCTGTAACCCACATCATGTTCTAACCATATTTCAAGCAAAAAATGATGTCGTTTTGAACAAGTGAAAAAGATGTCCAACCATATTTTACATCAAAAATAACGTCGTTTTGAATAAGGAAAAAATGATATCATTTTTTAAAGTGATGTCGTCATAATAGAGTTAGAACAGAATGTTGGGTACATAAAATTTGAACTTGAAAATTTGGGGCGAAAAAAAAAAGAGATCTTTTAAGTAGAATTTTTTAAATTTGCATATTGAAATAATATGATTTTAAAACATTAAATAAAATATTAAAGAAGTTATTTACACTTCAAAATCAAAATTTAAACAAAATGTTTAATTTAAATTTAGGGTAAACCACATATATTTTCGGTATAATTTAAGAAATTCCTTATCATTAAAATTTTAAAATTTTCAAAAAAAAATTCTTATATTAAAATTTGATTAAAAAATAAAAATAAAAAATATAGGATAATGAGCATTGCACTTATATTAATCAACTGTTATTTACGTGATATTTTAACTCAATTTTTAAATTTAACATAATTTTAAATTATTAATTTAAGCAAATTTAATTGATTCAATTTGAATATTTGAACTTATTTACATTACTATATTAATAACATTTGATTAGCTATACTACATGCATTATGCTATTATTTTTTATTCGAAGTCTAGAAAAAATAAAATTATAAGGAGTTTTTTAAATAATTTTGAAATTAAAAATTTTATAAAATTTCTTAAACTAAAAAAAATTGTTTTTATCCAGTTTAATTTAAAATTTAATTAATTTCAAGAGCGATGGATCGTCTCTTTTTGGGTTGTTGGGAAATCTCACATCTCATCATCTCTTCAATAACGTCCAAATCACTCAAAAATAAAAAAACAAAAAAAAGATTACTTCAGTCACTTAATTTAAATTTAATATGATTTTTTAAAATTACATATTCAATTTATAAAATTAAAAGCAAGAACATTTATGAATTATATGTCCATATGTTAAATTAAAAAATAAAGAAAAATATAATAATTTATAAATTTCATATGATATTCTAAAAATCAAATTAGAAATTAAACCAATAAGATAAAAATTTTAAAGTTTAAAATATTTAACCGATATTAGATCGTCATAAAATCAACTAAAAATTCAATAAAACTAAAAGGTATAATTCAAAAAATTATCCTCACAATTGTTTTTGGAAACGAAAGAACTAACAACCGCTATACACACCAGATAAACTTTCAGATTGACGCAATAGCCTGTAAATCACATCAATTGGGTACTCCATACTAAGTAAATCCTATACAACATGCTCGATTAAGATAGCGTTGATAGGAGGAATCGAAAACATGACCTTTTGACCCTATGTTCTACTCTACCAACTCAATCACCCCCTAAAAGGTCGTAGTTATAATTTGATTTAATTTATTTTATAAAAATTTATTAATGTATAAAAATTAATGAATTAATTAATAAATTTATTGGTTTTTAATAATACAAGTAGTTAAATTAAATTGAATCAAAAATTTAAAACCCGAATAGTAAAAAAGTTAGATAATTTATTTTAAGAAAATTATAATTGCAAGCAAAATAAAGGAAAAAGAATTAATCAGGAAAGCGATACACATTCACATCTTGTACACATCGTTTCCGCGTAATTTTCCATTACAACTAATATGGAAATATAAAAATTAAAAATTAAAAAAAAAACAAATTGAATCAGCCTTCACTGGAATTCAGCCGAAGAGGGATTGGTGGATTCGTAGTTCTCCTCTTCCATAGATTGATTTCTTTTCTTGGCTTCGAAGCTCCGCCACCTATGGCCATGGGTGCAGAGAAAGGAATAATTACTTCTTCTTCTTCTTCTTCCTCACGATCACTATCTCTTATATCGTCATCGGAGAAAGGATATTCACGGTGGTCCAGGTCAACCGGAGCAATCTGAGCCGTCCAGTCAAAGTTTGCAAACGTATCACGACTACTAGCAAACCGCCTGATTTGTCCCAACCCAGGTGGTCCTCTCTCAGGAACTTTAACCTTCTCATCCTTCGAAGCATCAGACTTTCTCCTATCTTTTTTTGTGCTTCTACTGAAAAGCCTCCTGATCCTCGACGTTTGCTTCTTCAGTTCATCAGGTCGTGAAGCTCCACGGTTCTTTTCTTCTGCACGTTTGGCCTTGTTCATCTTCTTCTTGTGCTTGATCTGACCAATGCACGAGACTTTCGGCGAAGTGGGTTCTTGAGTTTCGAACTCTCCTCCGTTCTTGGGTTTTGTTCGAACTTCGTCGGGGATCATCTTGATTATCGGGCCGGAAAATCCCTTACAACCATGTTGATTACACCTGAACTTGTCTCTACCGGGACTGAACGGAGGGTTTTGGAAATTCACCGCAGTAGCTGCTCTTGGCAGCAGCTTGAGGAACTTGTTCTTGGATTTACTTTGTTTCTCCATTCGAGATCGAGCTTGAGAATCAGAGACCAAGTTCATAGCTTTTGCGTGTAAATATATATAGATTAAGATAGAGATTCAACTAGAGCATACCATGAAGTTACGTACATATGGTTCGTATCCTGACCGTGTCAGGAACGTGGAAGATAAGAAGGGCATTTGGTCAAAATGAAACTGTGAGACTCGGCAAGCCATTTTTGTCCAATACCGAGTACTTTACAGAGCCAACCATTCATGTACAGACAACTAATTAACACACGGATTGTTTGTTTTATTTTCAAACTAAATTATTTAAATCCTCAAGGCCAAATTCTAAGCGACATTCATCGACTTTTCTAATTGTCTATTCTCGTTAGAACCGTGGAGGCATTGTCTTATGGCGAGTACTATGCAAATACAATAATACTAGTTGTGTACTTTACGAGAAAAATTAAACCCGTAAAATAAGAGATTTAAAGTTTAAAATATTTAATCAAATTTTTATAAAATTAGTTAAAAATTAAATAAAATTAATTTTTTTTAATAATTAAAAAACTATAATTACGCATCAAAAACTTTAAAATATAACTATAAATAATTTTGTTTGAATTAATGGGTTTAACCATTAAAACTTTGAAAAGTCAAAATTTTCGGTTCAATTTTCAACTTTTCGAATCGATTTATTTTAACAATTCTTGTTATTATTAAGTTTTTATAAATTAAAATAAATTAATTAATTTTCATCTAATATTTTTCAGCTAAATTTTAATTTTTTTAATAAATAATGTCAATCTTTTTCAATTACATTTTAAAATTTTTAATTTTATTCAATCTTTAATATGACGGTCTATTGATCATTTTAAACCTTAAATCTCTTGTCTTTTTGATTTAACTTTCGATTTAGTTTTTAAAATGTTGATAAAATTAGAGATATTTCTATATTCATGTTATTTATGTATATAAATGCCTATGGTTATGATCTTATATGTATATTGAATACATATACATATTCAATTAGTTCATAATCAGATAGTTGAACAGGCATCTACAATCTATTACTTGCACATATTGTCATAATTAATGACTCTAATTGGTTGAACAATTAAGATTTTATCTTATCTAGTCATAGCTTTAGCTATTGGCTTTTCTTGACTTGGCAAGCTCTATTGTCCTAATCACGTCGGCAAGTTTACAATTATGGTATGAGTTTAGAGGCAAAGAAATGTATTTTTTTCAAAATGTCTTGGTCAAAATTCAATATATACAAACCATTCTAGTGATGGTCATATTTTGAAAATTTGGCACAAAAATTAATTTTTTAAGTTATATGGATTTTTTTAATGATTACCCATTTGACATATTCCTAAGAAAAATGTCACTAATGCTACCATTTTATATATTCATTTAACAAATTTACTTATTTATTAGGATAAAATGCCTGTGCTAATTTTACTATTTTAATTCTGTTTCGATCGACCTTATTTATACATTTTTTGTAAATCTAACGTAAATATATAGATGAAATGAATTGAAACATAATTAGAAAAACAAAACTAATTTCATTCGTTAGTTATGACTCGTCAACTAATAATGGGACCCAATATTATAATTATTAATTGTGCCTACCTTTTCTTGTCTCTTCTTCCTCACTCTTATGCGATGTGATGGTCATATTTTTGAAATATTGGCAAACAAATGATTTTTAAATTGTACGGGTCTTTTAATAATTACCCATTTGGCACATTCATATAAAAAATGTACCATTTGATATAATTTTATATGTTCATTTAAAAAGTTATATATTTGTGACACACAATCTTCACAGTATAACTCGAGTAAATTAGGATTATTAGTTATACCTACTTTTCTTTTCTTTTCTTACTTTTATACGATGATCTTACATACTAGCGATGGTCATACTTTTGAAATATTGGCACAAAAATGAATTTTAAATTATATGGATCTTTTAACAATTGCCCATTTGATAAATTCGTTTAAAAAATAATAATTTAAAAATTATGCTAAAAGTTAAATCGATAAGAGAAGAAGCTTAAGGTTTGAAAGATTCAATCGGTATTGGATTGTTTTAAAATCGATTAAAAATTGAATAAAATTAAAGAATTTGAAATATAATTAAAAAAAATTATCCTTACCTATCAAAAAATTTAAGGTCTAATTAGTAAAAATTAATTGATTTATTTTAGTTTACAATAACTTATTAATTTACAAAAAATCACCAATTAATTAATAAACTGATTTTTTTATTTACGAGGTATCTTATGAGGGTCTTAACTATAGGAAGACACCTTTAAGCTATCCATTCTCATACTAATCCCTGCTTGAGCCAAATAGGTCCCTTGCGGGAGGTAAAACTCTGATCCCAAGTTTTAAACTACTGCATACATGAGGGCGGTTCAAACCCACGACCTCACTTAAGTCAGGAGACAACAAGAGATATTAAAATAAATCAAACTGAAAACTTAAAAATCGAACCGTAAAATTAGAAGGCTTAGTAAACCGGGCTAAATCGATTGAGTTTTTTAACTATTGATAAAAAAATATGAATAATGCTACCCTTTTATAGAATTTTATATATTCATTTAGAAATTTGCATGTCTATGACACATCTTCTAATAACGAGATCCAAAATTATAGTGTTTTTTAATAATTATTAATCATACCCACCTTTTATTTTCTCTTCTTTCTTACGTTTATACCAAGATTTTGGCTTAACTCATACAAAATTTGACCTACAGATTTAGATATGGTCGGCACTTCAGAGGTGTGATTGATAAATTTTCATTGGTTAGGTATGGAGGTATGGTGTCTTTGTCAACAATAATATATAAAAAGGCAAGTTTGTCGGATTATAAATTTTTAAAGTCAATAATAAACTACCTATGATTTGGCATTTTATAGCGTGCAAATTGGAATCATGGCAATGGGGTTCACATGAGCACTAAAACCTAGTGCTTATAAATTTCGAGAGTATATGATTCGTGAACAGCATTTGATCTAACTTTATATACCCGCCGTGGACGGCACATTAGTGACTTGAGCTCTTTTCCTTGTTTGTATTTAGGGATGAAAACTACCCACCTCATTCCGGCCGAGCTCGGACTTAAGTTATCCAAATTTAGCCTCGGGATTATATTATTAGAGTTTTTATAGCTTTTTTTTTTCACTTTTTTTAGAGCTTTTTTGGAAAGAACTTTTATAAGAAGTCAGTTGCCTATTTAACAATCATTTAAAAAATAGTTTTTTTGAAAGAACTTCATACAAAAGACGGTTTGACAACATAAAAATAAAAATACTTTTAATTTTGACTATATTTTATTTTGTAATAAAATTATTTATGCATATAAATATTATTTAAAGTATATTAAACAATATGCAAATCACAATATATTAATTATTGTATAATTTTAAACCATATGAACCATAAATGAAAATATATTTAACCAAATCTTTTATATAAATGACATAAGTAAACTAATATAAAAAATAAATATTAAAATATATAAAAAATAAAATAATATTATATAAATTTTAAAATAAATATTCAAGTTGAGTAAATAGTTAAATACATAATAAACAGGAATATGAGTTTGTGGATATTGTGAGAATTATGTGTAAAACATAACAATAAAAGGAATTAAAAAATAAGTTCATTAATTGATTTAAAAAATTTACATAAAAAATCACCTTTTTTAGAAGTTTCAAATTTGGACTTCTTAAAAAGCTGTCTTTTAGCAGCCAAAAAAGTCATATATATTAAAGAAGTGCCTTTTATTTTACAGTTAAAAACTTATTTTTTGTAAAAAAACTTTTGTGATGAAGAAAAGTACTTATTAATCTCCCAAAAGTTCATCCAAATAGATACTTAATCTTTATAAGCAAAACGATATCGTTTGCTAAAAACGACATTGTTTTGTATTTCTTATTATAAAAGATACAGGTTAGACTAATTCAGACCCAGGGTTGCCTTAAGTTCGGTTGGCTTAGACTTAGGCTTGATAATCAAGTCTCGAATGGGGATTGAGTCTGGTCTAGTCCATTGTCATCTCTATTTATTTTTTTACTATATTGTCATAATAGTTTTATGTTTTATTTTATTAAAACAAATTTATGATAAAATGTAACTCTATCATTCTAATTTGGGCTTAGTTTTAAATTATCATTTCATCGACTAATTGTTTTTATACATCTCTGATATGCTTGAAAGGTAAAATTATAAATTCTTTTGTTATAAAAAGTAAATATTTTATAAACAGTGGTTGAATTGATAGTCGATATAAAATATTAAATATTTTAAATTTGGCTCATTAACATATTTACCATTTATCCATACAATTTTATTTAAAAAAACTCCTTTTTGTACTAATGTCTTGACTTATAATTTAAGTTGATATGATTAGGGTTAATTATTAGTGCGTCAATCATGAATGATTGAACATTCCCAATTAATAAGGTATATGAAAAGAATCATCAATTAAAATAGTTTAATTTAATTAATTTGGTTGGTGATTATTATATGTTTACAAATTAAAAAAGGGATAATTAATCTTAAAGTGTACAATATTTTGAAAATTCTTAATTCAGTATCTAAGTTTTTAAAAATTTTAAATGAATGATTAATATTTTAAAACCATAACAGTCCAGTTTAAAATGTTAATTATGATAATAATTTATTGAAATCGACTCAATCATAATATGTAAATGTTCACTTAAAAAATAGTGATCTTAGTTAAATTAAAACGTATGTAACTTTTTTTTTCAGTAAGTACTTATATATCATAAATAATAAAGATTTCACTAACTAAATCAATAAATTAATAAAAATTAATATTTTGAAATAAATTATTAAAAATTTAAAAAGTTGGTTACTTAGTTGAAAAAGTTAAAATGGAAATAATAATGAACTGGTCCGTAAATTTAAATTTAGGTGTTTTCAATGAATCGACTCTTAGGTTAAATTAAGCCCGAATCAATTTGAGGCTCAATTTTTTTAAACAAAACGGCTTGAAAAAATTAGACCTAGGTTAATTTAAATTGTCCAGGCCTGGACTCAATTAAATTTTTTATATTTTTAATTAAAAAAAGTAGCGAGATATTTGGAGACCTTTAAGTAAGAGATTATCTGTAATGCTCCCACATAAACGACACCGTCTTGAATGAAATCTGTTACAAGTTGGGAAATGAAGCCCTAGATAGGGTTGAAACACGTCTCTGTGTGTTTGTGTAGTTGAGGAAGAGAATCGGTAATGGTTCTCTCCATGGATTTACAGGACTTCATTCTACGAGCTCGAGTGATTAAACTGTACAGGCAAGCTCTGAGGACTGCTCGAAGAGCTCCGGCTGATTCTAGAGGTGAATCGATATCTGGGTTTTGTGTTTTTCGCTGAAACACTTTTCAAAATCCGGAGTCGTTGATTTGAGATTTTCTTGTCTTGATTTCTTCTATAATTTTGCAGCTGAACTGAAACAAACAATTAGAGAAGAGATGGAGAAGAACAGGAGTTGCAGTGACAAGCAAAAGATTCGTTTTCTGATCAGTGAAGGACTGGAGAGAGTAAAAGGTTTGAACGACATGCTTGATATGCAGGGCCATTCCTAGTTCAAAAGGGTTTATCATTATGATCATAGATTATGGTTTATCAATTATTATTTTTAAAATTTTACTTTTTTTATCGAGATTAAAGCATTTAAGACTCTTGAAGAAGCTTGTTTCACCAATTTAATTACCCATTTAAGGATTTTATAAAATTATTTTATTTTAAAAACAAATTGATATATAATTAATTGTTACAAAAAATTAATAAATTTTTTTGTTAAAATAAACAGATAAAAATTTAAGAAGTCTTGATATTTTTTTTAGTGATAAAAGTGGAAAGGTATTTATATCTTTTTCATTTTAATATATAATATGTATAAATACTTAAAGTAAGCTAATTTTAAATTTGACCTTTTGGGTTTTGCTAATTTATCATTGTTTATATAAGATCAAACAGAAAATTTGATAAGATAATAATTTTAAGGTTTAAAAAATTCAATCGATATTTCGACTACAATAAAAGTTATTAAAAATTAGCCAAAAATTTAAAACCTTGATTAAAAATAGATTAAATAAAGATTAATTAATTAATTTTAATTTATAAAAATTATTAATTTTAAAATAACTGATTAACCAATAAATAAATAATTTTTTAGCAATTAGTTATTAAAATAAATTAAACCAAAATATTAAAACCCGAATTAAAAAATTAACTTATTTAAAACTTTTATAATTAAACCATTTTATAATCATTAATAGCAGGAAAACCAATAGATCTGAAGAAACTATGTGAACACACTTGAGCACTAAATTCAAACAACTTGCTGTGATTAATTCCCAATCGTCAAAGGCAATTTCGTGTTGTCTCCTGAAGATTTTCATTGCTAATTAATCATATACGGTCAAGCAAGGACAACGCTAGAGCTAGAATAACGTGGAAAACTCATGGTATACTGGTCTCATCTTTGTGTTTCATTTGAATTAGAGATGACAAATTAGACCGGCCGATTTAACCTAAAGATCCGTTTAATTAGACTTGTGTTTGGATTTGACAAAATTTTCAGAAGCTGACCGATTAGAACAAATCAGTCCAAACCTGAGCCAACTTAACTTAAAATCATCAAGTTAAATTAAATTTGATCTAATAGAATCAATTTTGCAATGAGATTCATTCTAGTAGTAGTAGTAGTAGTAGTTCCGGACAGTCCGAGACGAAAGGTCTCTCCGTGAACACGACATGTAACCGATTTTTAAGGAAAAACAACCTTAAAATCTCTTGATCTGTTTATGGATGTCCAAATTGTACTCAAAAAATAGATAAGAGACCCATGAAAGACAGTTCTCCAGTTTTACCTCTATAAAGGGCGAGAAACAAAACCTCTATCAATCATCTTCTCCACCAATTCTTCATGCTTCTTCAGCTGTCCGGCTTTCCTCAGTTGCTCTAGCACCATTTCATAAAGGTGCAAACTCGGTTTCAAGCACTTCTCCTCAATCATCTCCCGGAAGAACTTGTAGGCATTATTCCAATGCCCGATCCTGCAGTACATAGAAATCAAAATCCGGTAGGTGTTCACGTTAGGCTCTACACCTTTCTCATCCATTTCTTTCTTCAACTTCAAAACCATGTCAGCTGATTTCGACCCAGCAAACATTCGCATCAATATGTTGTATGTCACGGTATTAGGCTCACACTTGACCTCCTTCATCTTGGTGTACATTCTATGAGCACCATTCACATCCCGCAACTTCTCAATGCACGAAAACAGAGCATTGAATGTAGAAGCATTCGGGCTGCACCCTTTCTTAACCATTGAATCAAGCACCTTAATAGCACCAACAAGATTTTCATCCTTGCAATGAGTCTCTATAAGGAAATTATACGTAATCATATCTGGCGAGCATCCAAGCTTCTTCATCTGATTATGAACTTGCAAAACCTTCTCCGTCCGACCGGCCTTAACATGTATCCTCATCAGATTATTAAAAGTTACAGAATTCGGTTCAATTCCAGCATCAATCATCTCTGCAAAAACATCATAAGCTCGAGTGATCTGCCCGCACCGACACAACGAATCAATCACAATGCTATATGTATATACATTAGGCTCAATGCCTGCCATTTTCATTTCTCGAAACACCCTCTCAGCCTCTGATACGTTTCCAGATCTAAACCAACCACGAACCAAGTTTGTGCACACAATAACATCAGGTTCAAACCTATCCTTTAAACTATCAAAGAAGGATTGAGCTTCGAGAGCTCTTCGTTTTCTGCACAACATACTAATAACAATCGAAAACGAAATCTTATCAGGCGCACAATTATAATCCTCCATACGATTAAATGCATGCACCGCCTCCGAAGACAATCCAGCCCTCACATAGCGGCGGATTAGAATCGAAAACGTTTCAACAGTGATTTGAACATTCCTCGCTTTCATCAAATCAACTACGTACCAAGCCAAGTCGAACTGCCTTACCTTTCCGGCGAGGTCCACAATCTCGTTATACGGTTCCGGCGAGTGTGCAAAGTCGTCGCGAGCGGTGGCCCAGTTGAAAAAGGCGAGGGCTTGGAGGAACGGCACGCCATGACGCACGCCGCCGCATTTCTCGACGACGCGTTGGACAGTGCGCTGGGAGACCGCACTAGCAGCGGCAATCTTCGAGAGGTCGTGTGAGAGAGATGGGATTGTCAAATCGTAACTTGGCGGTGTGGGGTTGGGGCTAGGATTAGGGTTTCGACGGTGGTGGTCCTTTATCAAAGAATGGAACTTCTCCGCTAAACAAGCTTCTTCTTGTGACAAAGAGGAAGTGGTTTGAGACCTTGAAGCTTCTGGGTCTAAGTCATCTTCTTGTAAAGACACTGAAGAACTAGAAGAGAAGGTTAAATTTAGAGCTATGGATTGAGAGAAAGGAGGTAGTAATCGAAGGTTTGGTTTCAGTAACGCCATTGACGGCTCTATGTCTCTGCTTCTGCGAAAAAGGATGCAATTTCAAGAGGGTAAGTTTTAACTTCTAGAACTATAACAACACTTGTCATAATACGACACCGTAGGATTCACAGTTATAGTAAGGGACTATAATACAATAGAACCTTTGATAAATATAACTTAATAATACAAAATAAATATGTAATTTTCACATTCTTCATGTTATTTTTAGTTAAAATAGTCTTATAGTTGTTAATTATGTGCTTAAAATAAAAATTAATAAATTGACATTAATGTAAAAAATTCAATAGAAGTTTGAATGAACAATCGTTTCTTACGATCATAATAATATATTTTGCTTTTTGCAATAAATTATAATAGAAAGAATATAGGAAATTAAGAGCACATGAACAAAATGACCCATCATGAGATGCTCCATGTGGAAGATTGAAGAATCGTTCTTCTTCGTACAACTACTCCAAAGCATTTGCAGTTTCACCAACCAAAATAACTATTTCACATTTTCACCTGCTCAAACTGTGACAAAAGAAATCTGATCATTAGAGCATGAAAGCTGCAGATAGAACAGTTTGATGGCAACCATATGTTTAAGCATGCGTGTGAGTATAGATTTGATGTGTATTTCAATGACGAATAAGATAATTATGTATTTACAAAATACTATCTAGAATTCAAAATTTGATGGAGATTTTGTATTTTAAAAGAGTGCGTAATAGCTCACTGATTGAACGAAAGATTTGAAGATGTAGCTTTTGTGAACCCATTTCACGGAGATGGGTCAAAATCCTGGAAAAATCTGAAGAAGGTGGACATGAGAACTGCACTTTTTCTCCTGTATCCGGATGTAAAAACCTTGCAGGAAAACGAGATGTTAAAATCCTGTAATCACTCAATAACTTTGATGGGAGAAGCAAAATTGGCAAACCAAAATGGTCCAACCCAAGTGCCAAAGCATGAAGACAAGGCCTGTCCATTCCTGACAACAGTAGCGAAACTCGACTATGAGACCTACGGGGTGTCTTTTGTTGAAGGAGCGATAAGGCCATGTTTTTGGTCCCTCCATAGACCTCATCACCTAATAGAGGATTTCCGATATACTTCGCATGCGCACGGATCTACTTGGGAGAAAAGAACGAAGAATCCCAGCATTGGTAAGTGAGCAGCAGATAAGGGTAGAAGCATTAAGTTCGTTACAATGGGTGTTTGCAGAAAACTAATATTCACTGATTCATTCACCAAGTCAGATCAAGAGTAGAGAATGCAAGACAAGATTAGGAATATTTTTAAGATAGTTGAAGTACTTGATGAGTACGCCCAGTTTCTAATCTCCATTCCACCAAAGCTGAACCACCAGCAGCCAGTACTTCGATTACTTTATACCTGCTAAAAGAAGACGACTCAGCAGCAGTGCAGAATCGAGTTTCTCTTCCAGTGGATATGATCCATAGTGTCGGGGGCAACACATACCGAAAGGTTTGAAGAAGGAACACACGTAAGAGTACGGATTCAACCAAATTACAAGAATGAAAAATCACTAGAAAAATATTTGACTACATGAGTCCCACCCCAAAACCAATGAGCATGTTAATATAAGCAGGAATCTATCTTGCAATCAATTTGCAGCCTTTGTCATGGCAAAGCAAAGACCAATAATACCCTTCAATTGGAAAGTAACATGAACTCCAAATTGCATGACTAGCACAGGAAAAATAATTGCCGGAGCAATGACTATTAACATAAAATTTAGTGAGAAGATAATAATCACCAACTAGCAGCATGACGAGCATTTCCTCGACTAATTGGTCCAGGTATAGCAGCCATGCGAATCCGGTTATTTGGATCACGACCAATTGGGATGTCTATTCTTCCGGACAATGGTGAAGGCACTCCAGTAGTAAGACTAACATACACTCTTTTGATGGTGTGTTGCTTGAACTGTTCTGCTAGATGGGCATGAGAATGTTCATCCTGCCATCAAGCATATGAAAGACCAAATTCTTCAATTCATTTCAAAACACTTCAATTGGGATACCCAAGAAATTGGCCAATTCCGCAGCTTTTGTTCAATTTCTCGTGAAATCAAATTCTCATCAGTGCAAGATCATAATAAAAACACTTCCATAGACTAACCAACTATCTAATTTGCAAGCACAATATACAATCTCAATTTAAAGGACCAAGGTAATCACCTTTGCAACAACAAGCAGCCCACTAGTGCCTTTGTCCAATCTGTGCACTATTCCAGGTCGAAAAGATGCCTCGCTTGAACTATAACACAACCCTTCCTCATCAGAAGAGAAATCCTCTGTTTCTGATAATATGACACTGTCATTTCCACAAAACCCAGCTGTGGGAAGGCTACAATGGTGAAGTATGCCATTAACAAGCGTCCCAGTAGTATTCCCTGGAGCTGGATGAACAACCTGAAAAATGGGACGAAACAAGTCAACAAATTGATCCAACACAACACATGAATCTAAACTCAGACAACAACTACCATATGTGCAGGCTTGTTAACGACAAGAACATGTTCATCTTCATAAACTATGTCCAAAGGTATGTCTTCAGGCACCGCTCTCAAAGGTTGCAACTCTGAAATAGTGCAATTCACTTTATCTCCAGTTTTGACCCCATAAGAAGCCTACTCAAGAATATATGTCAAAGAGCAATATTACCAAGAAAAGAACAAATTCTCCAATCAAACAAGAGCTAAGTGAACCAGTCTCTCTTAACTTCACCTTCTCAACAACCTTGCCATTAACACTAACGAGGCCTGACCTAATACTCGCCTGAACTCGAGCTCTACTGAAGCCGGATATTCGAGAAGAAATCCACGAATCGAGCCTCAACTTTCCCGAATTACCCTCCACCGTCTCCTCCAGCCTCACACTACCGTAACCGCCACCTTCAGGGCGATCCCGGTAAGCCTCCGCCTCTGATCCACAGGCGACAGTTCTAGAAAGTAATCTAGGGTTTCGAGAGAAGAAGGAGACGGAAGGTGACGTCAGTTGAGATGCACAGCAGAGAGAGACCATCTTCTTCATGAAATGAAACAAAATTTGGGTGTTTGGAATGTGACGAGATTGAATTCAATTTATGTGTTTGGAACTTAAAAAAGAGGATGATTTGAATTCTTCCATTAATCTAATTCTCACTTTCTTATGAATTCAATTCATGTTCGAAACCACTCGAATTGAATTCACGCTGCTAGCTTTGCACACTGAATTTCTGCCACTGACTTCAATTCACGTTTTAATAGAAGTGAACAAGGGCTTTGAGAGGTTTTTTATTTTAACCAACGTTACTTATGTTCTTAATATATAAACATTAATTTATATTTGATTTATTAATTAAAAATGATTTAAATAAATATTAAGTTTTAGATAAAAAGTTAATTTTTAAAATGTTTTATTTTATTAAATTAATAATTTATTTATAAATATTATATAAGAGATAAAAATTAATTTAATTAATTTATTTTTAAGTTTATATAAAAGTTTATATTATTATTATCATACCAAAGGATAATAATAATAATAATAATAATAATAATA
>JANJEY010000006.1:941090-952437 GCA_024703695.1 Erythroxylum cataractarum
AGTGTGGGCTTTATATGTGTAGAGACCGGGCTTATAATTTCTAGTTTTATGATGGTCCAAACTAGAAATTAGATTATGGTTTTACTCTAATATAAAAGGTTATGGTCCCTAAATTAAACGTAACCTAATAATGAAATCTCATCGTCAGAAAGAAAGCAGAGAGTTACAGAAACTCTGGAAAAGGGCTACGTTCTAATTTGGAAGACAAAACCGCAAAACTTCAGTGTAGATTTTACAATGGATTCAGGTATACTTCCGCTTTACTTTTATTGTTGATGATCTGATATGAATCGATCTTGGGTTTTAAAGGGATTAAAATCCCCTACAAGTGGTATCAGAGCGAATTCATAATTAGGTCATTAAGAATGGTTATTTGGATTGGTTTTGTCTTCGATACTGGAGTTTCTTTCGACTATTTTCTGTCGATTTCGTTATTGCATATGCCATTATGTTTCGGTAATCTTCAGTCTTCATATCTTGTTCTTCGTATATGTTTCGGTGTTATGGGGTTTCAAAAGAACACTTTTCGTTTGACATATATGCATATGTTTCGATGATAACTCCTTGATTTGCGAGATACAATTTTTGATAGTTTTTAAGAACGTTTATGGAGTTTTAGATTCAATTTTGTCTATTGGATATGAAGTTTTGACCATCGGATAATGATTGGAGTTTTATCCATTAGATAAAGAATCGAATTTTGCTCATTGGATAAAGATTAAAGAATTTTGCCCATTAGATAAAGAATTGTTTTCTTGCTTATCGGATAAAACGTGATTTCCAGAATGCTTTGAAAGACTTTTCAAAGCCAATAACCAATAAATTTCTTATTGTTTTATGATGAAGTGACGATGGTTGTTTTGAATTCATTTGGTTTTATAAATTAACCACCGAAAAGTTTTACATGTTTGAGTTTAATATTATGAGGAATAAGTTTTGGGTCTAAATTTATAATTTCTGGTTTAATTTGTAAAATTTGAGCCAATTCTTAATTTAAGCTGACATGATTGTCAATATCATAGCATCAAGAAATTAAAGCTATGAAGTTTTCAAACAGCTTATGTAAAGTTTAGTATTAATTTCAGATTTTGGTATTTTAAAGAAATATATAGCATTTTAAATTAAATTAATTGAAACAACATGTTGCCAAAGCAATCTCTCTTGTGAAATTAATTTAACTTAGAATGTTAAAAAGTTTTGTGTGTATGTTATTCATGCAAATATGGACTGGCCCAAAGGAAAGTTTATATTTGGCCCGAATTGCATATACATTTGTGGTGGTAAATGCGTGGCAATTATTCAGTATAATATGTGAACATTAAATCGGTCCAAAGAAAGGTTTATTGTTTGACATGCCTTATTGTCAGTATTTGATCACTACACCAAGGTACTACTTACAAGTTAGTATTTTTGTCCAAAGACTAAATATTAATGTTATGCACGATATCTTATGATGGGGACCTACCATTATCTGTATATAATTAATTTGGCATATTATAGTGTTGTTATGTGAGTAATTAGATTTTGTTTGTTTTGTTTTCTGTTCAGTTCCTGGTTCTGCTGCAAATATCTCTGCTAGTGTTAATTCAATTCTTATACTTAATGGCATTAATTTTAAGTCATGGAAAAAGAACGTTTTGATTGTTCTCGGAGTCATGGACTTGGATCTTGCTTTACGAGTAGATCAACCTGATCCACTTACTGGTGAGAGTACCTCTGATCACAAAACGGAGATGGAAAAGTGGGAAAGATCGAATCGTATGAGCTTGATGATCATGAAGCGTGCCATTCCAGAAGCTTTTCAGGGCACTATGTTCGATCAGATTACTACGACTAAGGGTTTTCTTGAGGATCTTGAGAAAAAATTTGCCAAAAATAAAAAGGCTGAAACAAGTACACTTTTAGCGAAGTTTATCTCAATGAGGTATGTAGGAAAAGGAAACATAAAGGAGTAAATTATGGAAATGTCTCACGTTGCTTCAAAAATGAAAACACTTAAGTTGGAACTATCCGAAGACTTGTTAGTGAATCTGGTTTTGATATTTCTTCTGGCACAGTATAGTCAATTCAAAGTAAGATATAACTGTCAGAAAGAGGTATGACCTCTTAATGAGCTTATCTCACACTGTGTCCAAGAAGAGGAAAGGTTGAAGCATGATAAGGCAAAAAGTGCTCACTTAGCCACAACATCTAAGGATAAAAGGGAAAAAAAAGAAAATTAAGGAAGTTGCGATTCCAGCAACACAAAAGAAACAACATAAGGAAGAAAAACCAAGAGGTTGTTTCTTTTGTGACGTTGAAGGTCATGTAAAGAAGCAGTGCATCAATTATCACGCACGGCATGCAAAGAAAGGTATGCTTCTTACTTTGGTTTGTTCCGAGGTTAATTTGACTTTGGTACCTAGACACATATGGTGGTTTGATTCTGGTGCAACAACTCATATCAATGTGTCTATGCAGAGTTGCCGAAAACCAAGTGATGGTGAAAGATACATCTATGTAGGAGACGACAAGTCAGTAGAAGTCGAAGCAATAAAACTTTTAGATTATTGTTAAGAACTGGAATTTATTTGGACTTAATTGAGACTTTCGTTGTATTGTCTTGTAGATGGAGCGTGATTTCTATTTCTGCTTTGGACAAATCTGGTTATTGTTGTTCTTTTGAAAATGGAATATTTAGTCTTTTTCAAAATTCAAATTTGGTTGGTACCGGTTCTTTATCAGGTTACGATAATCTATATATGCTTGACATTAATGCTTCATTTAATGAAGCCTTACATGTGGGTACATGAAGTTTAAAGCGCAAATTAACCGAAGAGAATTCTGCTTCATTATGGCACAAGAGATTAAGTTACATCTCCGAAAGGAGAATTAAGAGACTTGTGTCCAAAGGAATTCTCGATTTCCTTGATTTTATAGATTTTGCTACTTATGTTAATTGCATTAAGGGGAAACAAACAAATTTCAGGAGATTTGGTGCCAACAGGGCTTTATATGTCTTAGAACTTATCCATACAGATATTTATGGGCCATTCCCTACGACGTCTTGGAATGGTCAACCATATTTTATAATGTTCATAGACAACTTCTCGCGATATAGCTACCTTTATCTCATTCATGACAAATCACAGTCTTTGGACGTGTTGAAAAACTTTAAGATTGAAGTTGAGAACCAACTCAACAAAAGTATTAAAAATCCCAGATCTAACCGTGGTGGCGAGTACTACAGTAGATATGACGGATCAGGTAAACAACATCCAGGACCGTTTGCTAAATTCCTAAAGGAATGCGGTATCCTCCCACAGTACACTATGCCAGGTTCATTTAGCATGAATGGTGTTGCTAAAAGATGAAACATAACGCTTAAGGATATGGTGAGGAGTATGATTAGTCATTCTACCTTGCCAGAATCACTCTGGGGAGAAGCACTAAAGACCGCATCATATATACTTAATAGAGTTTCAACTAAAGCAATTGATAAGACCCCTTATGAACTTTAGATAGGCAAACAACCTAGTTTAAAGCACTTGCACATTTGGAGATGTCTAGCTGAGGCAAGGCCTTATAGGCCAAATGAAAAGAAACTGGATTCAAGGACTATCAGTTGTTACTTTATTGGATATTTTGAAGGATCCATGGGTTACAAGTTTTATGATCCCACTACTAAAACAATTTTTGAGACCAAAAATGCCCGATTTTTTGAGGATGTTGAGTTTGTCGGGGGAGAAAGGATTAAGGAATTTGTTTTTGAAGAGGAACACGTTGAAATTCCTTTAATTGATGTTGATAATGATCAGGGTCAGGTTTCCATTCCTGACATTGTTCAAGAAGCAATTCCGAATCAAGACAATGTTATAGAAACTCCTCCCCAAGTTCAACAATTTGTTCCAAAAGAACAAACTCTACAACCTCAGGAACCTATGCCATTAAGGAGATCCATTAGAGAGAGGAGAAGTGCAATTCCATAATATTGTATTTCTTCAAGAACATGAAGTTGACATTAGTATGGTGGAAGATGATCCAATCAACTTCCGTCAAGCCATGGAAAGTTCTAACTCTCAAAAGTGGATTGATGTCATGAATGAAGAGATAAAGTCCATAAAGGACAATGATGTTTGGGACCTTGTACCATTGCCTAAAGGTGCTAAACCTATTGGTTGCAAATGGATATTTAAGACCAAAAAGGATTCAAAAAGCAATGTAGAAAGGTACAAAGCTCGTCTTGTTGCAAAGGGTTTTACACAGAAAGAAGGCATTAATTATAAAGAGACTTTCTCTCCGGTTTCTTTGAAAGACTCTTTTAGGATAATAATGGCATTAGTGACACATTTTGATCTTGAGTTACATTAGATAGATTTTAAGACAACGTTTCTCAATGGTGACATTGGTGAGACGATTTATATGGTGCAACCAGAAAACTTTGTGTCAGGAGATGCAAAAAAAATGGTTTACAAACTAAAGAAATCCATCTATGGACTCAAGCAGGCATCTCGTCAATGGTATTACAAATTTCACCAAGTTGTCATCTCGTTTGGTTTTGAGATGAACTTGGCTGATGGTTGTATATACCATAAGTTCAGTGGGAGTAAGTACATTTTTTTGGTTTTATATGTCGATGACATATTGCTTGCCACTAAACTAAGAGATTTCTGTCAAAGAAATTTGAAATGAAAGATCTTAATGACGCCCCTTTTGTGTTAGGGATTCAGATACATCGGGAACGCTCTTGAGGTATTCTTGGATTGTCACAAAAGAGCTATATTGAAAAGGTACTTAAAAGGTTTGACATGCAGGATAGTAAACCAGGTGATACCCCTGTGTCTAAGGAAGATAAGTTCAGCTTAAGTCAATGCCCCAAGAATGACTTTGAAGCTAAGGAAATGCAGAAGATTCCTTATGTTTCGGTTGTAGGAAGTCTAATGTATGCTCAGGTTTGCACGCGTCTGCATATTGCGTACATTGTTGGAATGTTAGGGAGATATTTAAGTAACCCGGAATTGGATCACTGGAAAACAGCCAAAAGGGTAATGCGTTACTTGCAGAGAACAAAATATTATATGCTCACATACAGGAAATCGGATAAGCTAGAGATCATTGGTTATTCTGATTTTGATTTTGTTGGATGCCAAGATAGTAGGAGATCCACTTCAGGCTATATCTACCTGCTTACTGGAGGAGCTATTTCCTGAAAAAGTGCTAAACAGATACTTATAGCTTCTTCCACCATGGTAGCGGAGTTTACACCATGTTATGAGGCAGCCAACCATGGGATATGGCTGCGAAACTTTGTCACTGGGCTGCGCATTGTGGACTCTATTGAAAGACCACTTAAGTTATTTTGTGACAATAACTCTGCAGTGCTATATTCCAATAACAATAGGAGCTCGACAAAGTCGAAGCACATCGACATCAAGTTCCTAATTGTTAAAGAGAGAGTTCAGAGTGGACAGTTGTTTATACAGCACATTGGATCAAACTCCATGGTTGCGGATCCGCTTACTAAAGGAGTGCCACCCAAGGTCTTTCATGAGCACACTGCTCATATGGGTGTTACATCTTTTCAGGATATATAGTTTCAGTGGGAGTTTGTATTGTAGATGCGTTTCGGATTAGATATTTTTTCACTGTCATTTTGGATACAATTTTCGGTTAAGTTGTTTGAGGTTATTTTCAGCTTTAAGATATTTGGTTTATTTTGTCTCTGAACTTGTTTAAGATTGATCTCACTAAAGCATAAGGTTGGACCAGTTGGAAGTAAGCATGATAAGATCACACTGCTTATAATTTCCATGCTACACATCCATACTTGATCCATGTCATTTGGTTATATCAGCATACGTGACCATTGATGGTTCTAGTTACGTTAATTGTAGCGAAAGACGCTTTGATCCTATGTTGGTATGATTGATGGACCGGATTGTCTGGAGATGCATACAGTAATGATAGCACAATTTTGAGTACTCATAAGGTTAATATACAATTTTAAGGTAACACATAGAGCCCAAGTGGGAGATTGTAAGGATTTTTAATCAAACATGTGGTCTTATATGTGTGTAATTGTATATAAAGGCTATCATATAAAGTTGAGCCCAATTAATTAAAGTGCTCTAATATGTTTATGGTATTTTAAGTGTGGGCTCTATATGTGTAGAGACCGAGCTTATATTTCTAGTTTTATGATGGGTCAAACTAGAAATTAAATTAGGGTTTTACCTTAATATAAATGGTTATGGTCCCCAAATTAAACGTAACATAATAATTCTTTTTTGAAATCCTATCGTCAGAGAGAAAGCAGAGAGTTACGGAAAACTCTGGAAAAGGACTACGTTCTAATTTGGAAGACAAAACCGCAAAACTTCAGTGTAGATTTTACAATGAATTCAGGTATACTTCCGCTTTAATTTTATTGTTGATGATCTGATATGAATCGATCTTGGGTTTTAAAGGGAATAAAATCCCTACAAATATTGCTATCTCTAACATCATTTAAAGCCTATCGAAGTAGTGTTGCCATCTCCTCTTGACGTAATTTCCATCCACGAGAACCTGTCCTACTTTATCTCTTATATGGTGAACTTGATCTAATCCTTCACTTCCTATTTCGTAGTGAACTTGATATAGTCCTTCACTTCCTATTCCTTGCCTCTCAACAACTTAAAAATATCATTTTCTTCATCTTTATTTTTCAATCTTTGATATAAATTATTGTAGGCTTTACTTTTGACTCATAATAAAACCTTCTTCACCTCTTTAATTACTTAAATGAGCACTTAAATCCTAATTTAGTTTTACTCGATTCTTACTCAATAAATAAAATTTGATCTTAATAAAAATTTTTGACTTTAACTCCGAGTAAATTCTAAATTTTAATTCAAAATCTTAATTTTAACTAAAAGATTGAAATTTAATTATGGATGCTAAGTTGTTTGATCCAATATAAAATCAATGAAATCGATTCAAATTGATTGAGTTTCAGGTTAAGTTTGAATTTTTTTTAGGTTTTTTAAATTTTGAACATGAATGAAATCTGACCCGACTTAAAGCTAAAATTTTAAAGTATAACCTGATTTAGGTCAGATTAAGACTTGGAGCTTCAAGTTCAATCAAGTTTCAGGTTAAACCTATACTCAAATAATTTCAAGTCAGGCTCGACTTAGGTGAGGTTAAAACCAACTCAACTCATTGTCAAGTTAAATTTAATAATTTATTATTATTTAAAAGCATAATTTGTAAATATAATTAATTTATTACAATAATTATTCCGTCTCTAAAATCCAATTTAGATCACTCAAGTCACAAGAAAACTACATAAACAATTTGCCTAAAAATGGAGGCATCTTCAACCTTCTGTGTAAACTCCACTTTGTTTCTAAGATGATCATTACGAAACTATAATCGAAATGGAAAAAACGTCAACTTCCAGCAATTCCCTTTCTCATCATGGCTACAAACTCCTCATAATCGATTGTTCCATTCTACAATATGATCGATCATCCACAAAGAATTAGTTACATGAACTCAAAAATCATGAAAGGAGAAGAATACTTGGAATAGTTTTAAGGAATGTCAATAAAAAACCTCACTTTGTCAGTGTCAACATCATCAATGACTTCATCAATTGTAGCATCATCTCCCATTCCATACTCAGACATGACTTGTTTAAGCTCATCTCTTGTAATAAACCTGATTAGATTAAACTTAGATATAAAAACCCAACCAAACCCTTTTGTAACTCTTTACTAAGCATATCAGAAATACTAACCCTTTCCCTTCCTTATCAAAGAATTGGAAAGACTTGAACAAGTGTTCTTCCCTGTCAAGCTTGTGATGATGCATGACAGCCGTGATAAATTCAACATAATCAATAATACCATTCTTATCAACATCAGCCTGACAGCACACAAACACGAATAAGCTTCTTAATTCCTGCTTTTGCAGTTTTATAAATGATTATGAAGTTGGCAATTCGAAGCTAACGGTATGAGCCTGATCAGCCAAAACGACTAAAATGATATTGTTTTGATTCCGATCCAATAATCGGGATCAGGACTACCTGAACCCAAACTGATATATGAAGAGAAGAAGAATGGAGTTCATTAGATCTTACAGCCTCCATCAGTTGTTTAATTTCTGGTTCAGGAAGCTTAGATCCTAGTCTTGCTAGTCCAGCTTTGAGCTCATCAGAACTGATTCCACCACTTCTATCCGTGTCCATATTATTGAATATCTGCTTTAGGCCTTTGAGATCTTCCTCTGAAAAGTTCTCTGCTATCACCTTTGACCAAGACCGTATTCAAGTATACAGCATTGTATCCATCAAATTGAGCCATGTTAATGGAGGATATCAGTTCTGATGAATAAAAGAAAGAGGGAATTATGGAAATAATCAAAACCTTCATTGCGAGCTTCTTCAACTTGTTCATAGCTCTGAACTGCTTCATCCTAATTACAACAGCACTGTCTAGAGGCTTGTCAGATGCTCCTCTTGCACCCGCCAATAACCATGGATGTTCTGAGCAGAATTTGAATGAAACTGAATATTTTTCCCTCGCAGGTGAACAATTTGCAGATCAAAGAAGAGTTATATATACTTTAATTACCAAGTGCTTGAGAAGCAGTGATGCGTCTTTTGGGGTCCTTGGTTAACATTTTCCTCACAAGGTCCTTTGCAGAAGAAGAAATATATGGCCATGGTGAACTTTCAAGATCGAGATCGTAATCTAAAATGGCTTCAAATATGCCTGTTTGAGTCTCTGTTACGAAATAAATCCACACAGGGGTCAGAAAGAAAACATCTCTTCTATTTCAGAACAAATGAGAAAGAGAACAAGTCATACTATGAATTAAAAGATGGCGTATACTATCCTCTTACCAGCCCAAAATGGAGGCACACCAGTCAGAATAATGTAAGCCATAACTCCGGCACTCCAAACATCTATCTCCTTCCCATATCTCCCTTTTATGATCTCTGGAGCCATGTAATATGGACTTCCTGCAAATTCTCTGTACTGTCTCCCTGGAAAATTCAGTTAAGAATCATGCTTTCCAAACTTGTTAAAGATACTATGAATCATAAACAGAGTTAAGGATTCATATATCACCTTCTTCTATGAACACGGACAGTCCAAAATCAGTTGCTTTTAAAGGGGAATCCTCATCTCTGGTCGCAAGCAAGAAATTTTCAGGCTTTAAGTCCCTGTGCAAGACCCCCATTGAATGGCAAACATGAACTATATTCACAATCTGCCTGATAACTCTAGCAGCTTCAAGCTCTGAGAAACTCCCTTTTGCTATAATACGATCGAAAAGCTCTCCACCAGAGCACAACTCCATAACCAGATGCAAGTTTTGCCTATCTTCATAAGCACCCTTGAATTCAACAATGTTGGGTTGTCCTGATAAGTGCTGTAGTATCAGAATCTCTGTTTTAACATCTTCAATGTCTTCCTGGGTCACGAGTTTAAGCTTTGATATGGACTTGCAAGCGTACTTTATTCCTGTTGACCTATCTGTGCAAAGGTAAGTGATTCCAAACTGCCCTCTCCCCAGTTCTCGCTCAAGATCGTAAATTGATTTCATGTCAACGTAAGGTTTTTCAAGAACAGCACCAATCTGTGAACTACCAGAAGAAGGTCGAGGACGTGGTTTTTCTTTCGGAGGTGCCGGCGGCGTTAGTTGTGGTATTGGCGGTGGTTGGTGTCTTTCAGGCGGTGGTTCGGGACGGGGAGGAGAATCTGATGAGGAGGAGCTACGCTTGTCATTATCACAGGAACAAGATTTGCAGCACCAGCGTATCAGGAGACAGCAGAATCCCATAAGACTTCCAAAACTGCATATGAATAACAAATCCAAACATCAATCGAGCATTGGTTATGGAGATTTGATTTTACTTACTTCTTCTGGTAGGTTTTCAATTTCCCATTTCCATTGCTTTACTTAATACTTGGGAATGAAGATTAGCATAATTAACTTTCTAGTCTTATAAAAATGGATCATAATCTGATAAACTTTATTCTATTCCTTTCATATTTCTTCTATTCTCTCTGCCACCCTCGCGGTTGGCAAGCTGGAATGGCACGGGCCCTTGAATCACCTTTTCAAGAGGATCGCTCAGGCCAAATCCCAAAACGACATTATTTTATCTTGAAGACAAAGTTTTTAAGTCATGCTCGACTTGGATGGCCAAAATTATCAACTCCATTGCCAAATCTAAATTTAATTTAATTTATTAATTTCTTAAATAATTTATTTAAAATACATCCTTTATAAGTATGATTAATTTATTAAACAATTTATTGAAAATATGTTATTTATTAAAATAATTATTTTTCTCCAAAATTCAAATTAGATCATTCATACGAGAAGATAACTACATAAACAATTTGTCTAAAAAATGGTAGCATACTCAACGTTACACGTTGATATGTAAACTCCAATTCGTTATAAGATATGTTGGTTTATGCCCCTACAATCAATCAAATAATTGTAATTTAGTTATATAATTATTTATATACATTCTTATATTATACATGTTTAAATATATACGATAAATTTCATGAGATAAATATATATTGTAAATGAAATTATAATAAAATTATAATTCTGAGATTGATATGTGAGATCGATATTATGTTTATATAATATTCGTAAATTGTTCATAATCATTACTCTATTAAGATTGAACGTTAATAGAGCATAAAAAGATTAGTATATGATATGTTTCTTTCTTATAAAAGAAGTAATCGATCACATATACTAAAGTATGAGGATACTTAAACAAACGTGTAGGTGGTTGTTAAAGAATAAGTTTACTAAACTTATCTTATATGAGAATTTCATTTGGAGCATTACTTATATGTCTACAGAAAATTTTCATCATGATGATTGCATAATTAATTATTTGATTTCAGATCTTCAAATTATGGATTGATATATTTTGATACTAATAATGACTTATTCTGGTCAATAGTAGCTAAGTCGATAGTCGTTAGATATATCAGGAACTGTATAGATGTGGATGAGTAATCAATATATGATTAATCACATTAAAATAATGAGGAAGAATATTTTATTATTCTTGATTAATTTTGATTATTTGGAAAATTCTTAGTCAAGGTAAAATGATACTTTGTAAAATAGTTTACAAATGGCATTAATGTAATCAATTACTAATGATAACAACTAACATTATTAGACCTAAATAAAAGAAATATTAATTTCATGCTCTAATTCTACTCAGAACATTGTATGATGAATGCATTGAATTATACTGTAACGCCCCAAATTAGGGGTTAGCATATGAAGCAAATTTAGTCCGATTTATGTTATGTCTCTTTGACATTTTGGC
>JANJEY010000006.1:962698-977470 GCA_024703695.1 Erythroxylum cataractarum
GGTAATCGGGCCGGCCCGATTTGTTTTGGAGTAACCCGGACCGGCCCGAACAAAATTCGGGTAATAAACGGACCGGCCCGATTTACCCGAATTTCCATATTTCCTTACCCGAATTTTGTCGGGCCGGGCCGGGTAATCGGGCCGGCCCGATCAATGCTCACCCCTAGCCTAGACCATTGCAACAAACATGCAACAAATTATATGTATGAACCAGTCACATTACCTGATGACACCAAGCAGCAAGTGAATCATATATGTCAGGCTAGCATTGGTGACAATATCACCCTAGATGAGATTTTGCATATCCCAAATTTTTTCAAGAATCTATTATCAATGAACAAACTCACCACTCAAAATCACATTGCTGCCATTTTTGTTTCTAACAAGCTATTCTTGCAGGACCTACGGACTGATGGCATAGTGGTAGTAATCGAGGCTAGAGGTGGATTGTATGAGCTGACCACCAAAGACCTATTACCCATGGGAACCTTGAGAGGTCCTTCTTTAGATTTTTACAAAACTAGAAATGTTGCCCTCAATGTTTCTGTTTCTTTTGATGTCTGGCATAGTAGATTGGGACATGTCTCTAAGGAAAAATTGAAGCATGTTAATGACATCAAGTTTTCAAATTCTCATTCATCCGAGTGCCAAATTTGTCCTATGGCTAAACAACACAGAAAACCCTTTCCAAAACATGTCATCCGATCACATAGGCCATTTGAACTCTTACATTTAGATTTATGGGGACCCTATAGGATACCTACCCTAGATGGAGCCCAATTCTTCCTAACCATCGTTGATGATTACTCAAGAGCCATATGGACTTTTCTACTCAAACACAAAGACAGCAGATACCCCACAATAGTCCAATTTATCACAACTATCGAAAAGCAGTATGATACAAAAGTCTTGAAAGTACAAACAGACAATGGGAGAGAGTTCATAAATAATGAATGCAGAAACTTCTTTGCAAATATGGGCATTTTACATCAGAAAAGTTGTCCCTACACCCCTTAACAAAATGGGGTAGTTGAAATCAAACACAAACATCTGTTATAAATGACTATAGCCCTATTGTTCACAGCACACCTACCTAAACAATTTTGGGGTGAAGCTCTCCTCGCTGCCACATACCTCCTCAACCGAATCCCCACCAAAACCCTGCAATGGACCACACCTTATGAGAAGTTGCATGCAAAACAACCGACTTATGAACACTTAAAGGTATTCGAGTGCTTGTGTGTTGCTCTTGATAAAACACCTAGTAGAACCAAATTGGACCCTAGGGCTTTAAAATGCATCTTCCTAGGATATATGCCAGACTTCAAAGCTTATAAAGTAATAGAGATTAGTACACATAAGATTTTCAGTTCAAGAGATGTAACCTTTCATGAAGATACCTTTCCCTTTGCCAACCCACCAACTAACCCTAGACCTAACCTAGTACCTCTTTTCCCTCACAACCCTACAGATATTGCTTCAGACACTACCAGCAACTTGCCAAGCTCAACATATGCATCACCCCCAGATCACTCACCCACAACTGAAGAAATACCGACCTCACCTAGCCTTATCATTAACTCAGAACCTACCACCCATCACAACATCAGGAGAAGTCAGAGAACTCACACTATCCCAAGATATTTGGATGACTATGTCCACCAAGTTTCAGCTCCTCACTCCACCTCTATACTTGATGTTGTTGATATTACTTCAAATGTTTGTGATCCTGCAGGAACAACAGAGAGCAAAGAGTCAGCATTCCAAGTTATGCATACTCCAAGATACAAGGCATTCTTAGGTAATGTATGCACTGTTTTCGAACCCCTATCTTATGAAACAGCAAAAGCTTTGGAAGGATGGGTGCACTCCATGAATGAACAACTCGCAGCATTAGAAGCAAATCAGACCTGGGTATTGACTCAATTATCTAAGGGGAAAAGAGCGATTGCCTCCAAATGGGTGTACAAGGTGAAGCACAATCCAGATGGTACAGTCTCTAAGCTAAAGTCCAGGCTTGTGGCAAAGGGCTTTAACCAACGGGAAGGCATAGACTACTCAGAAGTATTCTCTTCTGTGGCTCGGATTGTGACAATCCGAACTTTCCTAGCTCTAGCTACAATTCGGCAATGGCCCATACTACAAGTCTACAATGTGATATTAATGATGCCTATCTTCACGGGCACTTGGAGGAAGAACTCTATATGCTACCACCCCAATTGTATGCAAAGGCTAGGGAAGGAGAAGTTTGCAAGATGTTAAAGTCCATTTACGGACTCAAACAAGCGAGAAGGCAATGGCACAAAGAACTGACTACTAAGTTGGGCTTCAACAAAGCTGAGGCTGACCATTGTCTCTACACTAAGGGAGAAGGTGACCAATACACTGCCATTCTCATCTACGTGGACGACCTACTTCTTATAGGAGCCAATGAGGATCATTTAAACCATATAAAAGACTCATTACACAGGGAATTCACAATCAAAGACTTAGGGTATGCCAAATTCTTCCTAGGGGTAGAAATTGCCCGATCTGAAGCAGGTATGTTGCTTAGTCAAAGCAAGTACATCCAAGACATCCTACAGGAGACCAACCTCCTTGACTGCAAGCCAAGCATAACTCCCATTGTCCCAGGAAAGAAGCTTACCACTGACGAAGGTGCTCTTCTCTCAGAACCTGAACTCTATCGAAGGATTGTGGGTCGACTTCAATACCTCAGCTTCACCAGACCCGATCTTACCTACATCACCCAACAATTAAGTCAGTTCATGCAGTCACCCCGCGAACCACACTGGAGAGCCGTAAAACACTTCCTCCGATACCTCAAAGGCATCCAGCAACGGAGTTTATTTTACCCCTCCAACTCCAGCTTACAACTTACAGGCTACTCCGACGCCGACTGGGCGAGCTGCCCTTTCAGTCGACGCTCTCTCACTGGGTTCTGCATCTTCCTCGGAGCATCCCCTATATCCTGGAAAACCAAGAAACAAACCACGATTAGCAGATCCACCGCATTGGCTGAGTACCGAAGCTTGGCCTCCACCTCGTGTGAGTTAAAATGGATTACCCAACTTTTACGTTGTTTTCAAGTGAAGCAAGAAGGCTCCATACCTCTTTTTGTGATAATCAAGCGGCGATTTACATCTCCAAAAATCCCCTCTTTTATGAACGAACCAAACACCTGGAGATCGATCTCCATCTGGTGCGCGACGCGGTAACCTCCGGTCTCCTCGATCTCCGACATGTTTGCAGTCGACACCAACTCGCGGATCTCTTCACCAAGCCTCTCACCGCACGCGTCTTCGAAGCCCTAGTTTTCAAGTGCAGCTCCGTCCCTTTCTCCAGAGCTTCGACTTGAAGGGGGCGTGATAAAAGGGCTACGTATAATATGGTAATGGGCTAAGGAAATGAGACGGGCCAGCCAAGTGAAGAAGTGAAGATGGATGGACCAACGTGGGCTGAAGACACAAATGGACCACCATGAACCCAATCCACCTTATTTCCATGTCTTTCTTGTCTCCTTGTACATAGCTCCCGAATCTTCTCACTAACCAGCCGACAGCTCTGCTGCTCAGCACACACCACACAGTAGCACACAATTGCAATATTACAGTAGCACACAATATTACAATAGCACGCGGCAGTACAATTGTTTACTTTTCGCATATAGATAGCAGTAACAAACAACTGTAATTAGGGTTAGCAGAATAAGTATATATACCCCTCAAAATGTACATATCAAATAGAACATTTCTTCATCAAGTTAAACTCTTATTTTTTAGGTCATAATCTTATAAACTTTATTATATTCCTTACATGTTCCTATAATTCAATTAATCACCCTTAAGGCTCGCAAACCAGCCCGACATGGCCCAAGAATCAGCACAGTTGAATCTCAAAACGACATTATTTTATCTTGAATGCAAAATTTTATGTGAACTCTATTTTATTATAATCCGTGGTGGTTTATGTTTACAGTCAATCAATTGATTTGTAACTCAATGACATAATTATTTATATGTATTCATTATTTTTTATATATTTAAATGTATATAATAAAGTCAATGAGATAAATAAACATTGTAAATGAAATTATAATCAGATTGTAATTATAAAATTCATATTACATCTAGGAATGACAAACAACCTAACACAAGCATGTGAATCCACCTTTTCAAGGGGATCAGCCTGGCCAAATCCTAAAACTTGCATCAAATACTCTTTTATTCTATTGCTTTCATATTTGTGCAGTTCTCTTCACCACATTTAAGGTTGGCAAACCAGTTCGGCTCTGGCCCTCTGAACAATACATTATTGGCTTATTTACAAGTTATACAACTCAGCTATAGCCTTAGAAACTGTGAAGATTCAAGCGAATTGAAGGTCTTATTTATGCAGTAATGAGGGACAAATTAACCATAAACTCTGGAATATGCAGATTGCATTGTATGTGCAAGCACAGTCTTATCTTTGGTTCTCATTAGTATCTTGTGTTCCCCTTCTCATCATGGCTACAAACTCCTCGTAATTGATATTCCCGTCCTGGATACGATCGATCGAACACGGAGAATTCGTTATGCAAATCGAGCAAGACAATCACGAAAGAAAAGAACAAGTAGGATATTTTTAAGGAATTTGAAACAAAAATGTTACTTTATCAGTATCAACATCATCAATGACTTCATCAATTGTAGCCTCATCACCCATTCCATATTGAGACATGGCTTGTTTTAGCTCATCTCTTGTGATAAACCTGATACCGGTAAACCGAAATCGATCAGTTCCACTGATCACTTGCATAAATGTTCAGAAGCATCTCAGAGAAAAGATTGCCAATTCCTAGTAATATATACTATGCTAAAAAATTGAAGAACTTTAGCTGCAGAACAATAGCATAATACTAACCCGCTTCCATCCTTGTCGAAGAACTGGAAAGCCTGGAACAGTTGTTCTTCCTTTTCAAGCCTATGCCGGTTCATGGTCGCCGTGATAAACTCAACATAATCAATAGTGCCGCTCCGATCGACATCAGCCTGAAAACAAAAGATTAACCAGATTCTTAACACTTGTTTTAGAAATGAATGAAGTATCAAAAAAGAGCACAGTTAGATCTTACAGCCTCCATCAATTGTTTTATTTCTGCTTCAGAAAGCTTGGATCCTAGTCTGGATAATCCAGATTTGAGTTCATCGAAAGTGATTGTACCACTCCCATCAGTGTCCATGTTCTGGAACATCTGCTTCAGGCCCTTGATCTCTTCCCCAGAAAGGTTTTCCGCTATCACCTGCATAGTTAGATTAGAACAGCATCTTCACAGACCAATGGAATAGAGAAAAACCAAAAGATTTTGGGTTTCTAGACATCAATTGGAGTATGTAATGACTGACCTGCAGCATCTAATAACTTCTAAATAACTTTGAAAAAAGGAGTTATGGGGAACACAAACCATCAGTGCAAGCTTCTTCAACTTGTTCATAGCTCTGAACTGCTTCATCCTAATTAAAACAGCACTGTCTAGAGGCTTGTCAGATGCTTCACGTTCATTCTTCAACCATGGATGTTCTGAACAGAATAAATATGGTGAATAAATGTTGCTTAATTATAGTTATTAAATGGAATCCTATATGAAAAGATCAAAAAATTAGTCAAGACCATATGATTCATCGGAAAAAGGTATTATAACTACTTTCTGCATGGTAGGATTATGCCAATGCTCATGATTTCGATGGCCATACCCGTGATTCAGAACTAATCTATTGGAAAAGTATTTAGTGCTTATTTCAACCAACTTTCCATCATTTTTCTTTGGCTGTTTTAACTCCAGATGAACAAGTTTGAGAAATTTTTCAAGAACAGTTCTATACTTACCAAGTGCTTGAGCAGCAGTGATACGTTTACTGGGATCTCTAGTTAACATTTTCCTGATAATGTCCTTTGCAGAAGATGAAATTTTAGGCCATGGTGAACTTTCTAAATCAAGTTTGCCTTCCAAAATGGCTTCAAATATGCCTCTTTCAGTCTCTATTACGAAATAAATCCACGTAATAGTCAGAAACAGAACATACATAAGCCAAGGAACATTGACAGCTATAGAAACCAGAAACAAGAACAGCAACTACAAATTCATCTGCTAATATTTTGGAAAAGTTCGTTATTACAGGTAGCTCCTACAAAAGATCGGACTAATAACGTATAAACTATAATTGGCTCTCATCCGTCAGATACTACGAGTGTAATAGCAGAATCCATACCAGCCCAAAATGGAGGCACTCCACTTAGAAGGATATATAGAATGACTCCTGCACTCCATACATCTATCTCCTTGCCATATCTCTTTTTTAAGACCTCTGGAGCAACATAATATGCACTTCCAACAATATCTCTGTACAGCTTTCCTGGAAAATTTAGTTAAAAATCCACAAGTTACCAGAGCACGTGACATTCGTTAACACTTGAAGAGTCATATTCAACAAGTGAAAAAAGATTGGAATGTGCATAATAACTAATGGTAAAACGAAACTAGCAACACAAGCATCATTCATTCAACCACTCCATGGAATTCAAAAGCTTATCTCTTTTCAACAAACAAGTAACATCTAACCCTCATAAAATGCAGTCCTACCCGGTTTGACAAAACGATGTCGTTTTGGTTTAACGAGACCTAATTTTCAACCCTCACTGCTGGGTAGATTAATAATTGTTTTACATACAAACAAATGCTTTGGCTGGGACCATTAAACTATATAGATTTTGTTCTTTTAGACCATATAATTGGACCATTTCTTCCATCTGGAACAGAACAGCCAAAATTGTTCCAAAAGTTACTGTACCAAATTCCTGCTTATGCAAGTGGTCTGAGCTACGTTCAATGGATGTCTGACAGAAAGTAATCCATAGGCAATGCATTATCATTGACTCCATTGACCTGTAGCTTTCATGGTTGACTTGGTCATGGAGACCCATAATGGCCATCTGGAAAAAAGTTAAGTTGGGAACTCTAAAGTCTCTTTCCGTGTCTGGTAACTTTTAAGTTTCCCAACTAGATTTTTTTTCTTCCTGGAAACATTTACATTTTCATATGCTGTAGCTTTCTCCTCATAAATTATCAGATTTTATCAGAATCATCAAACCGGGATTAGTGGTTGACATATCGTTCCAATCCTAAGTTTAATCTATCAAGTGGGCAAGAAAAATGAAAGAAAGTAATAGAACAAATAAGTAGGAAATGTGCTATTGTAACTAACCTTCTTCTATGAACACAGAGAGTCCAAAATCAGTGGCTTTTAATGGAGCACCATCTTCTCTACTCGCGAGCAAGAAATTTTCAGGCTTCAAGTCCCTATGCAAAACCCCCATGAAATGGCAAACATGAACCACATTCACAACCTGCCTCATAACTACGGCAGCTTCTCTCTCTGAGTAACTCCCTTTCGTTATGATACGATCAAAAAGCTCCCCACCAGAGCACAACTCCATAACCAGATGCAAGTTTTGCCTATCTTCGTAAGCACCCTTGAACTCGACAATGTTGGGTTGTCCTGTTAAGTGCTGTAGTATCAAAATCTCTCTTCTAACATCTTCAATGTCCTTCTGGTTCACAAGCTTATGCCTTGATATAGACTTGCACGCGTACTTGTTCCCTGTTGATTTCTCTGTGCAAAGACAAGTAATCCCAAACTGCCCTCTTCCCAATTCTTTATCAAGATCGTAAATTGACTTTACATCAACAAAAGGCTTCCCAAGAATGGGACCGGTTTCTGAACTTGACCCAGATGATGGATATTGAGTAAGAGTTCTATCTGGACCCAGGTTTGCCGGAGGAGGTGGAAATGGAGGGAACAGCTCGTTGTGGCCATATTGCGGTGGTCTTTTGCTTTCACGAGGTGAGGAGTCTGAAGAAGAAGAAGAAGAGATAGAAATATCATGAGAACGAGGTCTGCAGAGACAGAGTCCCATATGTGGAGATACAGAGCTCTTTAGCTACTTCTATAAAAGGAAGTTACGGTTGTCGTGTTTTGTGAGGGTGGTCTGAATTATTACAAGAAGATGAGTTCAGTTCATATGAATATAAAAGCGATGATCTGTGAAACTAAATAGATTGAGATTGGTGTTTTGGTTTTGGAAGATTGTTGCTTTCAAGGTTTCTTTTCTTTAGCGTCAGGATGGTATTGGAGAATCATTCTCTTTACCTTTTGCTCTGTTTTAAAGCTTTTGTGCTTTGCGTCGCTAATAACAGAAAGACAATGAAACAGGGGAAAAGGTTGTACGAGCCTTGTTTTTTAGTTGGAAGTGTTAGTTACGCGTTTGTCTCACGTAACTGTTTATGATATTAATTATTATATCCCAATATTTTAGAAAAGATACAAGAAATCAATATTTATTAATATATAATTAATAATAAATTGGTACGGGTGACAACTGGGCCTAAGCCCGAGCTTAGGTAGTTACGCGTTTGTTTCACATGACTGTTTATGATATTAATTATTAAATCTAAATTTTTTAGAAAGGGATTAGAAATCAATATTTATTAATATACAATTAGTAACAAATCAGTAGTAGTGGCAATTATGCTGGGGTTGACTGGGTCTTGGGCCTAAGGATTTGGTACACAAGTTCGATCAGTCCAAGGGCCAAACATTCTAAGCATATCGACGTTGTTTTGCACCTTTAATTAAGAAAATTGATCAGCATTGAATTGGGCCCAAGCCCCAGTATGGTAGTATCGGGTCGGGACAGGCCAGACTCTGGCAAGGTCAAGCTTATTTTTATAGATCGAAAATAACCTTTTTATCAGTTAGGGTAAGACTGCATACTTATGTATCCCTCGAGACTTTGCAATTAGGGTGATTTTTAGTGAATTGTTGATGTATATAACTAATAATATAAATAATTCAATCTAAAATTGAATAATAAGTTTCTTTTAATAACTTTTTGTACTTTTAAATATCAAATTTCATAAAGTAATTATGTTTTCATATGGATGAAAATAGCAAAAGTGATGGAATAGGAGTATTTTAATGAAAAATAAAGATAAAGTTTGCTTATTAAAAATGTCGAAATTTAGTTTAAAAATTGCTAAATAAAAAAGAGTTAATTTATTTTACTTTTGATTTTAACAAACATGCCAATTAGATTAATAAATTGATTAATTTTTAATAACAAATGTTATTAAGGTACATCCAACAAAAAAATGAACTAATGTACAATCTTTGCTTATAAACAGGTCAAATCAATTTAACTTTTTAACCATTGATAACTATTTTATAGCTCCTTAGAGGTGGTTGAATTGGTGAGAGTGGAAGGCATGAGACTAAAAAGTCTTGTGTTTAAATCTCTCTAACTACGCTCTCTTGGTCGAGCCTCTTTTACAAGGTTTGTCTAATGCAGAGTACCTGGTTGATGTGATTTGAAGATTATTGCGTTAATTTGAAAGTTTACCTAATAAGCATCCAAAGAATAGCACCTGTGAGTTCCTCCATTAAAAAAAAAAAAATCTTTTATAACATTAGTACTAAAATTTAGGAATAAAAGTTTAATTAATTAAAATTTTAAATATACTTAAATTTAAGAGAGTCATTTCGGTGAGACCCGTATAATTTAAATTGACTTAAGATAAGTTCGATTGAATTTATAAATGATATTATTTTTAAAAAATAAAGATCTTTATTAAATAATGATTAATTTTAATAAAAACAATATTTTTATTATTTATATTTTGATAAATGTTTGATGTCTAATCCTGTCTGCTTCACTCTATGTTCTAAAATTCGGATCGGTCATCGAATCGGTGGCCTCACTAGTCACCGGTTCGATCGGTTCAATCACCGATTGAGCCGATATAACGTAATAATTATGCAATAATTATATCTAATTATATATAATATTAAAAATATTTAAAAAATTCAAAAAATTAAAAAAATAATAATCATCGGATCAATCCGACCGACCAATTGATCGGTTTTGACCGGTTCAGACTGGGTCAATTTATAGCCGATTTTAAAGGATAAAGTAGACCGGACCACCGACCGGTCCAATCCAGGTTTTAAAACACATGCTTCACTATTAGATTTGTGAGGTTTGACTTTTACTTGCCTCATCTAAGTTGTCATTTGAAAAAGGTGCATTGTTGAGTTAAAGTTAGGTTGGTTTAAATAAAATAGCATTATTTAATTAAGTTATACAAACAACATTATGTTAATGCATCTTATTGAATAAAAAGTATTAAGTTAAACCAATAATATAAATAATATGAATCCAGCCTAACTCATTATAATTTTTGTTAAAAATAGAAATATCAAAACACGCTATAATTTATAAAGTATATTTAGATTAAATTTAGCATTTAATTTTAATTTTAAGAATTATGTGTAAATTATGTACCATAATTTATTTAATATATAATTAAAAAATAAAAGTTATAAATTTAATTATTTAATTGGTAGAAATGAGACGAGAACTGGATCATAGAAGGTGTTGCTATTAATTTATGGGCCTGTTAAGAAAGAGCCCAGATCGTGATTTAATTAGTATTGGCCTCATGTGGTACTCTTCAAGTAAAGTAGAGATGTGTATTAAGGTCCGAATTTGATTTGTCTTTGTTTGAAGTGACTAAAACAAGCTCAAACTTGGGCCTAACTACTTCCGACCCAATCAAACTAAGACTTAGGCTCAACTGTTTTCAGCCTAGGCAGGCCTAAGCCCAACCTAACCATACTCAAGAAAAAGCTATAAAAATCTTCACATCATAAATGGAAACAAGAAGGTTCATAAAGGTTGCATTAAAATTTGCATTTACTAGTTGTAATGATGTAGAATTGATAGCTAGACCCAAACTTGGACCAGTCAAACTTAAAGTTAAATAGATGAAATTCAAATTTATCATATTTTAGATCGGTTCGAATATAATTTTAAAAGATTGAGTTTCTGGTCAAGTCTAACTTATTATTAGGCTTAAACTTAGACTCTGTCCAACTCAAAATTAAATGGATAAAATTTAAATTAATTGCATTTTGAACTGAATTCAAATCTAATTTTAAAATGATCAAGTTTTTAGTCAAGTCAAACTCATTGCTAATTTTAATCAACAATCACCTCCAAAGTTGAAAATTTAGGAAAAGTTGGAAGCAGATTAAACTGTATAATGTCTGAATAATTGACTGCTTAGCTTAACATTGACAAATCTAACTAATAAATGGTTGCATCAACTCTATTATTGATGCTTTGTAATTATAACTAAAACTACATTGGAAAACTTAATGATTATAACAAAACACAAAACAAGTCCTAACGTTTTCAAATATTCAAATTAAACTTTTATATTTTTAGAATGTTCAAAACAAATCTCAAATGAGTGAAAAATTTAACTTTGTTAACTTCTTGTTAATTAAATGTCACATTAATGTTAACATAATATTTTGTTTTTTCAACCAAAAAGTGAATCTGATTATCACATGATAAGTAGAAACTATTATTAAAAATATATATAGTTCTCACTATCACATGACAATAAAGTCCACTTTATGGTTAATTTAAAAAACTACTTACGTGACAAAAAGTTAATTCTATTAAATTTTCTAGAAGGATAATTTAATGTTGAGGTTTAACTTGAACACATCAAAATGTTTAGATTCGAATTATAATTATGTGTTTGTTTCATGTGACTGTTTATGATATTAATTACCAAATCTCAATATTTTAGAAAAGGGGCAAGAAATCAATATTTATTAATACATAATTAATAATAAATCGGTAGAAGTGGCAATTAGGCTAGGGTTGACTAGGTTGAGCCTAAGGATCTGGTTGTACAGACTCGATCGGTCAAAGACTCAACCATTCTAAGCAAAGCAACATTGTTTTGCACCTTTAGTTAAGAAAATTGGCTAGCCTCAACTTGGAACCAGACCCCAACTTGGTACGGTCGGACCAGACTTGGGCAAGGTCGAGCCCATTTTTATATATGGAAAACAACCTTTTTATTAGTTAGGGTAAGACTGCATAGTTTTGTACCCCTCTAGACTTTGCAATTATCGTTGCCTTTACTTAATTGTTTTTATATATACTTAATAATATAAATAATTCAATCTAAAATAGAATAATAATGTCTGCTTTACTATTAGGTTTGTAAGGGTTGCCTTTTACTTGCCTCAGATAATGTTAAGTTAAGTTGATTTAAATAAAATAACATTATTTAATTAAGTTATACTAACAATATTATGTTAATGCCAAATCTTATCAAATAAAAAAATATTCAGTTAAACCAAAAATATAAATGATATGAATCCAACCTAACTTGTTATAATTTTTATTAAAAATAAAAACACCGAAACACGTTATAATTTATAAATTATATTTAAATTGAATTTAACATTTAATTTTAATTTTAAGAATTGTGTGTAAATTATGTACCATAATTTATTTAATATACAATTAAAAAATAAAAGATGAATTCTATTTACTAATTGGTAGAAAGGAGATGAGAACTAGAGCCTAGAAGGTGTTACTGTTAGTTTACGGGCCTATTAAAAAAGAGCCCAGATCATGAGTTCAGTGGTATTGGCCTCGTGTGGTACTCTTCAAGTAAAGTAGAGATGACTATTAGGTACGAATTTGTTTTGCCTCTGCTTGAAGTGATTGAGTTGAGCTCGAACTTGAGCCTAACTACTTCAGACTCAATCGAATTGAGACTTAGGCCCAACTGCTTCCAATCTAGGCAAGCTTAAGCCCGACCTAATCATACTCTAGCAAAAAGTTATATAAATCATCATTATCATATCCCGAAGTCTCGTAGTAAAGCAAGATTTAGGGGAATCTGATAGTACGCAGTTTTATCCCTATATAATAGAGAGGTTATTTTTAATAGATCCACGTACAAATGTAACATGATAATAGTGATGCAGAAAGTTATCAAAATCTTCCCTTCATAAATGGAAACAAGAAAGTTCATGAAAGCTCATTGAAATTTGCAAAAACTAGCTGTAATGTTGTAGAATTGATAGTTGGACCCAAACGTGCCAAACTCAAAGTTAAATAGATGAAATTCAAATTTATCATATTTTAGACTGGGTTCGAATTTGATTTTAAAAAGATCGAATTTCTAGTCAAGTCAAACTTATTGTTAGGCTTGAACTTGGACTCGACCAACTCAAAATTAAACGGATAAAATTCAAATTGATTATATTTTGAACTAAATTCGAACCTAATTTTAAAAAGATCAAGTTTCTAGTCAAGTCAAACTCATTTGCTAATGTTAATCAACAATCACCTCCAAAGTTGAATATTCAGGAAAAGTTGGAAGCAGATTACGCTGTAGAACGTCGGAATAATTGATTGCTTAGCTTAATAATGACAGATCTGACTAATAAATGGTTGCATCAACTCTATAATTGATGTTTTGTAATTATAACTAAAAATACATTGTAAACCTTAAAGTTTATAACAAAATACAAAACAAATCCGAAAGTTTTGAAATATTCAAATTAAACCTTTACATTTTTAAAATGTTTAAAACAAACCCCAAACGAGTGAAAATTTTAACTTTCTTAACTTCTTGTTAATTAAATATCACATTAATGATGACATAATATCTTGGTTTTTCAACTAAAAAGTGAATCTAACTATCACGTGACAAGTAAAACCCATTGTTAAAAATATCTCTCTTAGTATCACGTGACAGTAAAGTCCATTTTATGGTTAATTTAAAAAACTACTTACGTGCAATGATAAGAATTTCGTACCGTTCCGGTCAAAAATCGGTACCGGAATGGTGTAAATGGTTCCGGGTTCAAATTTCGGACGGTACCGGCCGATTTCGGTCAGTACCGGCCGGTACCGCAATACCGGGACATTTCGGGACCAATCCGTTTAAAAAAAATTGAGGAACTAAATTGAAAATAAATTTTTTTTACCTATTTTTATCTACCCCGACCCCGACCCCGACCAAACCAGATCTAGATCTGGTTTTCTCCTTCCTCTCCTCACACATCGCCGCTCCCGTCCTCCCTCCTCGCCGCCGTGTCGCCGCTGCCGTCCTCCTCCTCCCTCCTCGAATCCCGTCTCGCGCTCGCCTCCTCGAATCTCCTTCGGTTTCTCCTTCCTCTCGAACCTCTCCTCACATCGCCGCTGCCGTGCTCGCCGTCGCCTCCCCTCAGGTCAGCCTTCCTCTCCTCGTCGGCCGTCTCCTCCTCGCTGTCGCCTCGCCTCGTTGTCTCCTCCTCGCTGTCCAGTCTCCTCCTCGCCTCCTCACCGTCGCCGTCAACCTCACCTTAAGACCCGATTGTTTTGGCTTTTGGGTGTATGTGTTTTAGTTTGTTTTGTCATGTTTCATGGAAATCTGAAGTTTATTGTGCCTGTGTTGTGGACTTGTTGTTGGATGATGGTGGATTTAGGGAAAATCATAGAGGTTGTTTCGGCTGGAGGAAAAAATTTTGATTTGTCCGAATGTGTGAATGTTGAACAGTTGAAGGCTTGAAGGAGTTGAATTGATTTCGGTTGTTGTCTTGTTGAAGGGAAGGTTTTTGATTGAAGTTGAAATTGAGCCGATGATATCATGATATTGAAATTGAAAATAAATTTTGTGACTTTTGTGATTTTGCCTTGTGGAAGTTGAAGTTGATCCGATTGTGTTAAATTGAAATTGATTGTGATTGATCATTATTGGTCTGATTGCAAATTAAGTTTGGAAAATTGGTGATTGTGAATTGTGATTTAGTATTTTAGTAGATTTATGAAATTAAAATTGAATTGTTGAATTATTGTGAATGAGATTGAATTTGA
>JANJEY010000006.1:977570-993057 GCA_024703695.1 Erythroxylum cataractarum
ATATTAATTGTGGTTATTATTTATATGTAAAATATTTAAAAATTATTGTTATTTCAAATTAATTGTCATTATTATTTGTTATTAAGAATTTTTAAAGTATGGTTGATGTAAACAGTAAACTGGTAAAGTTTACAGTACAGCTGTATAATATATCAATATGGACTATTTTGCAATTTTTAAAAAGTTTAGGGACCATTTTATAAATTTTAAAAATATCCCGAAACGGTACCCGGTACCGACCGGTTCCAGTACCGTTCCGTTCTAGAGCCCAATCCGGTACCAAGTCCGGTACGGTATTCATAACATTGCTTACGTGACGAAAAGTTAATTTTATTAAATGTTCTAGATGGATAATTTAATGTTGAGGTTTAACTTGAACGCATCAAAACGTTTAGGTTCAAATTATATTTTATATTTTGTTGCAAACATCAAAATTCAAAATGCTCCTCAACAACACAACCTATTCAGGTTTCTCATGCAATCCTGGCAAGTGCCAACTTGCAAAAACAACAAATCGGGAAGGCTTACACTTATTGGAACTTCATATCACATCCAATTTTTGCATAACCAGAACAGAACAGTCAATAAAATTTTAAGCCTAAGATACTGTTACACAGGCACGGAAATTGATTCTTTAACAAAGAATAAACATCACAAAGCTCTCAAGAACTTTTAGTTCAGTACCTCTAACCTTTTCCATGGTTGGCAGAACCAGGCATGAACTTGTACTGAAACAACTGCAGAACTAAGCTGATTGTCGACAATACCAAAGACAGAGACTTCAACTATGTGAAGTGTGAACCAGTTGCCGCATGTGATTAGCTAGGTGCATCACGAGTGTAGTATTGGTCGAGTGTCTTTGCAGGAATCCGATGGAGAAGCTCACGAGGGAAAATCCGAAGCAGTGTCCAAGCTAAATCAAGCGACTGGAAGATGTTGCGGGTGTCATAGGCCCCTTGAGATACAAATTTTCTCTCAAATTTGTCTAGGAACTCTAGATAAAGCTGGGAACACAATCACCAACAAGATGAACTAGTAAATGTGTCGTTTATCAGCTACGTAAAGTGTACTTAAAAAGCAGATTGAGCATGTAGGAACTTCTACTACTCGTGAGAGAGCACAGCTAATCCATGTTCTTGCATTTGGTACAGCTACCAACAGAGGTTTTCAGAGAGGAATTAGAATAAGAGGGGATGGAGTACCAGATCCTCGGAAGAAAGTGCTTCCTCTCCAACCACAGCTTTCATTGCTTGGACATCTTTTCCAATGGCGTAGTTTGCATATAACTGAATCGAAAAAAAAAGAAAAGAACAGAAAAGGCAGGTGTTAAGCATGAGAACTAAAAACAGAAACCAGAAGCAATTCACCAAACTTGAAACAGAAAATAACCTGGTTGGACACATCGGCATGGTCTCGACGAGTCATTCCCTCACCAATGGCACTCTAGAACAGGAAGCATGAAATGGTAAACTTTGTGATCATTACTATTAGTTATTAAACACTGTACACATGAAGAAGTAATAAACATTACCTTCATCAATCGAGATAGGGATGGAAGCACATTTATGGGTGGGTATATCTGTCCAGAACAATATCCATTAATAGTTAATCATATAGCCAGTAAAGAAGTCAACTTTCTTACAACTACTTCAAAGTTCCGTACAAAAAAGGAGAGACAATCAAATGTGAAACTCAATTCCCATCGATGTTGTACCATTTCCCAATACTCCTTATATCATGACAACATAAAATGAATTCTTCTAATGAAGCAACTGGTACTATCTAACCATAAAGTCATTGGAAAAATAATTGTGTGAAGTAGGTTTCAAATCACCTGCCGATTGTAGAGTTGCCTGTCGATATATATTTGACCCTCAGTAATATAACCAGTAAGATCAGGAGTAGGGTGTGTAATATCTGCTCACAGACCAAACCAATAAAGGCACTTGTCACAAATAATTATGATAGGCAGGGGACTTGTTAAAATGGTTTGACACAGAACCAAAAGCCATTACCATCATTAGGCATGGTTAGAATAGGAATTTGAGTGATCGAGCCCTTTCGCCCTTCAATACGTCCTGCACGCTCATAAATTGTGGCTAGATCAGTATACATGTACCCAGGATATCCACGCCTTCCAGGGACTTCTTCTCGAGCAGCAGAGACCTAAGTCAGAATTGGCAACAATAGATCATTGCATAAAGCATTATCAGAAGTTGAGGAGAAAATGAGGCAACATTTCCTTGTGTGAGGAAACTAGAGTAGGATATAGACATAAAATGCAATAAGACAAGTTCATTACCTCACGTAGAGCATCTGCATAAGAACTCATATCCGTCAATATAACCAAAACATGCTTGTTACATTCATAAGCCAAATATTCTGCAGTTGTCAAAGCAATTCGAGGTGTAATGATGCGCTCAATGGTGGGATCATTAGCCTATAAAAAGTAAGACATAAGTAGACCAAACATGAATACGCATAGACATCACCATTGACGAAAATGTGGAATTCATAGTGAAATGAAGTACTATGATGTTCATATGTTCAAAGTTACCAAGTTCAGGAAAAGTGTCACTCTTTCCATTGATCCATTTTCTTCGAAATCACGCTTGAAAAATTGGGCTGTCTCCATGTTGACGCCCATGGCTGCAAACACTATGGCAAAATTGTCCTCCTCAAGGTCCTACAGATAGGACATCTAACAGGGATGAACAATCATATTTGTTCAAAATATTTCAAAGAAAGAGAGTAAAAAAAAGAAAAAAGTGTAACCAAATGATGAAGGGCAAAACCATGTGGAATCTATATAATTGTTTTCTTGATAAGACTATCAAACAAAATAAAGAGTGTGAACTACCTAAAATTAATACTTTCTAGAAGTCTACAACTTGCGAGGTGATTTGAAGTTGAAAATGCATACTAAAAGTTTAGACATGGATGATCAGCTCAGATTCCACAATCTACAAGTTCAATTACCAATTGAGAAAATGACTGCATATTAAAAAAAAAACAAACGCTTGTTGATCATGTAGCCATAAGATACCTCAAACTAAAAACAGAAACTTTGTTGCAAATATGCAGAACTAAACAGAACTTTCGATCTACTAAAAGTATTTCTGGTTGCGTCTATCATATTGAATTCATGATTTTGTTAGCCTGGCTACTTGAGAAAGAGAGGATATAACATACGTCAAGGAGATTTTCAGACTTTTCAAGTCTCTTCACAAGACCAGCCTGCCTACAAATTTGAGCAGCTATCTCGTTGTGAGGAAGACCAGCAGCAGAAAACAGTGGAATTTTCTGACCACGAGCAATGGAGTTCATGACATCAATTGTAGAAATCCCTGTTTGAATCATTTCTTCAGGATAGGTTCTTTCACTGGGGTTTATGGAGCTTCCTAGAAGAGACAACAAGCAAACAAATGATATTAGGCCAGCAACATAAAAACCTCAAACCGATGTCAATTCTAAGAATTCCAAAGCATACACTGAATAGCTCACCAGAAATATCCAGATATGCCTCTGGTAATATTGGAGGACCATTATCAATGGGTTTTCCAGAACCATTAAATATGCGTCCAAGCATATCCATCGACACAGGTGTTTTCAAAACCTGCATAGAAAACTTTTAGATATACAAGAGCAGAACAATGGGAAAATTTGTAGAAATATAAGAAAACAATTCCTTATGTTCATTATTAATCCATCCAAAAAATCGAGGTCCAATATAGAGCAGCTACCAACTTCAAGGAGTTAAAAGTAGAAAAAGGTGAGAACCTCTCCCGTGAATTGCACGGTTGTGAACTTGTTGTCAATACCAGATGTTCCTTCAAAAACCTGCAATCAAAGTAAACAAGCGACAGTTTCAACTTGGAGGAATTGAACTGAAACCAAAATTGAGTACAAAGTTGAGTGCTAAGAGAAATTGAACTCTACCCTTTGTGATGTGAAACATGAAAAAAAGGAACAAACAGACATGGAAAACATAACAGAATTCGAAACTACAATATCAGACAAAGAAAACATATACTAAACCTGAACTACAGCTTTATCCCCGTCGACTTCTAACACTTGGCCTCGTCGAATCGTCCCATCTCCCAACCTAATATTCACAATCTCTTGATACTTTGGACCCTGAAAACCATTTCAGCATGTTCCAGGTACACAATCTAAGTAAATGGGTCTCGCTCAAACAAAACGAAGAAATATAAAACACCAACCTTGACTTTATCCAGAATAACCAGTGGCCCTGCAACACCAGAGACGGTTCTATACTCTGCGAATCAAGATACCCTTTTGTCAGAAATCACAAAAAACACAAACTCAATCCAAGATTTCCAACTACTGTACTCTAGCTTCTAATAACAAGACATACTTCAAACAAACAAAAAAAAGGACGCAAAGAGTGTATCTTCCAAGCTTTTTCCATTAAAGATGGGATAGAAAAGCAGTGAATCTAACAAAACTGCACCGAAACAGTGTCGTACACAAGAAGATCCGATTCAGCAAGTCAATTAACTTACCCATCCCAATCTCAAGAGTTCCTTCCTCCATCTCAAAGCTCTTCTGCGCCATTCCCATAGCGAAAAAGCTTCAATCTGCAGATTGGAAAATTCAATCACAATAGCCAAATAAAAAACACAAAACGATCACGCAATAGTAACAGATCATAACGAGTGACACAGTCTTCACCAATCACCCCCTTGATCCTCAGAGACTCGGATTTGCAGAGAGCTGTCTTAGCTTCAGTCTGTTTTTCAATATACTGATTTTATGTAAATAAATAATTAAAGAATGGGTAAAAGATAGGACTTTAATTTAATAAAATTTATTATTATTTTAAATTAAAAATTTATTATTATTTTAAATTAAAAACATTCTCTTCTATATTTTAATTAATATTTTTTAATTTTTTAATTTTTAATTTTTTAAAATTTTGATACAAACCAATTTAATAACTAATTATAAAACACTAAATTAAATTTTATAATATTGAATTTATTATTTTTATTTAAATTTAAAAATACAGATTATATAAATAATATGATTAATTAAATATTTTAGGAAACTACCGAGAAACTTGCTAGCTTTAGAGATGGTGACGCTTGTCAATGCAAGTGGGAGAGCACGTGTTTCATGTCGACTGTTCTGCATATTTTTGATGGTACATCACGTGGCTGTTATTTCTTCTTTATTGGCCTTTATAATGAGCGAAAAGACGCATATAGTAACTGTGTAATTATACACGTCGGTCCAAAATTATTGAACGATCAGCAACTAGAGAGTTACATATGGCGTTTATGCATCCGCACGGCTCGGCGAGAATTTAATGTGAAGTATACACTAGATTTGATGTGATTATTCTTGAGACAAGGGAAAAAAAAAACATACATAAAGATTGTTGAGTGCATCATAATAATATTTATAATGGTCATGTTTAATCAGCAGATTTAAGTAACTTTATTAACGATTAGTTACAGGTAGATTATATTGTGGTGTCGTAATACTACTTTGAAGGATACGGGAGTGTTATATCGGACTTACAAATAGAAACAAATAACAGATTGATACGAAAGCATTTTAAAACATATTAAACATTCATTACATATATTTTAAAAAACTGAAGCAAACATGTATTACAAATTATTTCAAACTTGTTCAAAACATACATACATTATATCACATGAATATAAGACAAATTTGTTCCAAAAATCGAAACCAACTTGAAACATAGTTATTACAAAAACTTGCAATAATTCAAAGTCATACATTTTATACATAAGTCAAGATAAACTCAAAATACATTTTTATCAAAACAACACTCATACTCCATCGGCTATTGTGATTGATTCATTCCAGTATTTACAATATTTGCTCTAAACCTACACGGGGCAAATCCATCGTGTTAAGCATATAGCTTAGTAAGTAATGATTAATCTACATATAAAGTGATAACTCATCATACTGAATCATGTAATAGCATAACCATGAATTAACACATTGGTTTAATAATAAATAAATCAGACATAATACATTTCAAAACATATTTTATAGTTAACAGAGGTGAATATCAAAAGAGGGTATAAATCCTTCAGAATCAAAACACAATTTTGTTTATGGCATAATCAAACATATACAGGATACGAAATCAAATGACCACTAAGTCATTTACAGAAGCAAGTAATGAGACTTATACAGGAGAGACTGAAGTCTCAACACCAAAATGTCACAAAAGAGATCGAAGTGTCACAAGAGCAGTTGCAGACCCTTCTAGACTTGCCTGTTTACCCACAACTAGGACTCAACAGTTTTACAATAAAACAAAGTCATTCTAGACATTTCATGTGCAAAGCAAGTAGTCAATCATTTTCATAAGTAAGTAGCACTTCCAATGATATAAACGTGCATCAAACGCCTCGGACAATCATTGTCCAGAATTCAGAACACAATCAGCATAAATCAAATTCAACAAGTTGAACAAAGTAAGGTGTGACCATCTAAGATTACTCACAAAAGCTCTCTTATTTCTTACTGCTTCAAAATCACAACAATATTTAAAAGTGGTCGCTCTATACATTCCTCTATAATATTTAACATATATACAAATCACAATTGTATATGATTAAGAATTCATTTACTATTTTGCATGATTACGAATTCATTTATGTATACTAAATATTTATGATACATATTCGTGACAAATTTTCGGGTATTTCCTTACTAAACTGATGTAAATATCAATTGTACTTCAAAAGTTCCAAAATTCGTTCATTCAATTACTATTCCAGCTTTTGTTGGAAGCACCTCATTCGGGTCAAGTTTGCACAATTAAAAAGATCAAGAAAATGATGTATTTCTATAACAATCTCTTCTAGACAATTTTTCATCAGTGTCTTAAGTTTCTAATGATACCAAGATCATACAATTTGATTTATTATTCAATGAATTATGCTCAAAATACCATAAACTGTGTACATTTGAAATTTTGGTTAGAGCATGATCGTACATTCAGGTTGTATAATCCATATCTCTCAAATTCAATATCAAAAAATTTCAAACTTCATACCAATTTAACGCTAAGAGAATAAGCTACAACTTTAGTGAAAACACCTTAGTCTAATTCGGCCTACATCAATACAGTTTCTTTGATAACCTTAGGACATAATGTTTGTCTCGGTTAGTACTACAGCCTCAATCAAGGCTCAATTTCAAACTAGATTTTGAAAGTCTTAACGATAGAATTAAAATTCTACTTCTTCAAAAAAGTTGTAGACATATGTCTCTAATTTAATCTGAACTATGATTCATCTCATTTGGACATCTACATATTAAGATATCATCAAAATACCAAAGCATGTTTAATAAAAAAATCATAAACCTATCAATTTTTCAGATTTTTCTTAAACAGATTTCGGGTCTGATTTGCATGGCCATTTTGACCTCGACATTAAGGTATTTAGGCAACATCTTCTGCTAATCAAATGTTCCTCAATGTTTTGAAAGTCTAATGACACCAATATCATGCATTTTAGTTCAGTATCCTGTAAGTGATAACAAAAAATTCACAAACTGTTTTCATATGTCGACGAAACACTAATTTCAACTTTAAACCAAAATTTCAGACTCTTAAGGATAGAATTCAAATTCAATTTCTCTTAAAAATTGTAGCCGTATGTCTCTAGTTTAATCTAAATTAAAAATCATTCCACTTTAAGTTATGGCTAAAATACAAAAGCATAATCAGTGGAAACTATTATAGCTATAAAGATGAATAAGACTACTCTTACTTGTTTTGGCTTTAAAGTTGCAGATCACATAACTCTAACTCCCAAACATCCCAAGATCATCTTCATTTACGAAAGAGAGATGAGGTGTTTCGTGTAACAAGATGAAGAGCATGTTGAGAGGGTGGGAAATGATTGTCATGGATGAGAACAAACGACAAAGAGAAAAAAGGTGAGAACATTTGGCCAAAGAAGTCAAATAAAAGACCAATTAAAAGATGGTCTCTCCAAAAGTTACTTGGGTTTAATGTTGCGTGTGACACTTGTCACTTGCCATCTGTCCAACTTCCAAGACTCTAAATTATGTTATCTTATTTAACTAGTCCAATCAATTGCAATTCTTACTCTAATTGTTTTTCAATTTTTGATGACACTTATCAATAAATCACAAGGTCATTTATCAAAATGTTCACTGTCATTTGATAGTCATTTCTCCTATTATTTATTAATTGTCTGGTCACTTGGCATTTTTTCTAGTTCAAACATAATCAAAATTTCCAAAATTTCACCAAAAAAATTCTAACTCCATAAGTATACTCTCTCCATAAATTTGTTATACCAATAAACCACAATTCTCAATAAAATCACATTTATAAAATCAATTATACTCGAAAATTTTCAATAAATGCATGTAGAATTATTCACGTGCATGTGTATGTCATATAATGCATGAAATGCATGTCTAAATTTTCAATAAATTTTTATATAAAGGATCATAGGGTTCTAACCCTAATCATAGGATAATGGGATGTTACATATATAGCTAATTTGATAAGTGAATAATATTAGTTTTTTATTTATAAATGTTTGATAAAACTAGTTATTTAGCTTTTGTTTAGTTGAGCTTATACCAGTAGAGCCTTTTTTTATAGATCTTTTCTAAGAATAATTTTTTTAAGAAGATAGTTGACTATTTGACCGTTATTTAAAAAAGAGTTTTATTCAGTAAACTGTTTGACAACATAAAAATAAAACGCACTTTTAATTTTATCTATATTTTATTTTGTAATAAAAATTGTTTATGCACATAAATATTATTTAAAGTATATTAAACAATATGTAAAGCACAATACATTAATTAGTACATAATTTTAAACCATACGAAACATGTATGTGTAAAACATATCAAATATTTAAAGTATATTAAACAATATGAAAGTACAATGTATTAATTATTATATAATTTGTAGATATTGTGAAAATTACGTGTAATACATAATGACAAAAAATACTAAAAATATACTCAGTAATTAATCTGAAAAATATATCCAAAAAAATCATTTGAAATATTTTTTTAGAAGCTCCAAATTTTAGTTTCTTAAATATTTTGGCTGCCAAAAAATCCATATCCATTAAAGAAGTGTCTTTTTATTTTACAGTCAAACACCTATTTTGAAAAAACTTTTGTAGTGAAAAAAATACTTATTGACCTTCCAAAAGTTTATCCAACAGGCACTTAGTATAACTGTTTATGTATAAAATGACTTATAAAGATATAACTTAAAAAAAAAAGAACATTAGTATTATATATTATTATTTTTTAATATTATCGTAATAATTTAAATTTCACAATAATTAAGTTTATAATTATAATAAAAAGGATAGAACATAGAACATATAACAAACAAGAAGAATTATTATTATTAAGACTACTACTACTATCGTTACTTATTATTATTATTATTATTATTATTATTATTGTTATTACTAATGCTACTTTTTTTAGTGTAATTCTTCAGTATATAATAAAAGAGGACAACCTAGGCCCGGCCAATTTGGATATATTATGTTGTATCTGTGATCGATCGGCCAATTAGAGAGTTAAATGTGGCGTTTAATGCATCCACAAGGTCCCGTGAGAATTTAATGTGAAGTATACACTAGATTTGATGTGAATACTCTTAATATAGATCGTTGACTGCATCATAATAATTCATAAAAACATGATTTTTGGCACATTTTTTAAAGAAAAAATCAGCTGTGGCGCTTTCATTAGATATTTTTTACGAAATATGAGCAATTAAAACTCTTTTAGTGAGAAATTTATACTTCTAATTATCATCATCATCACACCTAATCTAAATTTCTGTAATAAAGTAAAGTTTTGAAAAATTTAATAGTACGCAACCTTATCTTTACATAATATAGAAGCTATTTCCGATAGACTCGTATGTAGATGTGACAATAAAAAAGTGACGTAGGTTAAAAAATTATACTCTTAATATGACTATTATATTTTTTAATAATTGATTAATAATTTTAAAGATAAAAGATATATTTTCCCTACAATTTAAAAGAATGTTATAAAAATTTCATCATCTTAAGGATGTGAATTCATTGAACATTACATGAATTAATAAATTCATAAATTATAATAATTATAATAAACTGTATTTTAACTTTATGACTACAAAGTTGCAAGTTTGAATCATAAAATTGACATTTTTGTTAAAATTACAATGGGAGGACTATTTATATTAATGACCTTCTTCCAAATCCTCACAAGTTAAAAAGTCTTGTGTTTATTATAATAAATTATTATTTTAAAATTTTAAAAAAGTAAATACCACATAACTTTCTTAAAATTTTCTTATTTACTCAAATTTTAATTTAATTTAAACACCTTACAACAAATTATTTAAAATTAATACAACAACAATAATAAATTCCGACATGCAAAATCTAGAAAGCTTCAATATTACGCTTTTTCAATATTTAAAAATTAATAATTCAACTAATATTTATAAATCTAATGTATTCGTGTCTTTTAAATAAACTGTATTAAATTCTTAAATACTCATTCTTCTAAAAGGGAAATTATAAGAACTAATTATTTGACTATTCGGTAAAGGAAGCAAAGAATTTATTTTTAACCATTATGTATGACCTTGTGATAGCTCACCCCATTCCTTAATTATGTTGGGAGGAGCGGGGCAATCCCCCACTTATAAAAATGGGGCTCATTTCATGATTAGTTATTTACCGTTTAGTGCGAGCTTCTTGATAAAAGAATTAATCTCGGCATTTGGCTGAAATACCATAGTTGCACAAAAAAAAAAAAAAAAACCACCAAAGAATTCTATAAAGTTCAGTTCTATCATAGAAAAGGTTTTAATTTTACATTCTTATATTAGAAAAGGAACACCTTCTCCTACTTTTAATTCCATCGATTCCAAATTTTAAATTACGAACTACGAATTGTACTATAATTTCGATATTAAGATTATACAGACCTAATCATAAACGACGTAACAGCAATTTAAGACTTAGCAACGGTTCTAACACACTTGGGGTGGACCTCGTACCCACATTCCAGGCACTGGTAAGCCCAGTTCCATCCTTGTTCCTTGCAATCACAACATATATATGGACCACCTCCGGTTCCTTCCGACACCAAAGTGAGCTCATGTCTGTGTCCGACATGGTACTCTGATCTTGGTAACATCTTTGCTTCTTCGTCCACTTGTTTTTCTAACAAACCCACTTTGGCGTCAGTGAAAGGGTACGCATTTTGCTGGTACAAGTTAATCAGGTTTCTTCCATTTTTTGTCAGAGTTTTTCCGTCAGGTCCTATGATTACCAGACAAGGAATACATCGAACGTCCAAGATCTTAGCAAGTGTTTTAATGGTTGGATCTCCGAAAGGCAAAGCTAGCCATGGCATGGTCAAGAAGTAAGAGTCGAATCCTTCTTGGTCACGATCGCTTGACACGAACACAATTTCGAAGTCTTCGTTTGATTTTGTACCATCGTCACTTGTCAGGTTCTGTTTGATCTTCAGGTATATGGATATTAGCCTAGGAGTGAACTTAACGCAGGGTAGACACCATTGGGCTGAGAAGTATAATCCTACTGTTTTACCTACCAATGAAGCAACAGGGACCTGCAAGAACCAAAGAACATAACATGTCAGGTCGGTATACCAGATTCAATCTTAGAGCATATAATCCCAGAAACAAGTTAGTTCCCAGAAACAAGTTAAGTTTAGGTGCTTTTGATCTTCACATGGTGGTGGACGAGTAGGTTCAGAAGGCAGCTGTCCTGAATCCTATATGGACCGATGGATATAACGAATTCATATCCTGTGATCCAACACCGGAGGTGATGTCAGATCCTATATCGAGAAAAACGGTAGAAAGCTTTGTCACGAGTTTAAAAACTTGAGTTGAATTTATTACTAAAACAAGCACACCCTAGTAAATGCCTGTCGACCCACTAAAAGGAAAAACGCCTATAAGTTAAAACAGTCCAGCAAGTTATGTCATGTCATGTCGGATCCTGGTCTGATTCATCTTGGAATACCCTTCAGGAAGACACTGTATTATTGAATTTTGAAGGCTTGATTCATGAAGTGATCATGTTCCTAAGAGTTCATTCTCCCCCAGGAGTGTGTCTTTTTTCTTACGGTTACTCTATGCTCCTGAATTATCATACATAAAAATTACAAATGATATGAATGCAATTAAAATAAAAGACAATTTTCCTATAATTTAAGAAATTTTAGAAAATAGCATTTCTTAAATTTGGTAAAAATAAAAAATGAAATATACACAATATGAATATCAAATATGAGTAATTAAATGCAGGAAGATTCAACCAAATTTATAAACAAATTCGAGTTAAATCAAATTTAATTGATTCAGATCGAGTTTAAAAATTATACTAAGTTGTTATATTAGTAACGTTTTAATAATTAGCACCTAATATTCATATTGTATGTACTTTGTCATTATATTTTAATTGAAATTTGAAAAGATATTTTTCTTAAACATTGAAAATTAAAAGAACTAAAAAATTTGAAGCTACAGAAAAAAAAATCTATGGCTTTTATCAGCATAATTATATAAAATTCTCGCTAAAAGTACTGACCTGATTTGGTGAGGTATGACTCAGAAGGTAATCTCTGTCGTGATTTATTAGTAACTTTGTTAGAGTTTGGCTTTCTTGCCTTTGCTTTTCTTCCATTTCCAATCCCGCCAATCTCTCCGTCGTAAACGGAAACGCGTCCATGCCGAAACGGTAGATAAGTTCCACCCCGTCTTTCCTCGTCGCTGCTTCCTCCTCATTCTCATCAGGTTGCAAAATGACTAAGCAAGGAATACTTTCAACGTCAAACTTCTTATCCAAATCTTTCCTTGCCTCCAAATCAGAAAATGGAACAGAGAGCCATGGCATGAATGAACGGTAATGATCGAATGCTTCCAATTCTTCATCAGATGACACATAAACAATCTCAAAGCTTGACCCTTCACTAGTTAGTTGTTTATAAGCATCGACCAGGGCCTTAGTGAAGTTTATACATGGTTGGTACCAGTTAGCTGAGAAGTATATTCCCAGAACTTTGCCTTCTAAATCAGACACCTTCACCTGCAAACACAGAGAAACTTTAAATTTTCGAACTTCGAGTGAATGAACGAACACCGACAATTATAACAATAACAATCAAATAAAAATTTCGCTCACATGCGAAATTTGAAGAAATCCACTTTATTCATAACTAATGAACTGAATTAGGAGCGATATTAGTTCGTATATATTCAAAATCACAGCACAAAATATCTTCTTTTTTTTCCTACGAAAGAGGATCTGAATTATAAAATTTTAGACTAATTTTCATTTAAACCGAAATGTCTCTTATTAAAAATAAGGCTCTGGTACAAATTTTAAACACCTACATATATAAAAAGAATTTAAATTCGTGACTTCATAAATGCGTGTGCATCTTAAGGTTAAAATATCATCCTTTTCGTAAGAAAACCTTCAGTGAAAAACAATTTCTTCGTCAGGAAAAAAAAAAAGATTGGCCTAGAACTTGGGAAAAAGACTTTACTTTGTTAGTAGCTCCTACGTTGTACAACGACGACGACAACACCTCCGCCTAGCACCCAGCACAAGAAGCTAAATTCAAAAGGTTAAAGAGACATGTTGCGCATAGCTAGTGACAAGTGTCCTGAAAAGCCAGTTGTTTCCACAAGGAATGGAGCCCATATTGATTAAAGCTTGCAAAATGATAACGTGTGTTATTTAAATTCACACTTTTTATATATTTATTCAAAATTTACTCAAAAAACAGTGACGAATAAAAATTTTCGTTTTTTAGTAATTACTCAAAGAATAATTACATGTATCGAAAAATTAAATCTGTCCTTTTTAATATTTACTTAGAAGAATTATAACGAACAATAATTTTTTTTAATTGCCTTTGTTAATTTAAAAAATTATTTGCTTTAAAAAAGTAATTTTAATAAAAATATTTTTAATTATTGTTATTTTTAAATTTATGCTTAAAATAAAAATAATATATATATGTATATAATATTCATAACGTAAATTAAGCAAATATTGTTAGAATAATAATTTAATATAAATTATTAATATACATTAAATTTTTAATTTAATTTTAATATCAATCATATTGATTGATGTATATATCTAATATTCATACAACTTACATATATTAATGTAACGTATATTTAGTTAAATAATTTTTATTAAATAATAAAAATTTAAAAATTCAAGAAATTTAAGAATAATGAATATTTTTAATAAATTACTTTATAAGTCTTTTAAAGATTATATAAATATTTTAATCAATTAGGTAAAAATTTATAAAATCTGAAAATAAAAATTTCATCACATTATTCACGTTATAAAGAAATACGGGAATTATTATTACCTTATAAATAAAAATAAAAACAATTATCACTAGAGAAAAAAAAGTTGACAAAAAATGTAATATCCAACCTGAAAATATGAAGAAGAATCAGAGTAGAAATCTACCAAAATCTAGAAGCTTTTGATCTCTCTCTCCCCCTCTCTCTAAGCAGAAGAAGTTTGCAGTTATGGAGCTTATGAAGAAATCTACCAAAACCTAGAAGCTCTTGATCTCTCTGTCTTTCTAACTATAAGAACTTTGCAGTTATGGAGTTTACAAATAAATCTACCAAGACCTAGAAGCTCTTGATCTCTCTCTCTCTCTCTCTCTAAGTAGAAGAACTTTGCAGTTATGGAGTTTACGAAGAAATCTCAAGAAAATAAAGAGAAAAACAAATTAAAAAGAACTTATCATCTCAGCTTCGAAACATTTTATACTGAGAAAAAGAAGATGAAGAGAGCTCAAAGGTATATGGAGATAGACAGAGAAAAAGGGACCTGAGCTCCATGAGAAGATAGAAGATAATCGCGATCTTTGGAGGCGAGAAGAGAACGGTATCTAGAGCATGTGATCTGTTCCTCTGTGTTGAAACGGTGCGTTTCAGGTTCAGCGTGCATGGTCCTATCTTCAACTCTCTCTCTCTATCTCAGCTCGGATTACGGAGCCGCGGGAGGTTTATCATCGCTCTTAGTGCTTACATTCTCGGGAATCATGAATCATGATCATTCCTTTTATTTATAGGTGGATACCTTGAATTATATATATTAAAAATTAATAAAATTTCAAATTTAATTTAGATTAAAATTTAATTACTTTATTTATATTTAAATAATAATTTAAAAACTATTTAAAAAACACTTGTATTAGTTAGCCGCTGTATTTTTAAACCCGGATCGAACCGATCGGTGACCGGTCGGTGGTTCGGTCCGGTTTATCCTTTAAAATTGACTATAAATTGATCCAGTCTGAACCGATTAAAACCGGTCAATTGTCTGATCGATCAGATAATTATTTTTTAATTTTTTTAATTTTTTTAAATATTTTT
>JANJEY010000006.1:993137-1015216 GCA_024703695.1 Erythroxylum cataractarum
TTTTTAAATATTTTTAATATTATATATAATTAAATATAATTATTGCATAATTATTACGTCACACCGGTTCAACCGGTTATTGAATCGATCGAACCGATCAAACAAGTGACTAATAAAGCCACCAATTCGATGACCGATCCGGATTTCAAAACATAGATCAGCCGAGCTACCATCATCGTAGAACGTAGATGCACCGGACACCGTGTAATCGCAGAACCAACACGTAGCCGTAGCCAATTCTTTAGAAACTTTCACTCTACTCTTCTCCCACACTGGTTCTGGTGAAGCCCCATTGATCACAGCCGTACACATCAAAGACCAAGGACACAGAGTGCAAAGTGTATGGCTCGATAAGCGAGTTATAGTTACATATGAGTGGCACAATAACATTTCCCTCACTACTTTTGTCATGATCCGTGGTGTCGTGAAAGACCTCCTTAATTCTTTTGCCTCTCCTATCCTTTCCCGTTCACGTGAAGCGTGATACCTGTGCTGTACCAAATGAATACGACAAGTCGACAATTGGTTTTGGACCGAATTTAAAGAAAAATTAATTTAAAATTATCAACAATAAATAATATTAATTTAAGTAAACAATTCAAAATTCTAATAATTACAAGATAACGTTAGATTGAGTGTTATTGATAATGAAACTTAACTCATTACCACTCATTAAAATACTTAAATTATATAAATGGTAAAAATTATTTTATTTATAAATTAATTTTGGTCTAAATTATAATAAAATAATAATATTTTTATAAAAACTATATTGAATTTAATTTAGATATATTAATAATCAAATATAATCAAGAATTTTAAAACTTAATCATTTATTCCTAAAAATTTTTAATTTAAAACTAATTTGTATATTTTAATACAATTAATACACACAATATGTTATATTATAATTGATTAAAAAGTCAACATATTCACTAGATAAGGTTCTTTGCTTTATTAGAACTGAGAAGGGTTATAATATGCACGGTCTTTTTTTTTTTGCATTTTTATAAAAAGACTAATTCCGTGATTTGTATATATGATTTTATAATTTCAAAGGAGCAACTTTACCGGCTATTCAAATACTTCACCTTATATATATATTATAGTTGATTATGATATTTAAAAAGTATATATTATTTAATTTAGTATCTCTTTAATTATTAGCCTTATGAACATGTGTAAGGCACACGTCTCCAAGAAAGTAAGATCTAACGGCGTTGACGGCGGGTAGTGTGTGAATGTTATCTTCTCTTTAATGGACATAAAAGGGTAGTGATAATGAGTTCAATGACGGCTTTAGAAAATCATTTTCCAAATTCTCGCCGAAAAAGGCTTATGGTAAAAAGATATGTGAATTTAAGTACATTTTTATTTGTAATTTATAATATTACATTTTGAATTATTTAAATTGTAATAAGTAGTATACTTTAACATTTTATAAATAATTTTAAAATTAAATTCTTATTATTTATCAGGAATATTATATTCTATTCAAACTCTCTAATGGTACTAAAAAATATTTATTATATTTTGAATGAGGTATAAAAATGATATTGAAGATAATATTAAGAAATAATTTAAACTTCTCATAAAATATTAAAATATAAATTACAATTTTTATTAATATATAATTTTATTTTTAAAACTATATTAATATCAAATGTCTTTAAATTACTCATTTAATGTTACAAAAATTAAATTACTAATTTAGCAATTAAAATTTTAAAAAGTTTCATATATAACTGTATATTAAAATGTTAATTTTTAATGATTAAAAACTCATTAATTTAACTGATTTTTAATGATTAAAAACTCATTAATTTAACGGTAAAAACTTTAAATTCTTTAAATTTTTAGTTCAGTTTTAAATTTGATTTATTTTAGCAATTTTTTGTTAAAAATTGTTTAATTTATTAATTAATACTTTTTTATAATGAAAAATTAATTAATTAATTTTTATTTAATAATTTTTAGGCTATAAATAATTGCTTTCGATTATATTTTAAATCTTTTAATTTTATTTAATTTTTAACAAATTTTATAATAACTAAATACGAATTAAATCTTTTAAAAATTTTAAAATATTATTAAATCGCACCTTTCACATATAAAATAAGACCTAAAGATAAACTTATGCTTTGTCATTAATAACATTTGAAAGGTAGGAGGGGCTTCAAACCGTGGAATGTTAGATTACGACTTACGACAGTTTAACTGCGAGATATCTTCAGAAATTAAATAATAATAATAATAATAATAAACGAGAGGAACAATTAATTTAGCTCTTGTAATTAACTAATTATTACATTTCGAGAGATTTAATGAGACAGCTGACGGGTGTCCAAGAACTAAGACAAGTGTCACATGAAACCGGTAAGTTAGGCTTGAAGTAGCTCAAGAATCAAAGTACACGTACCTTCTTGTAAGAGAAAAGCCAAAGCAGGTCGTATGTTTCATCATTCGGATTCTATGTTAATGATTACTATCCATCTAATAAATAAAGTAGATGGACATACTCATAAAGCATGGTAGACATAAAATAGTAAGAACAAGTCATCCGAACTTATCTTTTCTTATCTTTTCTTTTGTTGTAATAAAGGAAAAATAACTAATTACACGACAAGTCGCGGAAAATACGTTCCCGACAAATCTACTAAAAGGAGTACATGGCACTCAAAGGATGGACGATCAAAAAAAGTAGGACTGAGTGTAAAATTCTCAGCATAACCCGCTAACCAATCTATACAGTGGTTGCTATCATGGTAGATGTGGCGATGTACTACCGTCCAATTGCGCGTAAACAATTCATGAATCCTTTGAACCAGGCTCTTATGGACCATGGATCGGCTGACAGAGGAAGAGATGAGATGTAAAGCCACGGTCAAATCTTCTTCTAATACAATTCGCCAAAATCTGAGATTCCAAGCAAACGTGAGCCTTGTATACATCCCACAGATTTCTGCCACCACTGAAGAGCACCAGTCGAGATTGTGAACGAACCCGCCAAGCCAATCACTTGAACTATTTTGGAGGAGGTTGTTATAAAAGTGGACTTTTTTTTAAATATATATATGACATGTTGGGTTTGGCTCGACCTGCCCGAGATTTGTCAAGTCATAAGTCGACCTATTCTTAGCTACACGAGTTGACGTTGAGCCAAAAATAACTCAGACTCGCTCCGATCTATTGACATTTTAATTAAAACAAATTAATTAATTTTTATTAAGTAACATCTTTATAATTAAATTTTAATTTTGAAAAAATAAGAATAGCCTTTTTTAAATTTTTTCAAGTTTTTTAATTTTTTCAATTTTTAATTAATTTTATGACGGTCTAATATCAGTTAAACCTTTTAAACGTCGTGTTTTATTGATTTAACTTCTGGTCTAGTTTTGAAAATATAAAAAAAAACTAATTTTATCCTGAGATTATAAAAATTATTAAAATAAAATAATAATAAATATGTCAATAAATATCTGTATAAATTAAAAACTAAAATTAAAGTCAAAATAAAATTAGGAAATAGAGATAAAGTAAATAAATAAATAAAATAGTAGTTTCAAAAAATAAAAAATAACTAAAAATAAGTATTGCAAAAGTTTAAATTAATTAAAACTAGAAAATTGAAAAGGATCTTTTATGTAAATATCTTCATTCTTCAAAATTTTTTACTATGAATAAAGATTTTGGTAAATTTTAGTAAGATTATATTATTGTTAATTATCTCTTCGTTTATAGTTTAAATACAAATTTCTCATACCTTATCACTAAGGCGATAAGATCTGTTTTTAAAATTTATTTCTTAAAAAAAACTTTAGCCATACTTAGCAAATAGTGGATTGCATTAATTGTTAGTTGATTTTATCAGCAGTTAGCTAATATAACTGATAGTTGATTATATTATCTGATTTGACAGCAGATAATATCAGTTGTTTATTAAAGATGTTTGGTAAAATTAGTTGTTTATTATTAGTTGTTGATGTGTAAAATGACTTATGAAGATGTTATTTAAAAAAATTATAAGGACATGAATATTATATTTCTTAATATTTCCTTGAATATTCTTATAAAAATTTAGAATTTAGATATTTAATTTTACAAAAATTTAGTTTATAACTTAAAAAATATAATAATAATAATAATAATAGACAAACGTTAAACTATCTATTAATATGAATGATGCAACGAGGTACATCATATTAGTATTTTTCATATAATATGTATGAATTTTATTATTTAATAAATTAGATATTGATACTTATAGTACTACACAAATAAGATATATAGTAGTTATGCACTAAAAATATTAATTTGATGCGATTTTTTATGTTCAAAATTTTTAATATTATGATATTTTTAAATGTAAACTAATATTATAAAATTAAATAAAGATTAAAAATTTCAATTAATTCCTTTATTTTATTCTTCAAAAAGTACGCTAAAAAAAGCCAACTTTGAAAACAAATAATGCAAAAGTTGAGAGTAAAGTAGAGGACAATACTCTCATTATGCAAACAGCTAATCCTAAAAGCTCATCTTTTGAAACTTTTAAAAATTAGCTTATTAAAATTAAATAAGCTAATCAATAAACTATTCACCAGACACATCCATAGTTTTTTAAGACGGTCAAAAAGTTAAAAGTCAGCTGATAGCCTGATAAGCTGTTTGTCGAACACTCGTTAGAGAGGATTATGTGTAAACTTTTTACTTGAACACGTGGCAAAACCCAGATATTGTAGGGTCCAGTGGAGAACCCGTTGATTGGATGTTCATTGGATCAGTTGAAAAAACGTTCCAATGCTTTCAAGGCTACGATGTTTCATGGACTTTTAAGGATGTTGTAAGTCACAGTTTAAAGGGGAACAAATCTGTGCACCAACCTTGTCCCATTTGATCCAAGTCATTCATTTGTGTGGGACCCGCATAAATAGATGACACACAAATGGATGGCTTTGATCAAATAGAACATAATTGGTACACAAATTTAGAGACAGAAGATTTAAAAGTGGGAATAGTTGTAAGGTCTAAGCATGCTTACCCATTTAATTTATTGTAATGAATAGTTGAGATAGCTTGGGCACAGGACAGAAGGAAGAGAAGATCTGTTATCTGTTAAGACAGCTCGAGAAACGTTGTTTGGATCAAAATTGCATGTTGATATTATTTTTAAATAATTAATTAAAGTAATAATATTTTATATAATTATATCAAAATAATGTTATTTTAATGAGAATATTTGAGTTGTTTTTACTCAATCATATATCCTAATTTGTACCTATTTAGTACCCTTTTGTTCTCAGCCATTCAATATTGAGATGTTTTTACCCAATCGTATCTCCTAATTTGTACCTATTTAGTATCCTTTTGATCTCAACCATCCAAAATAAGGTTATTTTAATGAGAATATTTGATTGGAATAGGTACAAATTAAGAGATATGATTGGATAAAAACATCTCAAATATTCTCATTAAAATAACTTTATTTTATGGCTGAGATCAAAAGGGAACAAAGAGTACTAGATAGGAAGTACAAAAGATCTGTTCCTATGAAATAATCCTTTAGATATGAATTTGACTTCAAGTATCGATCAATCTTAACTTGATCTGTTGACTTTAAATGAAGTCGAATTCCTTAAAAATGTCATTTTTAATGATTTAATTTAATTTTTTTAATAAAATTAAAATTTTGTTTTAATTCATTTACACTATTATTGTTAATAATGATTTAAATATTAAATTTAAAATTACAAATAAATTAATTTTATAAGTTAAATTAAAATTTTATTTTAATAAATGTTAATAATAAATTTAAGATATTTATTAAAATAAATAATTAAACAAATGTAAGATTGAAGGATTTTTATTTATAAATAAATATTTTTATTTTGATCAATATATTTTATTAGTAGATATAATTAGGTTGGTTGCATTGGCAAGTGTTTAAAATTAAAAGGGAAAAACATCAAGGGACAACAAATAATTTAAAGTATGTAGAGATGATATAAACAACATCAATGGCTATGAAAATCACTAAAATAATTATTTCCTAACTTTTTCCTCTAAAAAAGTAGAAGATAAGTTAGTATACACTTGATAAGGAAAGGGTAATCCCGGCCCAAAAGCTATCTGAATTCAGTCTCGGACTTCAGGTTGGATTAAAAAACACGAGCTTAATTAGGTCAAAAATTTCGGTTTCGAGGTGACTCCAAACTCGAAATCTAGTTAAGTCAAACTTTATTGGACTCTTTTGCCACCTCTACTCTTCCTTTCCTAAAAGTCAATACAGTATACCTGAATCTTGTTAATTTACTACTTCCTGCAACTCTTGATCCCACTGTGACGACCAAATTTGTTCAATTCCATAAACAGATCAGTTGTATCTCATGTCCTATCACCAATAATCACCACAAGAACAAACTCCATTGACAAAATGATGGAATCTATTAGTGTCCCTCACGAAGATTTCTCTTTGTTCATATCTGGATATGAATTTTATGACAGAATGACAATCTCCACAGATTCTGAGGTTTTTAATCACTCTAAGAGAAGATCCTGGACTGGTGTTTAGGATTCCAAGAACTACTGCTAACTTCTCACTGTGACCACACAGGATCTGTTCCTTGTCCTGTTCATCCACATCTTGCAGCACATAATCTGTGTGTGGAATGTAACCTGATCTTTTCATTTCCATGATTAACTGGGCCAACTTAACACTAATTTGACTCATTTGTGAATGTGATTTATCTCCAGCCATAAGCATATGTACTGTATTTTTAATCTCAATCCAGCTGCAGCCTGGTTTCTTCCTTAAACCTCTGCTCTTCATCATCTCTCTCACTGAATCTACTTGAACCCACATCGACTTTGAAGCGTAAATATTTGACAAGAGAATGAAATTCCCAGGATTTCTTGGTTCCAGTTCAAAAAGTTTATTTGCAGCAATCTCACCTAGTGTGACATTGTTGTGAATTCTACATGAGCTAAGTAAAGCACCCCAAACACAAGCATCAGGCTGAAAAGGCATCTTCTTGATCATATCAAACGCTTCATCTAGCTTTCCAGCACGACCAGAAAGGGTAACCATACAAGCATAATGCTCCATTTTAGCTTCAATTCCATGATCTCTAGACATGCTATGAAAATGATACCACCCGTCCCTAGTTCGGCCACTTTGAACGCAAGCAGATAACAGGCAAGTGAAGCTAATAGAATCAGGCTTTTGCCCTCTCCCTTTCATCAACTCAAAAAGGGATATAACTTCATCTGTTTTACCATGCATTGCATGTCCATTTAGTAATGCATTCCAGCAAACCAAGTTTTTGGTGGATATCATTTCAAAACAAAGCCAGGAGAGATGTATCCTTCCACACTTAGCATACATGTCAATTACTGCACTTCCTACGTGAACATCATAAGATATCCCTCTTTTAAGAGAAAAACAATGTGCAGCTTTCCCATGCATCAATGCTGCAATATTTCCACAAGCCGGAAGCAAAGACGGGATAGTTCTAGAGTTTGGTTTAACCCCCTCAACCTGCATCTCCCTGAAAAGCTCTAAAGCCTCAATGTCCTTCCCATGCCGTGAGCAACTGGCAATAATTGATGTCCAAGAAACAACATTCAAATCCATTCGTTGCCTCTTGAATTTGTCAAACGACTCTAACGCATTGTCTATGCAACCATTTCGCGAAAGTCCCGTAACTAAAGCATTACAAGAACCTATATCTTTCTCATCCACTTCATCAAACACTTTTGACATCTCCATTGTACTTCTACACTTTCCATACATATCAATAGAATGCAAACATACCATAATGCAAGCTACAAAGAACCCAAAACCCTAAAGCTCCTCCAACACAAAAAAAACCCCAGATTTTTAATTTTCTCGTTCCGTCATTTTATCAAAAAGTTAAGATGCAATTATCACACCTTGACTTCATACTAACTACCAAACAACAATGACTTACAAGCCTCAACAAGCTGAAAAGGACAGCTTAAGTGAAATCATAAAAATGCACAAGTAACTCAAACCCTATGTTCTTGGTAATCTCGTTCTGTCATTTTATCAAACATTTTCAGTTCATAATAAAACAATTGCCAAATCAATACGAAACCGGGCTCAGTCCAAATACAATTAAGTGACTTCGTAATAAAACAATTCCCAAATGAATACGAAACTGCACTCAGTCCAAATCAAATTGACTTCACAATAAAACAATTGCCTAATGAATACGAAACTGGACTCAGTCCAGATACAATTAAGAGAAGCAAGATCACTAGGACAGTGTCAATGTAAATCAATTGGTAGAATGGATATAGATCAGAAACCTGGTTGTCACTCGCGAACCTGCTCTTGAGAATGGAGCCTTTAGCCTAATTCGTATAGTGACTTTCATGCCTATTAATGTATTATTATATTCAACATAAATTTAAAAATTATATTATGTGAAACGAATTAAATAAATGAAAATATAAAATTAATAATTATAATAAATTATTAGATCCAATCATATTTATTATTTCCGTTTTTAAATTTAACAAAAAAAATTCTATTTGGTCAAATTACAATTTTTGCCAATATTTCTAAGCTTGATAGTTTTAGAAATTGCTTAATCGAAAGTGACCGATTGTCCAATTTGTTGTCATTCCTATTTATCAGGCGAACAAAAGGACAAAACAAGGGAACGAGGACTTGGTGACCAACCATTGCACAAGGGCACAAGTGGAACACAAGGTGGAGTCATCGCCAAAGTAAACAAGGGCAAAAGTGGAAACCTTTAATGCTTTTCTATGCTGCAGAACTCTTGAGAAACACAAAACGATCAACTCAGGAGTCAGGACACTTCAATGGTTCACAAACTATACTCACGATCAAATTCTTACATCTTGTTCTTTTCTTTTCTTCTTGTTCTTAAAGCAACATCCCAGAGCCTGCCACCGGCAACCTACGACGGGTTCGTTTATCGGAGTTACGGAGGTGGTCCTGACTCCATCTTGATCGAAGCTTTCTATGACCCTGTCTGTCCTGACAGTAGAGACTCTTGGCCTCCTCTGAAACAAGCTCTTCATCACTACGGTTCTGACGTTTGGCTCGTCGTTCATCTGCTTCCCTTGCCGTCAGGAACTCTTCTTTTATCGCTTTGCTTCCTTTCAGAACATAACTTTTGTTGGTTTTGATTGTTTGACGTTATTGGTTTGTCTTCCAAATTGCAAAATTTTGGTTCCGTGTAGTTCTTTCTTCTTCTCTTCCAATCACAGACTGAAATTTTTCGAGACCCTGTAAAGTTATACGAGTAAACAAGCTAGATCTTCCATTAATGATTGTTTAGTGACTTTCTGCAGATACCATGATAATGCATTTGCTGCTTCGCGTGCTCTGCATATTGTCAATGGACTGAACAGTTCCGCCACGTTCTTACTGTTGGAGCATTTCTTCAATGATCAGGTAAAAGATTTGTGAATGATTTTATGCAGAGGTTCTTTATTTTCTGGTTTAGCTCACAAGTTAAAACTGGCTTGACCAGTTATCGTTTTGACCCTAACCCGATCGACCTTTAGATTTAGACTGCTTGAGTCCGATCGTGCCGGACTTCAGACCATGACTACCGAAAATATGGGACCGGGTCGGCCGACCATGACTAGTTAAACAACTTCTGGTTTTTGCAATTCATTAAGTTTTGCTTTTAATCTTTAACTCCCTTTGAATTGGAGTTCCCTAGTTCTTGGAGTGCTGGATTGGACATTATATGAATACTGATTCTGCTATAACAAAATAAGCTGGTGTCTGGTGTATTGCTATTACCTGCTTTACTGACTGGACTGGACTGGACTGAACATCTATGTATGTGTCGCAGGCGAGATTTTACGGTGACAACACAGGTCACTTGTCAAGATTTACGGTCGTGAAAGAAATAGTAGATTTTGCGGCTGAAACGGTTGGAAGTTCCTATCATTCTGGGATTGAAGCTGGCTTCACTGACCGACAAACAGATCTAAAAACCAGGATTTCCTTTAAGGTATCTTCTGTTTCAATGTTTCTAGTCCATTGGATTACTTGTCCGACTTTAATTAGATAAAGTCAAATATCTACACTAATTACATCAACTTTCCTAACAGAATCTTCATTTTCCTTTTTCTTTGTTTCGTGTGATTCAGTACAGTACTTCCAGAGGAGTGTTCGCCACACCAACTTTCCTGATCAATGGATTTGTCTTGCCTGATTCTGGCTCTGCCATAGATTACAATGGATGGCTTAAGTTCATCGATCCACTCATTAGTGCAAAGCGTCACTAAAGAAAAAGAAAACAAAAGGATGCTTTTACTGACATCCCCAAGTTCTTCTCTTGCTTTTAATTGATGGGATTTATGTGTGTCCTCCTCCTAGTACGTGTAATAATAACAACAATAAACAATTCGGTTCTGAGCTTATTAGTACATGGACATGAATAAAAAGTACTTCTATGTGAACAGTACCATTTGGGGTAACAATGGGCTTTTTCGTCAAAATTTTTAAAAATTAAAAATACAAAATAATTTATTTTGTTAATTAGATTAAGGTTTCGGGTTTGTCCATATCCAAGTTTATTCGAAGTCCAACTCTTATAAACAAAATGATGTTGTTTTATTTAAAATAATTAAATCTCAAGTTTGCTCAAGCCTAATCTTGACTCATTGATCAGCCCATTAAAAATAACCTAAGAAATATCTGTTCTAACTTCTTCTTTTTTTGTTATCCACGAGATATCTTAAGAGGGTCTCAATTATGAAAAAACACCTTTAAGTCATTCACACTTAGATTAATTCCCACTCGAACCAGATAGGTTCTTTGTGGGAAACAAAGTTATGGTCCCAAGTTTTAAACGACTGCATACATAAGGACGGTTCAACTCACCTGCATCCTAAAGTTCTGTTCTAATATTTTTTAAATTGAAGATTGTGGATTATATTACAATTGGGATGATTACAAATAATTCAAATGTAACTATGAAGAATACGATCATAACGGTTCAAGACTCCGCGTACAATCGAGTTTTTGTAATTCACGTGTTTCAGTTAGATTTCGACTGAATGTTAATGATAACGATGATAGTAATGATTCGAAAAATAATTAAAAATTATATAGTAATTGTTCTATTCAATAAAGCGGCCATAGATTTTTCCTATCAGAGATCACTATCAATTAGGATAGTATTTGCTTGACTAAGTTGAAGCCGACTCAATATGAAATCTTTTATTTGTGGTTCTAATGATCCTATCATACGACATACAAATAAAGATAACATCCTTTTAGATAATAATATTAAAATAACAAATATCTTTTGAGTTTAGCCGTCAAGTTAGTAGAGTAAAAGAAAATGAGGCTAAAAAATTATATAATCAAATCTTCTTACTTATATTTTTTCGATTGAATTTATTGTACATAGAACTTGTCTAGTATAATACGTCAATTCGAAGATTTACTCAATAAATATCTAAAAAATAGTAGATGCAGGTTTTTACGTTATTTATTTTTTTGAGTTGATTTCTCATATTCGAGTTAAATTTAATTTATAAATTTCAATCAAAAATCATATCAAATCGAACTCTACTTGTGATAGGATAAGCAGCAACCTCGTTTTTGTTTGGACTTGTGCTAAGAGAGAAGTGGGCTTGAATAGGTCACGTGATATTCAAAATAACACCAAAGCAAACCGCCAAATTGTTCTCTTCTCGACCGGCGCCGTATGAGGACAAAAAACGGAGACGGTGTCGGATCAAGAAACCATATACTAGAGGGTGTCGTACTAGCTCAGAACGACGACGGTTCGGGTCAGAAATCTGGGAGGGAGAGTTGGTTAGGGTAGTTTAGGGTATATGAAGCAAAAGACGCCTCCTCGAGCAGTTTCAGGGCTTAAAAGAAGAAACGAAGCCGTACAAGAGGGCAGAGCAGAGCACAACAGCTCAGTTTATCTCCATAACTTCACGGTACGTGATACCTTCTTCGTCAGATCCATTTCAAAGACCCTAATTATCTGAGAAAATCTTCTGCTGAAGAATTAAATTAGAGTTTGTAGTTTGTTGGAACAGAGAAGATGGACCGGTACCAGAGAGTAGAGAAGCCAAAAGCCGAGACGCCAATCGACGAGAACGAGATTCGGATTACTAGTCAAGGAAGGACGCGCAACTATATCTCTTATGCTATGAGTCTGCTTCAAGTATGCTTTCTTCTTATATGACGTTGTTTTGGTGTTTTTTCTTTTATTAGTATGTTGTTATCTCTGTTTTGATTGGTTGTGAATTTGGATGAATAAGTTTTATTTGTGTTCTATGATTTTTTAAGAGATTGAGTGATTTTTAAGTTCTTTCTGTTTGCTCATATATGTTGTTTGATGTACTTTTTATGCTTTTGTAGGAGAAGGATTCGAATGAAATTGTGTTCAAGGCAATGGGAAGAGCCATTAATAAGACTGTGACTATAGTGGAGTTAATCAAGGTTTTTCATGCTCGATAAAGTTCTTAAGAGTGTGTATGCATGCACGTACGTGCGTATGGTTCATGGGGTTTGATGATTGATGATAACGTATTATGTTTACCATGGCTGCAGAGAAGAATTGTTGGCCTTCATCAGATTACATCAATTGGCTCCATGGATATTACCGATACATGGGAACCCCTTGAAGAAGGCCTCCTTCCGTAAGAGAATTTAATTAGCTTCTTTTGGCTTGTATTGTCATGTTTGTGAGGAACTCACTTTTTATTTCTTTTGTTGCTTTCATATTGCAGACTGGAAACCACAAGACATGTGTCTATGATCACGATAATTCTTTCCAATATGGAAATGAATACATGTGCTGTTGGGCGAGTTTCTATTTCACCAATGCAAATATATACTTAATTTTTTGCTATCATATTATGATTACCACTGTATCATCATTATGATCATTATGTGGTGCTTGATTTGTGAATCTGGAGAAGAAGCACCACTGTGATATGGGAATATTGCTTTTTGCCAACATTCATTACCAATCTTAAATTAATTATAAACTTCCATTGTCTCACAAATTGCTATACCCTCAGGTATCAGCCTCCATTACCGGCGGACCAGGTGAAGGCATCGACAATGTTTGATTATGAGGCTGGTATGCATGTTTATGATCAACTTCATTGTTTGAAATGTCAACACTTGCATGTGGCTTAGTAGCTTTTGGTTGCAGAGGGCTTACCAAGTGGTCGAGGTAGAGGTCAGAGTGGTAGAGGGAGGATGAATAGCCGAGGTACATTTTCATGGAATTGAAAAGTGATGAGATGCGATAATGCACTTGATTGAGAAGTGTCTTGACACTTAGAATCTGGAATTCTTTGGGTACATGATCTGAATTGGATTTTCTATATAGGGAATGGTTATGTATCTGCTGAGTATGATGATGGAGGTTGGGATCGTAACCGAGGTGGTGCTAGAGGTAGGGGCAGGGGTCAAGGAAGAGGTCGCGGTTTTCGTGGCCGCAGAAGGGGAGGGTACAATGGACCTCAGGTTGATATGCAACAAGATGGGGGCTACTATTATGAAGGACATGTTCAAGGCCGTGGTACCTTTTCTTTCCTGGCCTTTTGTTTTCTTTAGTATTTGTATGTCTTCATACTCTAGGCTTAAATTATGCTCGGTGTTTTACGAGGCAGTCCTTTTTCAATTCAAGTTACTCATTGTTTAACCTTGAACCTAAATTGATTAGTTTACCATGGTTTAGGATTGGAAACTCAAGTTCAAGAAATTTTCCAATTGAACAAGTTGCACTTTATTTCAATTTAAAAAAATAATTGGAGCAATTTAATGTGCAAGAAAAATACTTATTTGATTGCTCAGCTCCTCTGGTGACGCAAATATGATTCGTTAAGAAAGTATGAATCAAGAGCTTGCTATGGAGAAGGGGTTTAATTACCCCTCCTTTGATAAAAAACTCTGATATTTAAAAATACAGTTCTTTGTACTAATATGAATGCCTGACATTTTGAATAACAAGGTTTACTTCTGTGCATGATTAGATTGATATAAACATAATTGTTATTATATTCCACCTATGTATTACCTACAGTCTTGAGTATGGTAAATAAGGTGTTCGCAATGAGGGAAGTCTCATTACAGCTTTTTAAGATCCATATGCAAAGGTTTCGAAGCAAAATAATTTTGGACAACCCTCGCTGCCATAAGATTCAGTTATGACAATTATGCAATATAATCCAGTTATGGGGATTTAGACTCTGAGAGGATATTAATTGTGCTATATTTGTAGGTGGTGGCCGTGGAAGGGGGAACCGTGGAAGGGGCCGTGGCTTTAGATCAAATGTTCTGATCCAGGCTGCTGCATGAGGTCGTTTGGCTTTCCTTGAATGCACGCAATTTAGCTCTTTGATACTGTCTCCAGTTTCATGTTTATCATCTTTTTCATATGTGTTTTTCCATTTCGTTCGTTTTTTAGTCTCAACTAGTAGTGTTAACTTTAGGATATATTCATGTGTAACTTCCGTAGACTAGTCTTCGTAGCTTGAACCTGTGGCCTTACAACAAGCCCCATTTCTTTGTTTTTGTTAGATGTATAAGGGGTTCTTGAGCAATTGTAACGTTTTGTTTTCTTAGTTAACAGTGCATTCTTTTATTTATATGCTTTTTCTATATTTTAGTCTTTCGAGCAAAAGAAACAAGTGGTTCCTTGTTAGTTTTCTGTTTATTGTGGACTAATGTTGAAGATTGTGGAACCACTTCAGTGTTTAGAATATGGGCAAAAGGCCATTCATCAAGCGTCAGGCTGCTTATTTAAGTCAATTCCAGACACCGGCTTAGGTTCGTATAACATGTTCTTAATGATAGTTGACCCAACACAATTATCTGAACTTTAGATGTTTAGTATTCACTTCCCTAAACTGATGTAAACGTTAATCATGTTTAACGATTTCACAAACTGATAGAAAAATTGAAACATATTTAAGAGTCTGAATAATGTGCTTTAAGTGATGTTTAAAACAATTGTGAGCATTTGGTAATCCAAGTAGTGGAGTTAAGTCTTTTTACGAGTCTTCTAATTTAAGACGTTGAAGGTTCGGCTTACAGTGAGGTGAGGTGTAACTCACATTATCTTTAAAGAGGATGGTTGGGACTTGTTAAGTGTCATCTTAATCGAAATTATTATTTGATTGATTGGTTCTGCCATATATGTTAGATTTACTAACCTTACAGTAAAGCTGAACAATGCGTGCCTTATTCAAATACCCTCCTAAGCTATTTTCAATCACTTCCATGATTGAGCTTCATAAGAACAGATGTAAAGAAAGTAGAAAATAAATGCATCCTATGATTGCCAAATTGCAATTGTTTAGCCGCCAAATTTCAGGAGCCCCATTCTTGCAGCCTACGCAATATTGTTTTGTTATGGCCAGTTGGCATCTGGTGGCCATGTTCGGTATGTAAATTAATTGTAGGACCAGGAAACTTGTAAGACAATGCTTGACGGTGTTGGCTTTACATGATAACAAGTTCAGTTAAAGCCTAGATAGGGATAGGCAAAAGGGTGTGGAAGCTTGGTTCAATCTAGGATGACCAAATCTTATGATTGACTGACCTTGTTGTCATATGATGACAATTTAGAGAGTTCACCTAAAATCTTGAAGGTTACCATGTGCGAAAATACGTTGAGACCCACAAATAATAATTCGACTGGATTTATCGTTTAATTTTGAGTGGTGGCAGCATATTATTTACAAGTTATTGTGAGTGTTCGATAATTTATTTAATATGAATTCGAAGGATAATGGTTGCGGGTTTATATATATATATATATGTATATATTGACTGTATATGAGAGATGCAAGATAATTTCTTATGAAGTTTTTCATTTTAATAGTATTCTTGCCTAGTATTTTAATTTGGGAATGTTAAAGGAATATATTTGTTTGATGTAATTTTGAACTTATCCGACAATTTAATGAGATTTTCACCATCAACTTTCTTACTGAAGTGAGGCTGATTAGTTTGGGTCATCTGACTAACATCTGCTATGATTCCCTGATGCCAATTATGTGATTGTGATTATGAACTATAACAAAACTTTTTTTGGTCTCCTAATGACATGATTCAACAATTGAGAATGGATTATCGATTAGGGTTAGAATTAAGTTAGGTCGAGTTTGGGCCACTTGTGACATAGGCTTGCCCCTTTTTTTTTTTTTTAATTTTAGCTCGGAATAGGCCTAACTCAACCGATTGAGTTTTGTAATAACAACATTGTTTTAACGTTTTGGTCTAATTAGTTTGAATAGTTTAAAATTCAGTCAATTTGAACTTTTGTTCGTTAACTCATGGTGAGCTAGGGTCGGTCTGGCATCCCTACTAAGCATAATTGTGATGATCAAAATTTTGGTATGACTCAATTTTTTAAATTATCAACTCATCAAAGCATTTGATTATATTATTTGATATGCGATATGTGATTAACAAATATTGTAAATTCTTGAAAGAGATCAAAGTTAAAAATAACAAAGCATCAGCTTTTCAGAACTCTTTAATGGAAAATATTAAGGCACATGTTGCACCAGACCAAACTAATAAGCGATTGTATGATATTAATAGGTCAAAACAAAACCATGTGAAGTGACATGATATGATCTAACCCAAAATATTAGAAAATTGAAAGTTGCTTGTATCTTTCTTCAAATTGGCAACAACTAGCACATTAAAAATACGAACAAAACTCCATGGATAGTGGAGTGAGTTCTTGAACTTTTCACGGCTCTTCTGTTGGGTATGGCATGTGAGCATTGCAATGATAGAGGTAGAACATGGGAATAATTGATTGAGTCTCAGAATTCTGACAGGCACTTTCTGAGATAAGTTTAATGTAAATTTAGGGCATCATATGTAAGGTTGTTGCATTAAGGAAGTCTGATCTCTGGTTCCTTATTTATAGAGGCAGTTCTTGTCCTTGCAAATGCCACATTGTTGCTCTCTTCCATCTTGCTCCATTTTTTATTACAGTTGCTTGTAAAGAAAATGGCAAAGCTGGTGTATACATTGGTGATCTTGGTTCAGTTCTGGTCTTATGCTATGGCCTATGCTTCTTCAGGATGGACAAAAGCTCATGCTACGTTTTATGGTGGTAGTGATGCTTCAGGAACTATGGGTTAGATTGTTAGAATCTCAACCTCTTTTCCTGTAGTTTGTTCATGTTGTTTGATTCTGATATGTTTTGGGGTTGACAGTTTTTACTTCTTTTTTCTTTACCAGGAGGAGCTTGTGGTTACGGAGATTTATATTCAACTGGTTATGGGACTAGAACAGCTGCTCTCAGCACAGCTTTGTTCAACAATGGAGGTTCCTGTGGAGAATGTTACAAGATCGTATGTGACTATCAAACTGACCCCACATGGTGTATCAAAGGAAGGTCTGTAACCATTACTGCAACCAACTTCTGCCCTCCAAACTATGCTCTTCCAAACAACAATGGAGGTTGGTGCAACCCTCCTCTCAATCACTTCGACATGGCTCAACCTGCTTGGGAAAAGATCGGCATTTATAAGGGTGGGATCGTCCCTGTTCTCTTCCAGAGGTACGTGAAACTGAAACGTATCTGATCCTGATAAAACTCAGACTTTCAAGTTTACCTTAGGAAACCTGTCAAACCCTGATATGGATCTTACATCAAAAGTAGAAGTGGCAAATAGCCGGGCTGGGCTGACCCTCTTATCAGTTAAGCCTGAGCTCAAACTCGGTTAAATCTAATCTGTCCTGTTAACTTCGGAATAATCTAACTCGATTTTTATTAATGTTATCGTGATGGACCTTAAATTTATGAATAATCTGCACTGTCAAAAATCTAAACGAACATAAAAATTTTGTTCTTAAAAGATATGTTGGGCTAAACCAGAGGCTTAATGTGCAGGGTTCCATGTAAGAAGCATGGTGGAGTTAGATTCACCATTAATGGGAGAGACTATTTCGAGCTCGTACTGATAAGTAACGTTGCAGGAGCTGGATCAATCCAGTCTGTATCAGTGAAAGGTTCGAAAACAGAATGGTTGGCCATGTCAAGGAACTGGGGAGCTAATTGGCAATCAAATGCATATCTAAACGGTCAATCCTTGTCCTTCAGGATCACTACTACTGATGGAGAAACCAAATTGTTCACAGACATTGTTCCATCAGGTTGGAGTTTTGGTCAGACTTTCTCTAGCAATGTACAGTTCTGATGCAACTAAACTGGTGCGTCAGTTCCTCCAGAGTTCAGGATTTGTTCAGGCTGAGGCGTGCTTGTATTTTTTTTTTTTCCCTGAAGCAGCCCCGCCTCCATGTCAAACTGCCTATTGCATTGTGGAGGATGCTTATAATCCCATGAACTCTTGGTTTAATTTCCAAGATTTTAATTTTTTTTACTCAAGATACAATAGACTTGTCAATGTAATTTTCTTATACGGAGTTGTTTCAATTTTATTATATTATGTATAATTTTATGTCTAAAAGAAATTAATGATGTCCTAACTCAAAATTTTATTATTTCTTTTGTTCCGGTCAGTTCAAATGTTTTTGATCGATCTAAAATTTAATTAAACTTTGAACAAGACTGAATTTTAGAATTTAAAATCATCATAATGTGATGTAAATGTGCTTGTTTCTCTACTTATATAGATTACAATTCAACTGCTTCAATCATCAAAAGCTTAAAATCTTATTATAATTTTTTTTTCGTATGGTGAATGGTTGACCCTATTCACCGTATGCATATATAAAATAATAAAATAATTAGCAATTATATATATTTTAAAAAGCTACTTCACTATTGAGATATTATATTACATAATTTATAATTATTTATTAAATTAAGTATGCTTAATAATGAAACCATATCTTTATCGTTGGGTCCTTGCAACAACTTTTAAGGTCATCGTCTGATTCTATGTTTCAGTTCGTTTGTACTCTTTTCTTTGGAAGCTTGTACTTTCAGGTACATCCCTTTAACTAAAGTGCCGACGGAGTGACCTTTCTACCTAATATACTTATTGGGTGTCACCAAATCCTCCTTGAGGATCAATCAAGAATTTGTCTTTCTCGTTTTATTCCGTAGTTTGTACTAATTTTTCTTTAATAAAAAAAAGTGCATATTGGTAGCTATAATCTTTTTAGGCTCGTTCAATTTTGTTCAGTCTCGTCCGGCCCAATTTTGACTCAAATTGATCGAGTCATAGGTAAAGTCACGAACTAAAATAATTTGGATGGCCCAATAACATAAACAATGTCGTTTTATAAATATTTTTATAAAAAGTAAAGGTGGGCTAGGCTGGGCTACAATCGGTAAGTTGGTTGGTCAGCTCTAGTGTCCAGTCCAACCTACTGACATTCTTAATTTTTTTAATATAAAAATTAAAAAATTTATTATTATGACTGATATTGTTTAAATTATATTATATAATATATCATAAATTATTTTTTATAAGTTGAGATACTTTAGACAATATTAATAATAATTATTATAAAGACTACTAAAATAATAACGATATAACCGATGTATAAAAAGTATAAGATAATAAATATTTTTTTTTCTAACAAATATAAATAAACTCTTAAAAATTACAAAAATCTAAATAAACTCCTACTAATTTGATGTTTATAGGTTAAACATTAATGATACTTTAAAATTTGGGCTGGGCCCATGCACATACGCTTCAATGCTACTCCAAAAGTACGTTTGATCATCGAGTGACATAAGTTGCTGTACCTAAACAAACAAAACTTGCAGGTTGGTTATGGAGGTCAACTTGATAATACAAGCAAACACCCTCTTTAGTTCTTAAGCAGAATAAACAATAACAGAGTAAGTGTGTCATTTGCTTGTCTTCTTCTGTACATCCACGAACACTACTCCAATTATTATGGTTCTTGATCACCAATTCTCTTAACAACCTTATCCTCCTCTTTAACAACTCTTAACGAACATATCACTCCAGTTCAATTCCTTCTATAAATTCAGAAGCTTCTTCATTCAAATTTGTATTCAGATAAACAAAAGTTGTTAGTGTCAAAGCTTGTAAGTTTCAATCATGGCAGCTTTAGTTACTCTCGTTTTTGCTGCTATTTTTATCATTTCTTCTTCTGTAAAAGCTCTCACCCCAAACTACTATGAACATTCATGTCCAAATCTAGAGTCCACTGTCACGAATGCTGTTCAAAAAGCTATGTTGAATGATAATACAGTTCCTGCTGCTCTGCTTCGGATGCACTTTCACGATTGCTTCATTAGAGTAACCATTTTTCTTTTGTTTTCTTTAGCTTTATCCTTAAAACAAACCCATCAATTAGACTTTGGTTTTTAGCAGATTCCAATGACATGTTCTTCGAATGTGTATTTTTATGATTAGGGATGTGATGCTTCTGTGCTCCTGGAATCGAAGGGACAGAACAAAGCAGAAAAGGACGGACCTCCTAATATTTCACTGCATGCTTTTTATGTGATTGACAATGCAAAGAAAGCTGTAGAATCTATGTGCCCTGGAGTGGTATCTTGTGCTGATATTCTGGCTCTAGCTGCTAGAGATGCTGTACATTTGGTCAGTATCTATGTAAACACTTATCCATCTGTTTCTTAAAACCTTGTGACTGATTGAACATATGTATACGTGTGTTTGATAGTCTGGAGGTCCTACTTGGGATGTGCCAAAAGGAAGATTAGATGGGAGAATCTCCATGGCAAGTGATACTAGACAATTACCAGGTCCTGTCTTCAACATCTCTCGGTTACAGCAAAATTTCGCTCAAAGAGGCCTTTCCATGGAAGATCTTGTCGCTCTCTCAGGTACTAACACACATCCATAAGCTTGGCAATCCAACAGCCATTGCAAAGGCAAATCATCAGAAATTACCCATCTGCTAAATACATATTCAATCTGGGATTAGTTTAGTAGTGAATAATACTCATTTTCTTGCACTTGGAAATCTTGTTTCAGGAGGACACACTCTAGGGTTCTCTCATTGTTCATCGTTCCAGAACAGAATCCACAACTTCGATGCCTCTCACGACGTCGACCCAACGATGAGTCCAATCTTCGCAGCCAGTTTAAGACAAGTTTGTCCGGTGCACAACAAAGTCAGGAACGCCGGTTCTCCTTTAGACTCTACATCGACAGTGTTCGACAACTCCTATTACAAGCTACTTCTACAAGGCAGGAGCGTCTTCTCGTCCGACCAAGCTCTGCTCACTACACCAAAAACTAAGGCATTGGTGTCCAAATTTGCGAGCTCCCAAGAAGAGTTCGAGAAGGCTTTTGTCAAGTCCATGATCAAAATGAGCAGCATCTCTGGTGGACAGGAGATTAGGTTAGATTGTAAGGTCACTAGGTGATGATGTTCTTTCCTTTTTGTGTGTGATCTGTGATTTGAATTGTTTTGGAACGACCAAAAGCAATAAAACGGTTCACTTGAGTCTTGTGATATGAGATTGAGGAAATGCTTCGTTGATGCCATTAATGGCCAATTAATGAAAAGTGAGTATTTTGTTTTTTTTTTTGAAAAAAAAAAGTGAGTATTTTGTTATAAAGTCAATAGTTTGATACACTAATTAATTAGTGGTGGATCATTTCTTTAAAATATTTTTAACACTAATTAATTAAAATATAATTTATTTATTAATTAAAATATTGTATTAAATTATTGTAATTTATTAATTACAGTATAACTAATTAAATTATAATAAATTAATTATAATAAAATTTTATTTCTTAATTTTTTTACAAATCAACTACTGTCAATAATTGTTGAGACCCGATCCGAGAATCGGATCCCAACCGGAAAACGAAAACGGAAAAGTGAAACAAAGTGCGGAAAGTCGCGAATTGGAATACGAATAACAAAGTGGAGGCAAGCGAAATAGTCAAACTGAAACCAACATCGACATCCGTTTCAAACACGAAGCATAGCAAACTGATCGCATTGGAAACACTAAGACATTCCAAATCCGGTCTAATTTTTTTTTCATTCTTATTAATCATTCCTTTTCTCTTTAATCAATCTCCTACAACTCAAAACAATACAATTTCCCATTTGGAAATTTAACCATTCCAAA
>JANJEY010000006.1:1045636-1059899 GCA_024703695.1 Erythroxylum cataractarum
ATTAATAATTTGTTAATAAATATTATATAAGATATTAAATAAATTTATTTAATTAAAAATAATTTATCTTTAAGTTTGATCTAAAATCTAATTATTATCAGTGATAAAAATATAATTATATTAACATTAATAACCAAACAAAATTTTGTTTTTATTTTAAAGAAAAACAAAAACTAAAAACTAAAAACTGAAACTAAAAACTGCAACAGAAAAATAGAAGTAGAATCAAACAGTTCCTTAGATTTGACCCTTGGCTTGACCAGAATAACAAAAACGATTTCGTTTTGTAATATTCTTTTTTAAAAATAAGGATGAGCCTGCCACAGTGTCATCCAACCAAGGGTTGGGTTGGGCCGTCCGACCCATTAACATATTTATCTCAATTTGATATTTAAAATTTAAAAATAATTAAATTAGGTCCAAACTTGATTGAGTTTCACATGTCTAAGTTCGATTGGCTTGATGTCATCCTTCTTCATACCTGCTCGATCCATTGACATCCTTATTAGATCTATCTCAATTTGATATTTAAAATTTTTAAGTAAAATGATATTATTTTTAAATTTAAAATTTAAAAATAATTAAACTAAGTTTAGCCTTGATCAAGTTTCACATGTCTAAGTTGATTGGCTCGGTGTCATTCCTATTTGTATCCGACCGATCTATTGACATCCCTATTAGATCTATCTCAATTTGATATTTAAATTTTTTAAGTAAAATGATATTAATTTTAAATTTTAAATTTAAAAATAATTAAACTAGGTCTAAACTTAATCGGTTTTCGCATGTCTAAGTTCAATTGGCTTGATGTCACCCTTATTTGTACCCATATAATTTCTATTATAAATATGCCTATGGGAAAAAATCCAAAAAAATTTCATTGTGCACTTTTAAGTGATAAAGACATATGAATAATGAGAAAGTATATGGTTAAATTTTATTTTAATAATTGCATATTTTTATTTTTTATGGTGTTTTATTAGTGATTATTGATATTCATTAATTACTTATCATTATCTTTTTCTATATGAATTTTATATTGTGATAACTAATTGAACACAATTGGAGGATTCTGCATCACTATTTTTCTCGTCACATCTACACATGGATCTACAGAAACAGTTTCTCTACTATGTAGGAGTAAGGCTGCGTACTATCAGACCTTTCCAGATTCGACTTCACTGAGAGTCTTCAGACTGGTTGTGATGATGATGATGATCATGAATTAGAGGATTTTGGAGTTTACATAATTGCCGGCAAGTGCAAAAGGTTAAGAAATCACCGCTAGGGTAACTTCTAAGTTATGTTTCAAAACTAATGGTTAAAAACTTATCTAATTCTGTCAATTCAATCGTAAAATTTTAATTTTTTTAGTTTATTTTTAACTTTTCGGTTCAATAATAACTTTATTTGTCAAAATCAATTGATTTATTAATTAATGTTCAATTTTTATAAATTTATCAATTTTTATAAATCAAAATAAATAAATAAATTTTATTTAACGATCTATTTTATCAATTAAATGTCAAATTCTTTGATGGTTCATGATAATATATTCCAACCATATTTAAATTCATTAATTTTATTCAATTTTTAATTAATTATATAGTGTTATAATACTGATTAAATTTTTTTAACCTTAAATTTTTTATTTTATTAGTTTAACTTTTAGTCTAATTTTTAAAACATCATCTAAAATTGGCATGTGATTTTAAATTACTTCACCAGAGATTGTTCTTATGTGTTTATTAATTTAAAGTTTTAATGTTTGAAAGTTGCTTTTTTCGTTTTAATTATAATTTAGGGGTGAAAATATAATAAATATATATCAGTTAAATTGGGTTTGACTTTGAATTTACTGATATGTTCAAACATGGACAAAAAGATGATAATATTTTAAAATCAAAGTAATGTACAAATATTATTTTTTAAATTCAAAGATAATTTTTTAAAAATGATCGTTAATAAATCAAATTGGAACTTGTACTTAGTTGCAAGTTGCTTTAGGTAGCAACTAGACACACATTTCTGTTCATGATAATCCTTGTTTTGAGCTTGTTCTCTCGCCAACGAAAGCCGGAGGCTAAGTTGATTCTAATTCTTTAGTTTAGTTTAGTTCCTAGGACATGACTACATAGGCGAATCAGGAGACATTGCTCGTCATCTCACTAAGTTTCCATCTCTCACTTCAATCTTCCGTGCTTCCCAGAAGCTTGGAAACAGACGACAACCTCTGGACATCAGAAACAGTGTTGTTCATCTTCAAATTCCCCACCTACATGCATGAGTTTCCAACCCTTTGCTCCATCTTCAGGAACAGCTCCATCAAGCAGGAAATCCATGGAAGAAGTTTGGAAAGAGATAAACTTGGCTTCACTTCAGGATCACACTAACTACTCAGCCAGAAGAATACACACGCACCACTCTTCTTCTCCTGGTACTGTTCTTCAGGATTTCTTGGCTAGACCTTTCAACAAAGACCAATCGTCTTTGGTTCCATCTGCTGAGCCATCGTCGAACCGTGGTCCTGATTTCTTTAAATCCTTGGAGACTCCATATCCAGCTACTGTTCTGAGCTTGAACTCGGGTGCTCATCTTGATTATCTTAAAAGTTCTTCGAGGACCACAGTAAACCCTCGATTGCTTGGTCTTGTAGAGCGTAGTACACCATCTTTTGATTCTTCTTTGGACTCTCCTGTCCAAGGTCTAGGTGGTTTACCGTTCTCTTTCAGTTGCAAGAAAAGATCGTCGGAAAATGATGATAATTCCGGTGATCGGAGACATAAACGAATGATCAAGAACAGAGAATCAGCTGCTCGGTCCAGGGCGAGAAAGCAGGCATCTTTCTGTCCATTGTCTCGTTGTCATATTCCATTTCAATAAAAGATTCAAGAAACCAAAAAAAAAAAAAAAAAGAAAGCGAATCCTTTCAAAAGGTTTGATCTTGACTTGCCACTAACAAGTAGTTGCTTTTATTTCTGTTTTTCCAAAACTTGTGCAGGCTTACACGAATGAATTAGAACTTGAAGTTGCTCATTTAATTGAAGAGAACGCCAAGCTTAGAAGGCAACAAGAAAAGGTTAAATCTGTTCTTCAACTTTAAACTAAACACAAGACATTTTAATGCTTTGAAAAAGACTCTTAGGACTGTTTGTGTTCTTTTGTGTTTTACAGATTTTGGCAGTCACTGGTCAGCTTCCAAAAAAACATACCCTCTATAGAACATTAACAGCTCCATTTTAAGAAGTAAGCAAAGCAACCATTTTCATCATCGTCTTCTTCTTCTTCTTCTTCTTCTGATCTTCTGCGTCAATTGAGTTTTCTTTTTTCTTTTTTCTCCAATGAGGGTAGGTTGTGATGGGACCAAGAGATGAAATGCTTCATGAAAGAACATCATTTTGCTTGGTATTGTTTGGCTATTTTAATTTGTAAGTGGTAAGATGGGACATGATTAGCTTATCCGTATCACCATCAAGGTACTAAACCTTATCTACCCCTTCCTTCTTTGTACCTTTCTTCTTACCCCTTTCCACCTATTATTTTTCTCATTATTGGTAAGATTCTGATGCATGATCACCAAGAAAAATATTGTTATCTTTCCCACTTTAATGGGTACTTCCTGTTTTTTTGTCTACCTCTTACTCTTGTATATGGAATGGTTGATACTTGTAGACCACATGTTCAAGAAATAATCACCTGTCAAGCATGAAAGATTCTTAATCTGGTATAATTATAAATTGCAAATGGTAAGGTTAGTTGACTAAAAATTTATAGATTCAACTTATAGAAATAATTTTTTTGTAAAATGTAAGAAGGAATGCTTACTTAAAACATAAGTTTAATAGGTTTCAGAATCTAAGTTTAGAATTCACAAAAACATGCTTCTGAATAAGGCAACCAGCGTTATGTAATTTGCTTCTTATTATATTCAACCTAAACATAATTCTAATAAGCTTTAGAATCGCTTTAATGTGTAGAATTCACAAAAAAGTGGTCTAGAATAAGGCCAACTTGTCTTAAATATGTCTTAAGACATTTGAAGAAAACCGAATGGTGTACTACTAATTCCGCAAAATTTTCGACTCAGATCGCAATTACTTGAAATTGTGTCTGTTGGTTATTAGACATAAAATAACTTATCAGCAATTGTAAATTTTTTCAGTACAAATAAAAACAAAAAAATTAATACGAAATTAAGCAGATCAACACTGAAATTTGGTAACATAGTTCAATACATTTTATCTACTTCTGTGAAGTTTTCACTTAATTTAATTCTTTAACTAACGACAATAATTTGATATAAGGCTTTATTAAATTGATACCACTCAACCTTGACATTATCACTCGTCTTTATTTTCTGTAAAAGAATTTCACTCTCAATAATATGACTAATTCGTGTTAACCTCAACAGATAATTTTCTCAATACTCTTCTTAAAAATAATTAATAGAAATTAACTCAAGTGATGGATCAACTAATAATAAAATCAGAAAACACTTAGACAGAAACATAATAATTTCTCTATGGATTCAACTCCTCTAAAATAGATTAGAAAATTGTTCATACAAAATAGGTTGATTTATGCACATTCCAGATTTAAGTTACAGTTGCGGCAGAAGGACTTCATGTAAGATAGATCCAACAAATAAACCTCTACACAATAATTTACTGAAGCCTTATCACGATAAGTCATACACTCAAGACAAACTAGACATTCACAACCTTTACCACATCAATTGCACAGCCTAAAACAAACAAAGGTGAAAACAATGAGATATTCGCAGCTACACATTTATGAATATAGTAAAACGTGTCTTGCGTTATTTAGCCAAGATCTCACAAAACAAATTTTTCTACACAATCAACAAGTCTTCACACACACGTTCACTTTCTAGATAACTCATTACACAAATAATCTCTAAAATCTCATAACTTCATTTCAGCCTACTTAAAAAAATCGTTATCTTCTTCACATATCCTATTTAAAATAGAATTTTATTACAACTTAATCATTATCCAAAAATTCAACAAACTTATCTTCTTCACTTATCGTACTTAAAATAAAATTTTATCACAACTGAACCATCATCTAAAAATTTAACAAGTTAATCGTGCCTAATTTAAATTCAATCAATTTGGATGTAAAACTAAGTTATTTGCTAGGTCCAATTATCCAAAAATACCAAAATTTAATAATAAAATATATATCATATATCTTAACATCATTGTTTCTTTCTAAAATGGATCATGAGTAAACATACATGCATGCTCCAAACCGTGTAACTATATACTCCTCTATGCAAATGAATACCAGCACTAGCACGCCCGTATCGCGGATTATGTCCTTCTGCTGATAGTATCAGTCATATATTAACACGTTGGTATTCCATCAAAAGCTGTCAGGAAACTTGTATGTTGGACATATGTACGAGTAATAAAAACTAAGCAGCAAGTGTTGTTGGGTAGTGCTTATTGCTACTGTACTATGGGATGGAACAAATTTATGAGCTTAAAGCTGTTAGATTGCGATAGGGGGCTGAAACCTTTGGTACTGTGTGCTCCGACTGATATCAAACAGGTGCTTTGTTTTTTCACCATTTTCAGGGGGTTGTCAGGTTCTCTGGCTTGGCAATGGCTCTGATTGTCTTGTTAATTTTTCAGGATTTTATTATAGAAAGAAGAAGATGGCAATAATGTTATAATTAGTTCATATAAAAAAGTTTTCATGGTACTTAGTCTCCATAATCACACTAGTTAATTGAAGATCACTCTCGAGCACTAAAGGTTAAAGCTAATGTATTAATAATTGTACCTTTTTTTAAAAAATTGTCATTTTTTAAGAAAATCCAATGCGCTTTGCCCTGAAAATGGAGGGCAAATCATCCGTTCTCATTAGTCTGTATCTATTCTATTTTATAAAAATCCATCAATTCAATAAATAGGACCTACAAAAATTGAATGACTGAGTGACTTGAAAAAATGAAGATCAGGGTATTTGGGAACAGACAATCTATCTTTTTTTACGAGGAATTGGTGTTTTTTTGAAGATATTGGAAATAATTTTTTTATTAACTAGGAGTAAAGTTTTGTACTATTGAACCTTTTCATACCATACGTATTAGCAAAATTTTTATTAAATTGTTGTTGTATATTAAAAAAACTTCATCCAAAGAATAATAGGAATTACAATTTTTTTAGCCTCAACTTGACTTGAAGTCAACTGGTTTAGTATGAGTTGATTAGATCTTAATCCTAAAATTTTCAAATAAAATGACTTTATTTTTTTATATATTTTAAATGTTTAAATAAAATGACTTCATTTTTAATAAAATAATTTTATTTTGATTTTTTTAAAATAAAAAAATATTTAATTGAGCTTAAGCTAACTCAAGATCAAATCGGGGGCTTCGGACCTAATCGGACTTCGAGTCTGGTTTAAACTTGAATACAAATTTTTTTTTTGTATAAAGAAAAAAAATACACAGGTCACTAAATGAGACGAGGGAAACAACGTCCATACAGATCCTCTAAAATGAGATTAAGGCACTCTGTACTGTAAGTATTACATCAAAATAGGTGATTCTAATGTCCACTTGATCAGCCTGAATAGTGAGTCAGTGGACACATTTATTATCCTCTCCGTACACATACCAATAAACAACATAACAATTTCGGTTGATCGAATACAAAATTTTGAGTTTGAGTAAGAGTCTAAGTTGACCCGACCACCGAACCTGTGCTGATCCCAAAAGATGAAGTGTCCTCAGACGTCTCAATCTATTGGGCTGGCAAAAGGGCAGTAATATTCCTGACTCCTGAGAGACGTCCAGCGGTTTGATTTGGCCATTCATTGCATCAATATGATGGGTAGTTGGAAAGTTTACAAAAAGTACACATTTATTTATTATATATTATTATTGTGCTTAAGATTAGATTGGATCGAAACAATATGTTTGAAACTTGAACAAATTTGTGTTTGAGTCTGCTTATTTAGCTAGAATCGGATTTATGCTTCAATCTAATAAAATTTTTAAGTTAGAATTGAGAAATTTATGTTTGAGCTTGCTTATTTAGCTCGAATTGGATTCATGCTTGAATCGATTATAAATTTTAAATTAAAATATTTTAAAAAGTTTGAATCAATTTAATTTATTATTATTTTAATAAATAAAGATTAATTTTTTTACATAAATTATATTATTGTTTTTATTAGAATATGAAGATCTATAATTACAAGAATAATACAAATTACTCTCGATTTTATTTTTTATTTTTCATTATTTCATACTAACGAGTCTTTTAATTTTAGGTCCACGATATCCTAAGAATCTATGTATATTCACAATTTCATAGTTTCAACAATTATTACTGTCTCCTTGTAATTGTAAATAAGTGGAAAACATTATAATATTCATCAAATCCACAAATTCTCAAGATCTTCATGTCTAATGGGGAAGGGGGTTCTCTGTCCCCCTTCCTCGGGCCCTATTCTGACCTTGGAGTATCTGAGCCATCCACTCAAGTGGGTCCCACCTGAGTGGATGACTTAGATGCTCCAGGGCCAGAATAGGGTCCCACCTGAGTGGATGACTTAGATGCTCCAGGGCCAGAATAGGGGGCCAGAGGATCTGGCCTCGTCTAATGGATCAGTTTTTAATCATCACCAAAAACAAAAAAAAGCTTTCCTTTTATCATATCATGTCTAAAGCAAATGTGCACGTCAGGATATTAATTTAAAATAATCATTTCGCGTCAATTCAAATATGCAATTTTAAAAAGGTTGAATTTGGTTTAAAATTTTACCCAATTTGAACTATCATAATTAGGCTTGAACTCAACTCGACTTTGAGCTTTTTATCGAATCTTTCATTATTTTATATTTTTTATTATTTCAAATTTAAGGTCAAATTTACAATTTTAGACTTGATGTTGGCACGCCTCAGATATCGATAAACTCTTTTTTTATTAAGTTCGATCATATTAACCTGAGAGCAGGAAACTTTATACAATAAACTATCACGGAAATAACCTCTCTATTAGATAGAGATAAGATTACGAGCTATTGGACCTTTCCAGACTTTACACCTTAGTGAAATTTCAATTGAGTATTGATGATGATTGATGACGATAACTTTTAACATGTACATTTTTCATGTCCTTGCAAAATGCTTCCCATTTAACTGGCATGACTGCTTCACATTCTCCATTTCCCTTTATTTCTTTATCACCACCAGCACCAGCACAAAGCTACCATCCCCAAGACCCTCCTATCAAATAGTAAAAGAGACAATCAAAGTGTTCTCTTATACATATTCGTTTCACGTGAATCCCTTATTTAATCCTGAACTGTGCATTTATTAAATAATTTACATAATCTCGATAATTTATTCAATATTCAATAATATGTGCAAACACTTACAAGCACTAATATCTTAGCACTATAGGTATCAATATAGTGGCAAGAAAAATTCCTCCATCCATATGACGCGGAGCTTTAAATTAGAAATCTATTTATTTATTTATTTATTATGTTTTACTTTTATTAGGACTGCAATGACGCTTTTTAATCCTTGTATTAGGTTCTAGATCATTATAACTCATATAAATACTTCTTTATTATATTGCGGAAAAACCTTTGCTTATTTTTCAATCAAAATACTATAGTTCTCTTAAGGTTTTCGTCTATCTTTCAAGTTCTTTTCGTCAACCTGTTAATAGTTAAAGGGGAAGTGCTAGTAGGAAGCAAGCCTGAGCCCGTGGTACCTCAAGAAGTGTAATCTATATTGGAGGAGTTTGCAGATGTGACTCCAGAGGACTTACCAGTGGGATTATTGCCTATACGCGATATCCAACACCATATTGTCTTGGTTCCAAGAGCCAGTTTGCCTAATCTACCTCATTACAGGATGAGCCCAAAAGAGAATAAGATTCTACGGGAGAAAGTAAAGGAGTTGATAAGTAAAAGCCATATTTAGGAGAGTATGAATTCATGTGCAATGCCAGCATTACTTACGTCGAAGAAGGATGGGAGTTGGAGGATATGCATTGATAGTAGAGTGATCAACAAATTCACTATTGGTTATAAATTTTCCATTTCGAGACTTGATGATATGTTGGATCAGTTGAGTGGAGCCATTATTTTCTCTAAAATTGATCTTTGGAGTGGATACCATCAAATAAAAATAAGGTTTGGAGATGACTGGAAGACAACTTTCAAGACAAGGGATAACTTATATGAATGGTTGGTCATGCCTTTCAGATTATCTAACACACCTAGCACTTTTATGCATCTTATGAACTAGGTGTTGCGACCTTTCATCGATAAGTTTGTGGTTGTTTATTTTGATGATATTCTTATCTATAGTAGATCTAAGAGCATGTGGGACATTTAAGGCATGTATTCGAGGCTTTAAGAAAAAATCAATTTTATGCCAACTTGAAGAAATGCCTATTTATGTTGGAGAATTTGCTATTCCTCGGATATGTTGTGGGAAAAGATGACATTCGAGTGGATGAAGATAAAGTTAAAACCATTAGATATTGGCCTACACAAAGAACCGTTGGAAATGTGAGGAGTTTTCATGAATTGGCGATGTTCTACAGGAGGTTTATTAAGAATTTCAGTAGCATTGTAGCTCCTATTATGGACTGTCTGAAGAAAAGGAATTTTAGATGGGAAGAAGAGCAAGAACAAAGCTTCGCCATTATCAAGGAGAAACTGTGTACAACACCAATCCTAACCTTACCAGACTTTGAAAAGTTATTTGAAGTAGAGTGTGATGCGAGTGGGATAGGTATCGAGGCGTTATTATCCCAAGAGAAAAGGCTTGTGACATACTTCAGTGAGAAACTAAGCGAGGTAAGGTAAAATGGGCTATCTATGATAAGGAGTTCTAGGCCATTGTGAGGGCTTTGAAGACATAAGAGCACTACTTAATTGGAAATGAGTTTATTCTTTATACCGATCACTAAGCATTGAAGTATTTGGGAAGTCAGAAGTAGCTGAGGACCAAAATGAATGATAGAGGGTCAGCTTATGTTGACAAGTTCCCCTATAAATTTATCCATAAAGCTGGAAGAAACAATGTAGTGGCCGACGCGTTGAGTCGAGGAGGAGCCATGATTAGAACACTAACAGTTGAGATTGAAGGTTTCGAATACTTGAAAGATTTATATGTTGACGATGAAGACTTCAAAGGAATATGACAAACTTGTCAAGGAGAGAAGCCATATAAAGACTACCACATTCATGATGGGTTCCTTATGAGAGGTAACCAACTATGCCTCCCGCAGATATTAATGAGGGAGAAGGTAATTTGAGACTAACACGGAGGACGGTTAGCTAGACACTTGGGCAAAGACAAGACACTTGAGAAGGTACGTAAAAGGTATTTTTAGCCTAAATTGAGGAGAGACATTGTTTCCATTGTTTCTAGGTGCCAAATTTGTCAAACTTATAAAGGTCATGCATCAAACGCGGGTTTATACATGCCATTACTTGTGCCTGACAATATTTGGCAAGGCTTTTCTGTGGACTTTGTACTGGGTTTATCAAGAACACAAAGGGGCATGGATTCAGCTTTTATGGTAGTCGACAGATTCTCTAAGATGACACACTTTTTACCATGTAAGAAGACAGCAGATGCGATAGCCATTGCTAAACTGTTCTTCCGAAAGGTGGTAAGGCTCAATGGGGTTCCAAAATCAGTTACCTCTGATAGAGATACTAAGTTTCTGAGTCATTTATGGAGAACTTTGTGGGGTATGTTTGATTCATCCTTAAATTATAGTAGCATAGCTTACCCATAGAATGATGAACAAACTGAAGTGGTGAATAGGACTCTAGGTAATTTAGTGCGATATATTTGTCGTGATAACCCAAATAATTGGGATTTTCTTATAGCATAAGATGAGTTTGCCTATAACAATGTTATCCATAACTCTATCGATCGATCTCCATTTTTTGTGGTTTACACTTAAGGTACCAAATCATGTACCATACCTTATTTAGTTACCTAAAAATATTAACATCCATGCCAGTGTAGCTAAGTTAGCTAAAGAAACCTAAGAAATACAAGTCGAGGTAAAGGAACGACTAATGTGAAGTATAAGGCTAATATGGACCCACATAGGAAGAATCAAGTGTTTAAGGTGGGAGAACACTTGGTGGGAGATGAAGTAATGGTGTTTATGAACAAGAAGCGGATTACTAAACATCACCACAAGTTGAAGACCAAGAAGTATGGTCCATTCAAGACCGTGAAGAAAATTAATGACAATGCATATGTCATTCAGTTACCTCCGTGGATGGGTAAACCCAACCTTTAATGTTGCGAATATTTACCCCTACTTATCAAAGTGCAAGTTAGGTTATCTATAGCATAACTCGAGGTTGAGTTCTTTAAAAGTGGAGGGAACTGACACGAAGCTTAATATGATAAAATTTATTTATTTATTGTGTTTTACTTTTATTAAGACTACAGGGATTTTTTTATCCTCGTTATTAGGTTCTAGGTCATTATAACTCATATAAATACTTTTTTATTGTATTGCAGAAGAACTTTTGCCTATTTTTCAATAAAAATACTCTATTTCTCTTAACATTTTCATCTACCTTTTGAGTTCTTTATAGATCTTGGTTAGATCTGCGTATTCTGTACTCTTGGATTAGAGTACTACATTTCCGCTTGCATCACCTTCAGAATAGTTCTTTGGATTTGTTCAAGCAAGCAATGACATATCTTCCTGTATTGTTCTCTTGGTTCCATTTTATTGTGATTTTGCTACTTCGGATGTTGATCGGACGAGTAGAAGGTGAGGCCATTTATATTATTTATATGGGTGGAGTTGATCCAGGAAGTGGTTCACATATGAGTGATCAGTCCTGAGCTCACTTTTAAGACAGTAAGTTCACTACGTTGTTGTCGTTTTCTTGTTGGTTAGTTACACTAAGTTGGTATCTCGATTTCAGGTTTTTATGTTAACTCGAAGATGTTTCTTTCTTGTTGGAAATCACAATTTCAATTCCATAATAAGAACCTACAGGCATGGAATCTCAAGTTTTGTTGCTCGATTATCAGCTTTAGAGGCACAAGCTATTACTCAGAAACGTGGACTTGTATCAGTTTTTTCTAATCGTGTCTTCCAACTCCAGACAACTCACTCATGGGATTTCTTAAAGTATGAAAGTGATGTGGAAATTGAATCAAACCCGAAGTCAAACTACAAAAACTCTTCGTCTTTTAGATCTGATACAATCAATGCAATCTTAGACACAGGTGAACTTTGAGCTGATAATTTGGATTGGTGATTTGGACAGTAGCAAGCAATAAGCTGGTTTTTGATATGAAACTCTGTGAATTTTCAGGTATTTAGCCTAAATAAGAGAGTTTTAGTGACATTGATATTGGTCCAATTCCTTTACGCTGGAAAGGATCCTGAAAGGAAGCAAAAGATTTTAAGAAATCCAACTATAATAGGTAAGACGCCAAATTATTACATTCATTCAGTGCTCAAAGTTCCAAATTTGATTCTACAATCATGTCATGTGAAGGCCAACACTGAATTTTTAGTATAATTCATGCTTGAAATGATTGTTGCTTTCCATCTTTTCTTCTTTCTATTTGTTCTCCAATCAATCCATGTTCATCTTTATGTATACATAAAAGTCGATTAATAATTTTTTTTCTATTTATTCTTTTTAATTTTTATAAACAAAAGGGTCAAATTCTGTCTAACTCAACATCAATGTAAAACTTTATTTTTTTAATTTTGAATTGAGTTTCATGTCAAGTTTGAGGTTCGAGAGGTCTAACCTGCATAACTCAAACACCCAATCAAACTTAATTGCTCAAACTCTTTTTTATTCAGATCTGACCTGACCTATTCACATCTATTCATGGAACCTAATCATTAAACTCGAAAACATTGTAAGAAAAAGCAAGTCAACTGTTTGGTAGGGTAGGATATATTGTATCGAGTTTCGACCTCAGTTTTCTGCTTGATTAAGAATAATGTCCTCAACTGATAGGAAAAATAATAGAAGCAAAGCACATCAATGAGAATGGCTACCCTGATGAAGACAATGACACCAATGACGCCAATGATTAAGGTGGCAAATTCGAGACATCAAGAGATTTTGTCAAACTTGGCACCCACGCAGCTTCAACAGCTAGTCCGAGGTGCATCTTGCTATGGTTTAGTTTTAGGAATAGCGAAAGGCGGATCGCCTGAATCCAAGATTGCTTCTTACAATGTTTGCGAAGTCAGTGGATATTCAGGGTCCAGAATATTAGCAGCATTCGACGAAGCCATTTCAAATAGTGTAGATTGTTGAGGATGTGATAAATTGATAGAGTAAATCATGGGATATAGTAGTTATCCCATGATTTACTCACAGATACACTTTCCTATTATAACTGTGACTCCTCATTATATATACAATATTAGCCTAATATAGAGAAGTTACGACTTTTCTCAAAATACTAATTGTTAACATAGTATCAGAGCTTGATTCTCAAAAACCCTAACTCTCCTGGTTCTCAAAATCCTTTATGTCCCAAAACCCTAATTCCCAAATTCACCAAAAACTTTTCTTTTCAATTCAACTCAGATAGGATTGATAATTGTGATTAAGGACTGTCTTGTTCTTTCAAGTCTCTCAATTTGGGTAATTTGAACCTCAATGTGGGCTGAGAGTATGCTAATGGGTGATTGGTGACGTAGCACCACAGTGTAGCGACAATGATGGTACTGCTATTGGCACCAGAGAGACGCAGCCTGCGAGGTTGACGCTGACGAGTGAATGACCAGAGGTGGTCGCACAGTCTACGGGGGTCGACGTCGGTGAGTGAACTACTAGAAGTGGTCGTGCAGCCTGAGGGAGACGACACCAGCGAGTGAACAGTCAGAGGTGGTTGATAGGGAGATGTTGGAGAGTTAAGTTGACATTCCACCAAATATGGCAACTAGTGATCCAGAGAAGACCAGAAGTAACGATGAGAAAGTTCATACGGATGAGATTAAAAGGGCTATGATGGAGCTCTTTCTAAGTAAGGCAATGGCTGAATTAATCCATGCTCCAACCAAAATTTGTGATTGAAAATTGGAAGGTGCCAACAATTATCTTAAGAGGCATTGTTGTTTATTTTTGTCACCACAGAAAGGAACGTTGTTGTTCTGTTTTCATAACACTGGACTGTTGTTTAAAAACACTGCCGCAGGGAGCACTCTGTTTCTTTTGTAAAAAAACACAGCAGAAAAGA
>JANJEY010000006.1:1117064-1146336 GCA_024703695.1 Erythroxylum cataractarum
CCCCCAGGGTCTTGACACCAATTAAAAACAAAAAATGATCACACGCCAACTGTATATCTTGGGCCACCAAACTTTTAAGTTGATGCTCTGTTAAAAGAAAAAGTTAGTGTTAATGCTTCTAATTTTACAACAATTCAGCCTCTGTAATTGTCTAAATGATTAAATAATTGCAACTGGAGTCAAATTCATCCATGTATACACAAACAAACTTAAGCTCGTCAATCTCTTAGGACTATACAAGTTAAATATAGTCAGAATTGAATGCTTCAACGCAAATGGGTCTATATACATTCAATATGATGTTATTATAAATATCCAAGCACTAATATTGAAACAGCAACAAGTTTAAGAGGCAATCCTTGAATCTTGACACCATGAACGAAAATGTAAGTTAACACTCAATACAACCCAGGAGATGATAAAAAAGGCCTTTTCCTTGATTAATGCGAACCAATAAAGTAAACCAAAATTTAATCGATCTTAGTAATTATAAAAAAAAAAACAAAGAAACAAGCAATACGCATACAAACCCGATAAGAACCCAAAAACACAAGATTCAATCAAAAACAGAAACAATCATCTTTTCAATCAAATGAGGCATGATCAAAACATAGAAATAACAAAACTTACAAATGAAAACAAAGAAAGACAACATTGGCAAAATCCAAGTGAACCCACAAGGAATCGATAAAGAATCAGAGTCATTGATCAGGTAATGTAAGATTGTGTTAGCTCTTCCATTTTAAAGGTGAAAAGAGACAGTGGAGTAACTGTGAGTAATCAATGAAGTTATAAATGAAGTTAAATACAATAAATACAAAGAGTAGTTAATTTCTACAAACACCTACAGTATACTTCAGTTGACAGTTTTATTGCAACAAATCCATATAAACCTCAACTATTATCATACTTCATTTAATAAAATTAAATCTATCTCAGATTTCATTCATTAAATCTCATGTTGCAGGCACTAATGTTTCGTTAAATCAATTACGGCTAGAACCATCAATCAGTAGCATAGATAGCTAGAACCATCAATTAGAAGCATAGATAGCTACCTGAGTACGACTAGGCATGATGGGCTTCCTATAGAAGCTGCTGCTCCTAGCTGGGGTATCTGTCTTTCAGTCTATGCAAGTAATGATTTGGCCTCATCCCTTTCCTTCTTTAGTCTAGCAAAATAGAGAACCAACTGCTTGGAAATTGGAATCATTATTTTACTCCCTTATTGGCAACGAATTATATAAATTATAATATGTAAAAGCATATCACCAAGTACATAATACCTTTTCCTTCACCCGATGAGATTGTAACTTGGAATGTAAAGCTAATTTAATGTTAGGCGGCAAGCCTCCCTTATGTTTTGGGGAATTGAACTTGATCTTGCAACTTAAAAGCATCAAGGTTATCTTTAATGAAAATCCTTAAAACTCGATAAACCATATCATTACAAAGCCATAAGAGTATGTACAATAGGACTTTAGCACTCAAAATCAGGTTAATTAGAAAAGTCACTTATGTAACTACAGATCACAGGCCCTAAAAGCCTCATTTTACTCAGTTGAATTTTGTAAAAGCTTCCTGTTGGTTTGACTAAAGGCAATGGTGTGTGCTGCTACTCTACCTGTCGAAATACCAATTGTCTTACATCATGTGGATATCAATTTATCTGCAATTTATTGAATCTGAAACCCTTGGTAAACTTAGTTTATACACCTAAGGTTTAGCATGATTTGATGTTATCCCTGAGAAAGGAGTCATAAGCAATCATAAACACTTACACATGATGCAAGATTAAAGAAGGGTCTCGATGTTACCAACAAGAAGAGTAATAATAGTACTAGATCAATAACATTATTATCAATTCCTTTTTTCTGTCAATAGGACTTGTCCTTTCTTTCAAATCTAGAACAAGATGTAATAATGGATTATTTAAGTAATGATGGTAAAGCATATAGATCCCTTTTGAATGATAGAGAAAGCTAAATGCAGAATTATGGATGAAATGATTGAGAGAGATCAAGCTCACCATAATATCAATTTGCATAATTATATTTGCAAAATGCAAAGACAACCCAGCAGGTCCCAATCGTTGCCGATTGCTGTCAGATCCTTGGAATGTTACATGGCCATCTACAAAATGCAAGTAATAGCAATAAGCTTCAGTCATTAAGCAACAAATGATCAAATAAAAATCAAACCCAAGAAAACAACCCCTACAAAGCACAGAAGGAATCCTCATTCTATATTTCTTACTATCACAAGTGTAACTAACTTCTTTTTTCTTAATATAATAATACACCTTTGGAGAATACAGAAGTATTAGCTATCTTCATATCTTCAAAATAACAATCAATTATACATGATGAGGGCATTCATAACTGTTTTTGGAAGCTAAAGAAGTTTGAAAATAACATTAAGAAGATGACAAGCCAATTAAGAAGATGATAAACCATGTAAACATGCCAACTGTATTACATGTTCAAAAACTTGGACAAGTACATACCAAGATTTCCAAAGGTGTCATGTGTCTCCAGCAGTAGAAAATGGACAATATCTACAAGTTTCCATCACCTACCATCAAAATCAACAAATTGCATATCAATAATTGCAAACTTTAATGGGATTGCTAAAATAAAGTGGAAACATGATTTATAATTATTATTATTTTTTTTCTGTTAATTTCAACTAGTTGCCAACTATGGAATGGCATTGTTCTTGAACTTAAAACTCATGCAGGCACAGAGCATGTACAAACTAAGGATAGAGAGAGATCAAAGAAAGAATTAAGAGTGCCAAAAGTATAACAATTATAAAGTACAAATGTGATTCAATATAAAATGAAGTAAGATAAAGTTAGTAAATTGAAGTTACCTCTTCCAAACTTTGGGACCAAAGTGACTTTTTTTTAGGTTTCTCACTTGTTTCTCTGACTCTTTAGTTCTGCTCTCAAGCTTGCAAGGTTCTGACCTACAATTGTTCACAAGTTCTGAACTTACTGATCATGAATCTTGGTCTTTAAACTACTTACAGCAAGGCTACTTCAAATTTATGAAAAAGTAATGGCAGTTTATGGTATAGATAATACATTGTTTAAGAAGGAGGAATGAGCTTTATATAGGGAAATACAAAGAGAAAAGCAAGGATGCAAAGGAATGGAGCTTAAAAATGACCGGCATCTAGAAATTAGGGTACAAGAGATTAAGAATAGAGAAAGTTCACCTTCTCAATATATGGATAGAGAAAAAGAACTGCAAGAACAGGCTTTGGCACAAGTTACAATAGTTCCTCATCCAATTCATAAACATCATAGCACTCGGCCTCAGTCTTAGGGAGCCCTAAACCCCAAAAGAAATAGACAAGAAGATATTAAAATAGGAAAAAAATAAGAGAATCGAAAATCACATAACATGAACCATACTCGGCTAAACCATGAATCTGGTAAGCAATAATATTTTAGAGGGAATGAGAAAATAAGACAATCTAGAGAAGAAACTTCAATAAGTAGGACAATAATAATCAACAAAAGGTGCGTTATTTGGAAACCCTCATTGGGACCATTAACAAATATTTGACCAAAAACTAAGAAAATACTTCTAGAATTCAATAAGAGGAGGTATTTACAGAACTATTCTCTCTTAATTATCATCCCCTGTTTCCACTCGTATTCTAAAATTTGAAAACCCACTTCCCTAATTCTCCAAATCTGACTATCAACAAGTCTACAATATAGTTTTCCAAAATTTACAAGATTCAACTATGTGTGAATTTCAACATTTTCCATCGTTAGGAAAAGAAATTGGAAATATTTCCCAACATAATAAATCCACTCTTTTTGTTCCAATCGTGTCAATTATCCTACTAATTTAAGAAAAAAAATCAAAAGGTGAGTCAAATATCCAATCTGTGGAAAACCCTAAATCTCTCCATTTATAAAATCTCGGCGAACAAACAAAAAGATTAAGAAGAAAACATGGATGAGTTACCGACGTGATTCATGACATCAGGGTTAGTTTTAAGAGGAAGCCACCTCTTAGCATATGAGCTTTCATCTATAGTTGTCATTTTCTTCCTTTTCTACTATGACTTACTCTTCAATGGGATTGAAATTAACTACAAAGCTTCTCTCCATTTGGTCTATTCTTCTTCGTTGATATGTGGGAGTGAACGATAACACCATGGAGTTCGACCCATCTAAAAAAATAAGAACAATAGTCAATACTGAGCATATACAAGTTGAAATCCACACTTTTAAGATTTAGAATTTTTAGGAACCATAAAAAGGAAAATAAACACATCTAAATGATTTAAAAAATCATTTAAAATTTTTCAGAAGCGAAAAAATCTAAACTTGAAAAGATCGCTTTTGCCTTGCCTTTGGATAAACTTACGAGACGAATAATCCCTTGGAAGAAGCTGCAAAACAAATTGAAACAATATATAGTGTGAACGTCTAAGATCCGAACACATCTGTAAACTGCTTGATCTAGTTTTACTGTAAGAACAAAAAAATGTGAGAGATGCAAGAAAAGAGCCAAGGAAAGGAAGAAGACTCTAGAGAAAACGAGAAATGAGACGGTTAAGAAATAAAGCATAAAGAGGGGAAAATCGACATTAAAATAAAAACTATCAACTGATTACGTGAAAACACTCCTGTAGAGGAGCTTTTTTAAAATCAGTTGGTTGGGTTGAATTAGCCAACTCAACCAACTCATAACCAAACAACCCAAATAACTTTTTTATAAAGTCAACCAGTTAATTTGAGTCAATTAGCTATTTTGACGTTTAACTATTTTTTGGTTGATTAAACCTTACACTCTCAATCAAATCAGGTTGTTCAGTTTCAATTTAGTTTGAAAATCTAACAAGTAATATTAAGTTTCTGGTCAGACCAAAAAGCCCAGTTGAGTTTCAAATAAGGATTGGAGCCTTTAGAGTTTGAGTATATCTATTATTGCATTATATTTTTTATATTTTATTTTTATTTTATTGTCATTATTTTACATATAGATATATTGAAAACAATCTTTCTACTAAATAGAGTTAATTCTACATACTACTAGACCTCTCAAGACCACACATTTCAACTAGACTCTTACTGAATGTTATTGTTATTTGAGTTTGATTGTATATTCTAAGTCCAAGCCTATCTAGTTTTACGATTTTTATTTTTGGGTTTTTTTAAATTTCAAACTGAAATGTTATTTCTTGAAATAATGTCGAGCCTCTTGAGCTCGAGTTTCTCAGTATAAAAAATATTTAATTCAAACTTTACTTGATGAGTCTAAATTAAATTAAAAAGCTATCTGTATTAACTGTCATTTCATACATTTCGTACACTTTTATGTTCAATTTTTTCAAAGCTATTAGATCATTTTTACTATTTAAGAAACTCCTCCCTTATATGAACTTGAAAGTTTATTATACCAGTTTAACAATAAAAATTTTAAATTGATTGATTTTTTTGTTTAATTTTTAATTTTTTAATTCAATTTACTTTTATAGCTCTTAATGTTAAAAATCGACTAATTTATTAATTAATTGGTTAGTTTCGTAAATTAATCAATTTTTATAAATCAATTAATTTTCATCTAATAATTTATTTTTCAATTAAACTTCAAATTTTTTAATAAGTAAGAACAATCTCCTTTGATCATATTTCAAAATTTTTAATTTTATGATAGTTTAGTATCAGTTAAATCCTTTAAGCCTTAAACTTCTTATGTTTAACTTTTAGTCCAGTTTCAAAACATCATATATACTCTTTTTTTTAAATAGAAGAACCTGCAGTCAAGGACGGAGTCATAATGGGGGCAAGTGGGGGCACTTGCCCCACTGGCTCCAAAAGTTTTACATAAAAAAAAATATTATTTTAAGTTTTTGATCTTATAAAAAATAAAATTTTAATTGCATTAAAATTTTGCCTCCATTATAAATAAAATTTTGTTATTATTGAAATTTTATCCCTACTTAAAAAAAAATCGGATCCGTCCCTGCCCGCAGCTGTTATCTTTTAAATGCATACTGAGTAAACTTTCAAATTGACAAAATAATCTACAAATTACGTCCACCGAGTATTCTGCACTAGATAAATCTTGTATTACAAGTTCGATTAAAAAAACGTAAGTAAAAAGCATCAAACATGGAACCTTTTAAGTTTTAACTCCATACTCTTTCACTCGACTCATTAACTCGACCAAACCTTAGGGGCAAATTGCCATCCTCAAATAACCCACCCAAATCATCAGAAATCTCGGAGAATCCTTTTTTGTGACAAGGTGATAAATAGATTTGAAACCAAATCTTCGGATCTTCACAACATTTTTTCTGCGTCCATCCACATTTAATGTCACCTGTTGCCAATTTTGGTCCATCACATGCTACGGTCTCTGACTCTGAGTCCCCATCTTGTTGTCTACTATTTCGTTATTTTACATATTTATCTTTTCAACGATACTATAAGTTAAATTAATATGACAAAAATTTTCGAGCTATGATTAGAAGAGACGTTACGTACCAATCAAATAATTTAAAGTTTAATTAAAAAATTATGAAAAATTAAGTAAATTATTTTTTATAAAAATTAATTAATAAATAAAATCAACCTATTAATTAATAAAATAATTAATTTTTAATAATAAATATTATTAAAATAAATTAGACCATAAAATTAAAATCAAACAAAAAATCAATTAATTCAAAATTTTCGTAATTAAACCAAAATGGTTAAATTTTTTAATCATTAATTTTTCTTCATAAAACTTAATTATAATAAGATATTAGTCAAATCAAGAATTTTTTCATTAGAGAGCCTCGCTTCCAATCCTATCTCAGTCCGATTGTATGGTTAAGTCCGGTCGAATCAAACTCGAGTTTGAACCTTTTTTTTTTTAAATCTGACTAATTATAAGAATTTGAGCAACTAGTCTAAAGCCATATGTTTAATCTTGTTTAGACTCAACCTTAAGCCTGATTTTTTAAGCTCAAGTCAAAGTATTTTTCACGAACCTGTCCTGACTTGATGAGGTCCGGGCAAGACACAAGCAATAAGGATGATAAATGAGTTTGAACTCTAAGGCGTTTGCTATTCGACAGTGTTTGTTATTTGTTCGTGATGAAATGCTATAAGTAAGCTCTATTTTTATTGATAGTCAACTTCTTATTCATGCTTTGAACTCCAGGTCTTTAAATTTTTCTTATTTTGATCTTATTATTTCAGACTGTAAAGCTATTTTATGCATTAGAAACGATATTTTTGTTTTTTGGATTAGACGTTCGGAGAATTGGGCGCTCATTCTCTCGCTCGGGCATCTATTCTTCATAGCCATTTTTAGGTGTGAGTTGATATACCTGTCTGTATTTTAAATCATTATTCCTCAAAATAATAACTATTTCTCTCTCGTTTCAAAAAAAAAAAAAAACTCAACTTAAAATTTAAACTTCTATGAGCAATCGGGTTGCAGCTTTGCTTTGGATCTGATTAGAATCCAACTTGAGCTAAATGTTTTACATTGGATCAAGTTTCATGTTAGAGTCGAGGCAGACCAAAAAAAAAAAAAACCCAAGCCCCGTCGGACCTGTTGCAATCTTTAAAGGCCATAAATGATGTGTTCAGTCCAAGCTCTTGTCATCTTCCAGGTGATCATTGAAATTTAAAAATGTTAAGTAAGCTGTCTTTTAAACAATTTACATTGGCTTTCATTTCATCACTACATTCACCCTAAAATTTCGTAATAAAGTAAAATTTGAGAAGATCTAATAATCCGCAGCTTTATTTTTACACAATAGAGAGGTTGTTTTTGACTGGATATATAAATTTTAATAATTTAATTAAAAAATTTTGAAATAAAATATAAAGTATATTTATTCCTTTTAAAAAATAAAAATTAAGTGGCAAGTTTGGAGTTATGTCACCTACCCATATAGCATCTGGGAACCACACAAAATGTAAAGTCTCCATTTAAATTTCACCGACCCATAATATTAAATTTCCAACAACCTGACAGCCTTAAATAAACCTACCAAATGTAGGTGAGCAGCAACTTATAATTTATGTTTCTGCGAGACGACCTTAATTCTCGGGCAAAAACTCTAGAAAGACTATGTAAAAGAGTTCTCTAATTTATGTTTCATTGTACTTCACTTGACTCTGTATTAACCTAAAATGAATGGTTTAAAAATTAGAACTAAAGTTAAATTGATAAAATAGATTAAATAAAATTAAAATTTTTTAAATATGATTGAAGAGATTATTCTTATCTTTGAAAAATTTAAAGTTTAATAAAAAAATGTTATTAGATAAAAATTAATTAATTAATTTTACTTTATAAAACTTATTAATTTATAATAATTAACAAACTAACCAGTTTTTAAAAACAAAAGTTATTTAAATAAATTGGTCCGAAAAATTTGAATAATTTAAAGTTTTACAATTGAACTAACCGTATAGATTCGGTTTTTTAATCATTGCCTAAAATCAATAACAAATGAATTAAAAGCAAGAATTATTCGTTTTATTTCATAAATTTTAAGTTTTAAGATGCTGATTACAACCTTAATTTTTATTGTAATATTTGCAATTCGCATAATGGTAATAATCGTAATGTAATCCGTAATTTGGAATTTAAAATATCAAGATAATAATAAAAATAATAATAATTTCATTTTCTTTCAATTTCTTGACCAGAAATGTTAAAAAAATGAGAACCTTAAAACTATACTAAAAAGGGTACTCAAAAGTATCTCGAGCATGAACGTTGAAGCACAAAGCTGAAACTCATACAAAAGTTAGGTTACAGATAGTTGGTAACTAGACATCTTTTTTAAGAATTGACAGTGACTCTCCCCCCACTTGGATGGATGACAGAAAAAGAAAGAAAACAAAAACGACATACGATGCACAACTCGTAATGACAAGTGCGTTTCGAGTTTAAATTCAGGCTCAGGGTCGAATTCGGACCGGAACTCGACTCAGACAAGTAAACCTATGTACTTAGACACAACTGGCTCGATGAGTGTTCTATATGCCCGTTCCGTGGGATGGTAACTATCCCAAAACACATAACTAGAAGGAGCTCCACAAGGAGGAGTGAATTGATTACACAGGATAGCGACCTCCAAGTTTCCTGTACCGCAACATCCTCTGAGGGACACTTCAAAACCTGAAAGTCAAACACAAGCAAAAATGTTGTTCTTTGGCTTTCCAGTACGTGTCTTCTTGTTCATGGGTCATACCATAAGTACATGTCTTCTTGTTCATGGGTCATACCATAAGTTTTTTTTTTCCCAAAAAAATTTAACCATAATTACAAATTATAAAAATATAGGATTGTCTTTTTATTTAAAAGTTTCTAATTATTTATTTTTTAATTTAGTGTTCAAATTTTCTAAAATTTTCAATTTAATAACTAATCTTTTGAAAATTATATAAATTAGATCAAAAAGATTATTTCTGTTAATGTTATGTGTTTATTAAATACCACATGGATATCCATCTATTAGTCAGATAAGTAAAAACAAAGATTTAATCTTATTTATACAAATTTTAAAAGATTAATTGCTAAATTAAAAACTTTAAAAAAAATTTCACTAAATTTAAAAAAAATTCAAAAGATTGAACATTTATAAATATATTATCTCTAATGTTAAAGAAATCCCACATTTTGATGTAAAAAAAGAGCAAAAGTTACAAACACATCCTACAATTTTACTAAGTCTAAAATAATCTTTTTTAAAAATTATGGTATTATGAATTCTTAAAAATGAATTTTTACTAAATTTATTATTTCGAATAATAGCGATCGTACTATTTTGAAAATAGTCACTTGTACGATAATTTATGTTAAAGTAATTTAATGAAAATCGAAGGGCTTTTTTCAATTTCTAATAATAAAATTATAACAAAAATCTAAGTTTTATGTTAAAAGAGAACTGAATTTAAAGAGAGAGAGAGAAAAAACCAAAAAAAAAAAAGGGAAGAATTACCATATTTGTTTGGATTTTGTAAGACATCCATCAATGGGTTGTAAACATCTACATATACAAATCTACCATCAGGAAGGCTGCTACTAAGTGACTGCAACCTTGAGTTCAACTTGGAGTTGAATAGCTTGGCGGCTTGGTTATGGCCTTCAGCACAGTTTCTTGCTATTCCTCCTGACAAAGTTCTCTGAGATGGTACACACCCAATTGGAGGTGCACTTAAAACTACCATCCTTCGTGCTCCCATATCGTACAATTCCTGCCAAAACAAGTTCCATTCCTCTCTAAACAAAAGAACAAAACACGTTTAAATATACCAAGTTTGAGGTGGCCCGAAGCATGGTAGGATCGAGTTAACTCGGACTTCTGGTTGAACTCAGACGTAGAGTCGACCTAAGACCCGAATGGCTAACGCTTCTCATTGTAAGATGATGTTATTTTAGACGATCCAAGTATAGGTTCAAGTTGGTGACTCCAGCTTAATTGATCTTTGAGCCGTACTCTTGAGGCTCTCGTGTCAGACCTTTCCTGATCTGACTCGACTCATTGTCATACTTATAAACAAATGATCAGAACGTGATACGATCTACTGTTAACCCTATTTTGATTAATCATATTCGAAACACGTAATTTATAAGTTAATTATATGTTCTAAGAGATTTATGTACTAAGCACTCAAAAGATAATGATTAAACCCAAAAGAAAAGAACGAAAAAGTAAAGAAAATAGGGTACTAACTTAAACAGAGAGTGAGTAATTGGATTACCTGTAAGAATCTGTAAGCACAGTCAGCCATGAAAGTGGTGTAAGCAGGAACATCGTACTGTTTCCTTGCCCGAAGAGTGAAGTATGTGTTTGCTATATCGTCACTTCCTGCTACTACTAAGTATATGCTGTTCGCTACAATGAAGTTAGATTTCTCCTCCCCAGCAATCATTTTCAGCTTTCCTACGTACTCCCCAAAGTATTGCAGTTGGTCCGATAACGACAAGACTGACTGTAATAATCAATTGAATTATTTTAGGGTTAGATTCAGAAGATCTTTTTGTGATTTGATTTTTTTTAATATTTTGAAAATTAGTTTTTATCCTCATATTATTATTTAGCTATTATATAAAAAACGATGTCGCATTAAATCTGTGAAATTTTAATATTAACAATATTTGAGATTCTAAATAAACATAAAATTAATGAAATATAACAAAAAATTGTAATATAAATAAATAATTATATAGATAAGTAAATAATAATTTTCAAAACATAAAAATTAAAAAAAATCTTTAATTTTCTTCTAATTTTGTATCTGAACGATGTATTAAATTTTAATACAATTAATAAAATATAACGAAAAATACATAATAATTAAATAATAATATAGATAAGTAAATAATAATTTTTTAAACATAAAAATTGAAATTAACATGCATGTAGGTGTTTTAGACACCAGTTCTTACATAACACATACCACTAAATTGGGTGTCAAAGGGTCGTAACCTGAACCTCCTGAAGCAAAAGCCACCCCGGTCATGAGATCTTCGGGTTTCAATGTTAAGTCCAAATATGCAGGAACAGTGCCCTTAATTCCCAGTACTTCAGCTGTAATTAAACCAAGAAATTGGGAGTTATGAACTTGGAACACAAAAATTAAAGTCAAATTCCAATTTCCAGGGAAAGTTTCCGACAAAACAAGAACTGTTCCGCAGCAACTAAGAATTAACCCTAGCAGTGAGCTTCTGAGTTAGAACATGCAGGACCAGTACTCTTGCATATAAATACACTTGTACTACCAATTTCTTCAGTTAAAAGTCTTAAATTGGGTCGTGGACCACACCGTACATTACAACTCTCTTCCCCATCTTCTTAATTATACCCTATCCATTGAATCTTAATTCCTTATTAATCATCTCCTCAAAACTTATGTACGAAGAGGATGATTGCTTTTTTGTTCTTCTTTCCCCTTTTAGTGCTGCAATGTTTCAACAATTAGTAGATATCGGTCATAATACTATAAATAATTAAAAAATTATGTTTCGTATTAGCTAAAACTGAAGTAATCAGTAGAAGGGTTAGAAGAACCTAAAACTATTCCAATGCAATATTTGCTTGTTCCTACAATTGAGGAATAGAAAGTTCTTGTGGGTTTGGTACCTTACCTAAAATATCCACGGGGACTTTTCCATCGCAGAACCTGCCAGTGGAGAGCTTTCCCTGGAAATCTATTCCGTAAGGAGGAAAATCACACTTGATCAGGGTATGGAGATAGTTATTGTTTCCTGTATCAACAATGGAGTCGCCAAATGCGAATACTGCAGGAATTGTCATGTTAGGTGGCAGCTTTACCAAGGCGTTTACAGCGCATAAAAGGGCAAGATGTATTGCTAGAGAACATGATGAGAAGACATAACGAGGAAAAGAGTAAGTTGGTGATGAGAACACCATTTTTGGTCACCTTATTTAGGGGAACAAAATGGAGTGAAAAGGAGAAAGAGATACAGAGAAAGAGAGAGGTAAGGAGTTAATGTTTCAACGAAGGTTGCTTGAAATGCTCTCATATTTATAACCGAGACTTAATTTACTCACAAAAAGTTTATGGTGGAAGAGTTCCCTTACTGGTACGCACACAACGTGGAAGAAGATATCATACTTTAAGGTTGTCGAAGAGCTGATTCAAGCTAAGATTATGGAACAGTCAAAGGGTTTAATCTAGAATCTAGAGTTTGAGATTGTTTTTACTATATGCAACAGAATAAACATTAGAAGAAAGTTAGCAGGTGGAAATTGCATAATCTGTGTGCATGATTATGTGTCTAGCTAATGAATTATGCAATTAAAATCTGTGAATCATATAAGGTAGTTGATTAGTATTGGTTACAAGCATCAATCACTAGATAAGAAGAACAATGAACAAGGGGACATGGGTCTTTTTCAAATACTTATTATAGAAATCATATATATATATTTCAAACATCTTTGTCATGAACAAAAAGCTAGTCAGATATTTATTAAAAATTGCTCTAAAAAATATTTTAAACCTAAGAAATAAAATTTGAATGAAGAAATTAACGATAGCCGTAAAACTTATTATCTATATTTTGTTTAGAGAGATTTTTTAATATCTTTCATCATATTTAAAGAAAATATTAATATTTATAAGATTACAGGTTCAAATTATGAAAGCAATTTCTTTATAAAAATATTTAAAAAAACTACGTATACTTTCAAAAAATAGAAAACCTTGTATACTGATATCTGTTAATTTTAGATTTTAATGTTACATTTTATTTAAAAACTCTAATTTTAGGTTTATTTTTGATGATATTTCAAAATAAATATTGACTAAAATTTAAGGTTGAAACATATAATGTATCATGTCTTTTAAAAGCTTTTGGTTTTTATATTTAAAAAATAATCTTTTGTGTATTTTTGTTTTTTGATTTCTTTTTATTGAACGTTCAAGAAACTCAGAACAAACGCTGTCATAAATGGATTGGTCATTGTGTAGGTACAACTTGGAAAGGCCCAATTACGCATCTTTCGTCTTTTTCACAGGTACTCAGTTTTAGAAAACTATTTGAATACGTCCAGATGTTATGTCCAAAAATATGGAACAAGAGACAACGTTACGAATATCATATCAATATCAATTAAATTTTGGTACGATATTGTACCAATACATATCAGTTTTTAAATTTATAAAATAATTCTTAAATTTTTTATAATTTGTAAAATAATTCTTCAATAACTAATAATATCTCAAAAAAATTATAATAATAGAAATTTAAAATAACGATAATAATTTATTTTTATATTATTTTATATATTTTACATATAAATATTAACCACAATTAATACGAAAAAGATTATTTTATCATCATAGAAATATAAATTAAGAAAAATATAAAGTATTTAAAATATTACAATTTTATCATCTAATAAATAATAATTACATCAAAATGTCAAATAAATAGTTATTATCAACAATAAAATATAATATCTATCTTAATATTTAATTTTCAATAATAAAAATATATTTTTATCTTAATATGTAATTGTTATTAATAATAAAATATTTTATATTTATATTAACAATATTCAAAAGAAATACAAAAATTTGAATCCTTTTAATTTTCATTTTAACATAGTTTTAATTATTCTTTGTAGAAAAAACATAACTATCATTTACTATATGAATTTAAATATTATACCATTAATAATAAAAAAGAGATGATAGTGAAAAAGAGAGAGTGTAAGAGTATGAGAAAAAAAAATAAAGAGAAGAAGAAGAAGGCAGTAATGGCTGATACCAGGTGAAACATATCGGTATTTGAATCTGGTACTGAAATATCCTATTTTATACCGTTTTCGATCGGTACAATACGAAATTTATTACAATAAACAAGGTTTCATCTTAAGAAAACAAAATAATTACCTTTCAAAAAAGAATTTCTTGCAATTTTTAATTTACCTAAAATGTTTAAAAAATTGAATTGCAAGTTAAACTGATAAAATAAGAGGTTTAAGGTTTAAAATTTTAATTAACCTACTGTTATAAAACTGATTAAAAATTGAATAAAATTTAAGATTTAAAATATGATTAAAAAAGATTGTCTTTATCCATCAAATAATTTGAGATTTAATTAAAAAAAATATTTTAAATAAAAAGTAATATATTTATTTTATTTTATAAGAATTTATTAATTTATAAAAATTAATCAACTAATTAATAAGAGCTATTATGAACAGTAAGAGCTATTATAGTAAATCGAACCGATAAATTAGACGGTTCAAGATTTTGCATACTGAATCGATTGAGTGTTTTAATTATTATTTACCTATCAAATTTTATACTTCAAAATAATAAAAATGCTAAAAGTTACATATATTATTTATAATATTTTAAATTTTGTTTAGTGTACATCGAAAAAATTAGGATAAAAATATGTATAACATATAAAAAAAAGAAGCTGTAAGAGTTAACAATAAATTAATAAATAATAATCAAAACTCAACTTTGATAATTATTTCTCTTTTACTATTAATAGTCTTGGAGATCATGAAAAGCTAAGATGCTTCCTCTCATGATTAGAAACGAAGAAGTGGCTCCAAGTTGGTGGACTACCTCTATTGCAGGTAATGCTCATCTTAATCACCTCCTAATTTGATTATGATTGTATTAAGGAACATAAAGGGTCATTAATGTGACACTTAAAAGGGTCTAATATATATGGATGGATAGGTATACAACTTTGGTACTAACTAAAATTGTTCAGTTCAAGTGTAGGGTGCATATTGCTCCAGCTAGCTAGCTAGCTTGTTGGGTGAACTACCAGAAACTGATTGATGGGTAGCTTTTAGTTCATAACTTCATATGCACCAATTTCTTGGAGATATTAGCTTGGTCTCTTTAATCTGTGGACCACCTTGTACTTGGTTGATTGAAAAAAGAGCATAAAAAGTGATCTTAGGCATGCCCAAGTTGGTGGGACTCTTTTTTATAGTTGAAGAGTAATTAGTAATTGTACCTCTACAAAGGCTACTTTAAACAACAAAAATAAAACTAAAAATGATTAAAAGATATAATAAAAATTCTTATACCCTATAAGAGTGTTTTTAAGTTGCTTAAGAATCTCTAATTACCTTAAATTTTAAGATTTTGAATTATATAAACTTTTAGGAACTTTTAAACGATTACTTAGATCAAACTTATTGTTGGATAAGTTAGTAGGAGATTTATTTAGTTGCACTATGAAAATAAGAAATTAATTATATGGTCAATATTATTATTTTTAAATAAGAAAATAATATTTTTACTATTTATGGTATTAAATATTAATAGTAATTGCCAAATTTAAAGAGTTTTGTCTTTATTAACTTCCTAATTAAAGTTAAGAAACCATTAAAAATAGCAATTAAGAGGTTTTTTACTAGATTTATACTAATTGACAAATTAATTAGAAATATATCCTAAAAATTTTCATTATGCACTGTTTAGAAATTGAATCATATTAATTATTCTTTATTGAAAACTTTATGTGAAGATACACTTAACTAACCATCATTTATGTTTCTTGGTACTAGAGGTTTGACAATTTTCAATAATAACTTTATTCTTAATTAATAAAGAGATTTTTTTAAATGTACTATATATTTGGTAACATAATGCATGTTCTCATTATTCTGTTCTTATCATATTCTATAAATATCCATCTATTCAATAAATAAAACCCATATAAATTAAATAAATGGATGCTTATAAGATAGAGTAGAACAAAATAACGGGTGATTTAAACCTTTTACATATATAGTTATATACATATCAATCTCTTTCTTATAAGTTCGACCATACACAAAGATTTGATGATTGAAAGTTACGTATCAATTATTTTGTTAGTGACTAATACTGATTAAAGTCACATATCAATCAATACTACCTAAAAAAACAAATGTGATACTTTTAGAATTAAATTAATAGAAAAGATGAGACTTTGGAGCTATGTCGATATTTCCATAATCCCCTTAAATAAGAATAGAAATAAAATATTATGTTACGAGAATCCATATATGAGTAGTGTTGGTAATAGTTGACATAGAAGCTCCAAGATAGCTTAAGCCTGGTTTTTAATTGTTGCAAAATGATATTATTTTGATGTAATTGATTAACATGAGGAGCTCCAAGATAGTTGAGCCTAAAATTTAGTTGATGCAAAACTATATTATTTTGATATAACTCATCAAATTGAGGTCATTTTAATCTTAAAGTTCTTAAATTTACAAACTAAAATATTTTTTAAAGTTAAAGACTCAACTTAAATTTTGTCTATTAATTTTAAATCGGCTTGTAATTAAGATGTTATTTCTCTATACAAACTTTTATTTTAAATAGGGATGATAACGAGTCACACTAAATCAAGCTAGCAGAATCCCTAGCTTGGCCAAAAAAATTTAACTTGAGCCTGAGCTCCGAACTCACAACCCGAACTTAAGCAAACTTGAAGAACCCAAAGTTATGCTTGAATTCGGTCTAATATGATTTTTTTTCTTTTTTTCTTTTAATTTAAAATTTAGAAAACAACAATATTTTTCTTGATTCGAGTCTTGGCCCTACTCAAAACTTGAAAATTTTAAAAAAGAAAAAAAAATTCAAACTCAGTTCAAAACTTGATCAAGTAGAACCGGTCCCAACATAAGTACAAACCCTACGTTCAAAGACAAACTTTCTCTATTTCCCAACTTAAGTACAGGACATCACTGGGGTTAGTTTCCCCAGACTAGTCTAAGTACAGGACATTCATCTAGCTCTGTTTCTGTAGAGTACGGTAGATGGATTTTTAAAACAATGTGTCATCTAAGTGGGGTTGGTGGTACCCGCCATGCACAAATTGATTCATTAACGAATTAGATTCAATTATATTAATGAGATTCAATTGAATTCAATTTACACAATTTAGAACAAATTCAGTAATATTATAATTAAATTCAATTACATTGTTTGAAACATAGTCAAAATGAATTCAATTATTTCATATGACACATTTACCTCTGATTAAAAAATAATATTATTAACTAATATACATTTCCATTTGCATAGAGCAACTTATAAACATTAATTTCATTATTAGTAATATCATTAAAAAAAGTTTATTATTAAAATGAAAAGCAAAAATTAATTAAGAATGAATGAAGAATTGAAGAAGTTTCCAATGCGTATAGTCATCTTGTAGTTGTACATTTCTTATTTTAAGTCTTCTATAGGTGTAGAAATTATATTTTATCTTCAAGGGAAAAACTGGATCAATATAGGTAGAATTAGACAAAGTTGTCTTCTTCAAAGTTGTAGATTATATTTATAGCTTTTCAATGATATATAGTATGAAATTTTTGGACATCCGAGTTGGGAGACATGATTATTAGAAGATTGTGATGCTGAATAAGATGGACTTTCGGGACAACTACATTGATAGAAAATTTTAATCATTATAGAGGAAAATTTTGTTTTTAAGATCTTCATGGAAGTTGTAGTTCTAGAAATCCTCTTCAAAACGATTTTTGAATGACCTTAATCCGATATTTGTAGTGAAAGTTATGTCTTTTTTTTATCAAAACAGGTCGAAGGAAGAAAACAAAAAAGAGGAAAATCGCGATCGCGACTTTGCGGAAATTTCGCGAAAGTCGCAATCACAACCCCTGACATGAACACCTCTCACTCTTTTAGTCATAACTTTTTCATCCAACCTCTAAATGACTTAATTTTTGAAGCATTGGATTTCTAACACATTCCTCTATCTCTCCACAAAAATTTGTAACTTTTGGTATGAATTTAAAAAATATTGATTGAATCAAAGTGAGGGAATCGGTTGGAAGAGTGTGAGTTGGATATTTTTACTGAATATGCTTCAGTATTTTGGTGATATCTTAATCTGTAAAGCTTCAATTACGATGATTCTTCTCTCTAACTAAACTAGAGATATAGAGCTACAGATTATCTAAATGAATCAAATTTTAATTAGGTCTCTAAGACTTTCAATTTCTGGATGAAAATTGAGTATAGTGTACTGCTTTAGTATAACAACAGTCCGAAAGTATTTGGACTATAACTTTCAAATTTCTAAACCAAATTGAATCATTTTGAAGTCATTAGAAACTTAAGACAATAAGGCAAAAATGTCTAAAAGAAGCCAAATTGAAATTTCGATTTGAGATTTCCCAAAATCTATCCTGAAACTAAAGAAATGAGTTTTCCCATGTTTTTATAACTCCGAATGTTGGGCTCCGATTTTGGGCAACCTCAAATCAAAATTTCAATTTGGCTTCTCCGGGTGATTTTCTCCACATTGTCTTAAGTTTCTAATGACACTAAAATGATTCAATTTGGTTCAGAAATATGAAAGTTATGACCCAAACACTTTCGGACTATTGTTATACTGAAGCAATACTGAAGCAATACTGAAGCAATACACTATACTCAATTTCCATCCAGAAATTAAAAATCTTAGAGATTGAATTAAATTTTGATTCTTTCAAATAATTTGTAGCTCTATACCTCTAGTTTATTTAGAGACAAGAATTGTTGCAATTGGAGCTCTACATATTAAGATATCACCAAAATATCACCAAAATATTGAAGCATATTTAATAAAAATATCAAACTCACACTCTTCTAATCAAAAAAAGAATATGTTACTAAATACATTATATAAATAAATAATGTATCAGTGAAATAGTAAAAGTTGAAACAAAAATCGGTGTAATAGAGGGAGAGAAGTGAAGGATTGAAGAAGATGATGAGAGAGCTAATGGAGGGAGAGAAGCGTAAGGAGGTAAGAAAGAAGGTTAAGGAAAGGAAGTTGCAGAAATGGCTAAAAAGCTACGGATGAGGAGACTGATTCGTCGTGGGTATTATTGAGTTTCAACGTGAAAAATAAAGAGTAGCAGCCTTTGGAATTAAACTCACGTGAATTATACTGTAAATTTAATTTACAAAGAAAGTAGGATTTAAACCTATATATGAATTCAATTCATAACTATTTTTTAATTCAATCTTGTGATTAAATTCAATTCACCATGTTCTAAACAGGCTGTAAAACACCTCAACGGAAAGAGAATTCTCCAACCCTTACTTTCTATCTTCAACCTGAATTAGCTAGCTGTCGAAAATGACCATTCGATCTTCAAAACTGAATTACCTTAGCTGTCGAAAATGACCATTCGAATTCCAACCTTTATGCCATAAACGGCCGTACCGTCACGTGACTACTGGAGTTCATATTATTTAAGTACATTAACAAATGCTGACGTAGATTACCTCCACTGCAACGTACAAATTACAAATTCTGTTTCAATTTTCTTTATATTTTTTAAATGTTTTAAACGTTTTAATTTATTTTTTACATTATTTTTATTTTCACAGTAAAGAATATTTTTAAATATTCTATTTAAATTATCAACCAAAATTTAAAAATAAGTTGTATATAAGTTACTGCATTTTATATTTTCTTATAGTTCTATTTTTTAGAGTTCATATAATACTTTTATTTTTAGAAGATAATAGTTTAAAAAGTGTAAAATTTTTGGATTTTTTATTTTGGTATTTCATCTTTTAAACTTTAAATTTAAAATTTTAAAAATAGTACAATTCAGTTTAAAATTTCTCTTTGCTACTTTTCTATTTATTTTAAAAAATAAATAAAGATTGATAGTTAAAAAAGTTACATAATTTTTTTATATAATTTTAAATCCACGTACGAAAGAAATAAAAATTAATATAGAAAAAGTCGAAAATTTTCTCAATCAGTTAATTATATTAATAAACCGTCACCATAAACACTCAATTAAAACCTCACTTAAACGAAGAATATGATAAAATCCGATAACATACATTCTTACCCTTACTTAAAAAACAGGCTGTTTCATTAATTATATTAATAAAATGTTAATAGAAATAATAGTTTAAAATGAGTTATCTGATTTTTTTTATATGTAAACACTTCAATAAAAATTTTAAACGGTCAAATACAAAGATTTAAAATTTAAAATCGTTATGATTAATTAAGAAATTATAATGTTTTGGTGGGGGAGATTATTCAGTTTGAGCCGACTTTCCAATTCTGAACCCAACCTAAAGCCCAATCAACACAAACTTGAGTGTGGTCTTACTTCCAAAAACCACCACTCAGTTTCAGAATTGAGCAAATGCTTATTTGACCACAATCCACAAGGAAGCACAATGAAACAGTAACTTCACAACACAAATTACAAACCTGTGCAACTCCTAGAAGCAGTATTTCATGTCATAATATCAGTTGTTGAATATATAATCTCCTGTACAAGATTAGTGCTCGCTATACCCGTATTAAATGTGTCATAAAGCCCTAAATAAGGCTCCAAACAGTCCAAACCAATACCGGAAAAGCCCACCGGAATAAATGGCCGGCAATTGAGTAGTAAGACGACCTAGGCTTCACAATCAATGAGCACTTACGAGAAATGGGTGTTGACACACTCCACACTCGATCGCCTCCGATCCTGAGCTGGGAACTTGAACCTGCACAGTAAGTGATCATATCGTCAGGTGTCTAAACATATAGAGTGGAAATCCATGTCTCTGATACATTGTATGCTGCAAGAGTATGAACCTGTAAATGGACAGTGCAAGTTGGGCATGCAACTTCCTTCGTTCGCCTCCCGGATCCATCAGACTTGGATCCTGTAAAACAAATGATGCAAAGTTACACAGATGCAGCTTGAACAAAGGTTAAAAGCTAAATTGTCAAAAAGAATCACAAACAAAACAGTGTTCCACCTATCAAGAAGACAAACATCAACCGTCAAAAAAAGGTATTACCTGATGATGCTTTTCGATTCTTTTCCAGCTCCTCCTGTAAAAGGTTATCCGATTAAGTATTAGAAACAACTAAAACTAAAATTCATATCAGATTGTTTCACGCAAGTATAGCAGGAAATCTAGTGTTACTTGAAGCTTCCTGGCAAGATCCTCGTGAACATGCAACCCAGCAGGTACATTGGCAGCTTCTTTGGCATTACTCAGCCTCTGAGTTACTTCTGCCTGAAGGATAATAACATGGGAAACTTACACAATCATAATTTACCCACATAAAAAATCTGTTAGACAGTAAATAAAGGCCTTAGATGATATTTCACTTCTTGTATATTTCCTGGCCCACAAAATTTGAGAATGAGCCTAAATCTCATGGAGATACACAAACCTAACTACATAGCCTCTAAGATCTTGTGTAATCTAAATATGGTCAAACTATGAGGTTCATCAGTCATCACCATTCATTATAGTAAAAATGCACCAGAAAAGAATTATAGTAAAAATGCACCATTCTATATCACACAGCTATATAAAGAAAACAATCAGTCCTAAGAGAAATTGAATGTCAAAATTTTAAGTCTAAAAGATGGAAGTCTACCATGCAGCAGTCACAAACTCTAACAGGCTGTCCATTCTCATCAGCAGTAAGAGCAATTCTTCCTTGGGTACACTTGTCACAGAAAATGTCTCCACAGTTTCTGCAATGGTGCTGAGAAACGTAGGAAAAGGACTAGTTATTAAATATACTATAGAAGTATTACAAACAGTGAACAAGGTTCCAAAAGCCATGAAATATTAATTTACCTTGCGGAAAAAAGCCCCAAAATCAGTGCCACATGCTGTACACTTTGAAACAGCTTCATCGGGGACCTACGTATACATGATCATAAACATAACATAAATAATTTATAGTTTATGAATCAAAATGTCAACCATTCTAAACCACTTCTCCATCTGCAATCCCCTTTAATAACATACTCTTTATTCCAGAATGGGGAAGAAAGATAAAAAGTTGACAGTGAACAGGGGACCCATAATAACTGAAAAATTAAATTGTAACAAGATAAGCAGTGAAACAAATATCTTTCATAAAGCTTTGATTTACCCAATGATCCTTCTCTTCATTGCTTGGCTTCATCAAGTTCATCCAATCAAATCCTTTTTTCTTCTCTGTAGGCTGTTCAGTTGTCTTAGACAAATCCGAAGTCCTGCTAGTTCCACCCATCTCCTTGAGCTGTATTTAAAAGTGAAAAAAGAGAAATGCAATGCTTCACTATCCCTTTTTCTTTAAGTAAAAGTAAAAAACCAAGCCTAATGTAACTTGATCATTAAAATAGCAAGTAGCCCTAACCCCAAGCACTAAAGGACTCGTAACAAAATATGGTGCAACACAACAATCCCCGAATCCATTCACAGTCAAACCAGATTCTACCAAGTTCCAGAAAATGTCTAGCCAAAACTAGAATAAGAGAAATAAGATGGTGAGGTCGGCCTGCCACACAAACATTTTAGTTCCGGTTTCATAATTTTTGGAGCCGCATTCTACCTAGTAGGCATACTCAAAATATCACACATATGCCCAATGCTAATGCCACTCTTTGTTTTTGGGCACTAACCATTTTGACATAACTAAAAAGATTGAATCACTAAGTAAAATTATGGCAACTGCATAATTCGAAAACATGAAGAACATTAGGTGTCTAGGCTGAACAACCTGCACAGTAGCTGCTGTCACAGTGTCAAGAAGGGTAGTTGTCGTATAACTGTTTGATTGCAATCTGATACGCCTCGGTTCAATATCCACAGAACTCTTAGACCAGAATGCCAAAATAGATGCATCGACAATCTACAAATTAAAAAATATTGACACCAATATCACCCCAAAAGTTAGACCTAACGAAGGCTCCCAAACAAGCTAAGAAATCCAAAGATTCAACAAACTTACTTCACATCTCGTGATATTTTCCAGAGTATATATTCTCAAAGTCCGCCCAGTACTAGGATCAAGCATACGGATTCCATCCAATCCAATCTACACAAAGAAACGAGATTTAAGTCACTACCCATGTCAGGAAAACTGCAATTATAAACCAGAAACGGGAATCCATGATAGAACTTGAAAGCAGCAGTAATTCTAACTACTAAATACTATCACCAACACACTTAAACATGCAAATCAAGAACATAAACCGCATTACCTGGCAAAGAACATCGACGGTAGTCTGTCCCACACTTTCAGCTAACAACTTTACTCTAAACTTCTGGACCGCGCTTTTCACATCCTGTTGAGTCTCTGCTTTAGGCACAGCTCTAACAACCTTAGGCGACCCCGAACCTGAATTTACAGAAGAGTCCATGGCAGAAGGCAAGCTAATCGCTCTCCCATAGTCATCAAAACCAGACCACGTCGACGACTTTGGCGCGGTCCCTCTCGCTCCATAAGGCTCCACTTTCCCGCCATCATACGCATAAACCCCATCTCCGTACCCATGGTCAAGACCCAAATCGAATCGGCTCTCGGGTCGCTTGTCGACTCTCGTCTGACCAAAGCTCCCGAACTTTTCTTCCAAATACCCACCTGTCTCGTAAGGATTATCGTAGACAGGTGGGACAGTTGATCCTGTTATATTGTACGGTGCATCGTACACAGAAGAGTATGTTGGGTTTGCGCTCGGACTAGGATTGGATAAGATTGAGCTGGACGTAGGCGGTGGAGGCCCGTAATTGGGAGCCGTATGATGCTGATCGTACGGAGCGTAAAAAGATTGTTGATAGGGCACAGGCGGATCATAGAGTGGAAAACCTGGCTGTGATTGTGGTATCGGTTGTTGATTGTTAGGTGTTATTGTCGGAGGAGTATAAGATGGTGCCGATGGAGGAGAAGGAACGGAATCGAGCGTTTGAGAGAAAGGAGGGCAATTCGGGGTATAAGCGGAGGAATCGTAGTCGCCGTAACTGGCGGCGTACGGTGGCGCTGATGCGTATGAGCTTTGGTGGGGATCAATCGAATTAGGGTTGTTGGGGTTACGGTTTTGCAGGTGAGGGTGGTAATCTCCGTTGTACATCACTGAGAAATAGAGAGGGAGAGAGAAGGAGAGAGAAAGCTTCAAGTTTCTTTTTGGGGCTTGGGAAGAAGACGGGGGATGAATGATTGTCTGTAACCGCCACAGGGAGGAATATGTTGGTTCACCATTGATTCGCATGCCACGTCTGCCAATCAACTATTACCCATCAGGCTGACTTACACGCAGTTCTTGTGGGACCCGCAGAACTTTAGGCAATGCTTTTTCGAACGCCAGGTGTATTCCCACGAGAATTCGATACTGAGAAAACTCGGCCCGTACTTGACATCAGTAGTCCGCCCGGGCCTGGCTCGTGGCTCGGCTAGGAGGGTCATGAGGGCCATTTAGCCTGAACCGGCCCTAATTTTTTAATTTGTAGGAAAATTCATTAAATTAATTATAGTAACGAATTTTAATTTAATTAATTAGGAATTTCAATTTTACTTAAAGAATTTATTAATTATTAAAAGAAATAAATGGCAAAATCATATATTTATTTACTATAGTATTCTTTAGTATATACGAATGACTATCCTAATCATTTTATATGAAATGATACAATTTATAAAAATTAAGATAATATTATGACGGACAGACGAAGCTTGGATACGAGAGATTAAGAGAGCAGTCAATCATTATACTTGTTGACAGAATTGTCAATAGTTTGGATCAAAAGATTAAGAGAGCAGTCAATCATTATACTTGTTGATAGAATTGTCAATAGTTTGGATCAAATCATCTGTATGTACAAATATTATGTTTAGTGATGTAATATCAAAATTAAAGGAATATTTTAGACATGGTAATATTTTATAAATAATTAAATATATCTTCATCTTCATATATTTGATCAAAATAACATGCAATTGGTTGATTAATTTGACTAGTAGCCTCCGCATTAATAGTTGTGGCTGTATTAATAGAAAATTAAACACAATATTAGGTAAGATAATATAAAAATAGATAAAATTGTTATATTAAAAAAGGAAAGAATCTGCGTAGTGACTCGGCGGACTTGTGACGGTCGACAAGGGAACTAAGGGAGAGACAAACGATGACATGATACGAAGTAGAACAGTAGTCAACGAGAGAGACGATACTATTACGAAAGAATCAGATGGGAAGGAAAGAGGCTTGCGATTCGGGAACTTAATCAAAAGTGAAACGACATCGTTTTGCTTCTTTTTTAAGTTGTATGTTAGTTAAATGACACCCTTTTGTTTCTTATGTGAAATTTATTTGAATTACAACAAAATGACGTCGTTTTACTCATAGATATCTATCGGGCCACAAGCTGAGCAAGGGCCAACTGACCTAAACCCAAGCGCGACTTGAGTTCATTAATTTAAGCCCATGGCCCCACACGCTACCTGGCTCGTGGCTGCTTAGGCTTTTCTTACCTGGCTTAGGGCTTGACTTTACCCAGCCTTTGGCCCATTGACCACGAGTCGGGCATTTTTTCGCCACGCTTAGTTGTCCCTTATCGTTTTGACCTTTATAGTGGGCATTTTAACAAATAATATAATTTAATGCTACAAAAATAACATTAGTTATCACCTAAATGAAGAATCTAAAGAAGTTCAATAATACGCTTCTTATTCCTACTTGATAGAGAAATTATTTCCAATAGAAACCGTATGCAATTAAAAATAATGACAATACAAAAATATAAATAAATCCAATAAATAAAAATATATCAAGCAATACAATTTAAGAATTTAAGTAAGACTTTTTTTAATAAAAGGTAGTATATTCAATTAGACGAGGTGAAGCAAAATTTTACAAAATTGGAGAATACATAATAAAGGCTTAAACCTTAAAAGGACCTAGTGAAGCAAGAGTATGCATTAACTGAATAGAGTTCCGCATCTTCTTAAGGCTAATACAAGTCGGCAAGATTGAGGTGGGATAAGCAGCCTTCATCTAAAATTGTCTTAATTGAGTTAGTTTAGCTACCACCATAAGGTCATTCTTTGGTTGATTACATGCCTTTTCTTGTAAAAGAATAGGTTGATTACATGCTTGTTGTTGTAAAAAAATAGGTGCATCTTGATATGATCTTGAATAATAATCGATAGTTGTTGTGGTGTGCAAGCCATAGACTTGAATATATGATTGTTTCTCTACTTCCAAATGCTTGAGACAAGAGAAGCCAGAGCTGTAAGTATTAACCAGTCATCACCTTTCTAGGAGAGCTTAGGTTAAACACTATAATCCAAGATATCAGACCAGATTACAAGGGGTTGGGGATATCACATTTCATCATGATTAATCTCCAAATCTGATTTGAAAATGTGGAGGAAAAGAAGAGATGAATATAGGATTCGACATCATTCTTGCACAGGGTGCACTAGTTAAGGAAGCTTAGAAATCTACCAAGAAGTACAAAAAATGAAGTTGTAAAAAATTAGCAAACTTGATTCAATTTAACTTTCATTAAAAAAAATAGTGAAATTGTAAAAAATTAGTGAACTTGATTCAATTTAACTCTCATTATGTCATATATCCATTAGTAAAAATCACAATCACAAATTAATCAAATCATCTAAACCACGATACTCTTAACTCTCCAAACAATCAAATATTACTAATAAACCAAATTTAAGATTAAAAAAAGAGAGACTATCTTATTATTTAACACGTTGATGTTGGTTAATTAATGGCATCGATGACTTCATATTAGTGACGTAGTGACCCAGTGGACTTGCGATGACTGACAAAGGAGCTAGGGGAGAGACAAATAATGAAACGATACGAAGAAGAACAGTAGTTAATAAGAGAGACAATACGATTACGAAGAAGAATAAAAGAAATGAAGAATGGGATGGGAAGGAAAGAGGCTTGCGATTCAGGAACTTAATCAAAAGCAAAACGATGACGCTTTGCTTCTTTTTTCAAGTTGTATGTTAGTTAAATGACATCCTTTTGCTTCTTATGTGAATTGTTTTTGAATTATAACAAAATGACTTCGTTTTGTTCTTAGGTATCTGTCAGGCCACAAATTGCCCTAAACCAAACCTAGCCTAAGTTCATTAGTTTAAGCCCATGGCCCAACTTGTGACTTAGCTCGTGGCTACTTAAGCTTTTCTTACCTAGTATAGGGCTTAACTTTACCCAACCTTTGGCGCATTGACTATGAGTCTTCACATTAAGAATGCGGTCTTCACATTAAGTTGAACTAGCTCTAAATTCAACTGCGCTATCAAGGCCAATCAAATTCTAATAGAAGAATGTTTAACTACCGAAGAAAATACCTCATTATAATCAATTCCTTCCTTCTGAGCGTAGCCTTTAGCCATCAACCTTGCCGTGTAGCGAATATCATCTTTATCAGGAAATCCTTCTTTCTTTGCAAATACCCATTTGCATCCAATTGTCTTCTTTCCCTTTGGTAGTTGTATCAACTTTCATGTCTTATTTTTATCAAGAGATTGCATTTCCTCTTCCGTTGCACCTGCCCATCTGTCACTTTATAAACTTCGGATTGCTTTTAGGAAGGTAGATAGAACATTATCAACAACTGGAAGTGCATAAGTTACCATGTCAGTAAAACGAGCTGGTTTTTGAATTATTCGTCTCGTCCTTCTGGCAGCAATTGACTCTGATAGCTGCGGAGGTTCTTGGGTCGAAACATGTTCCTCATTTGAATCTTCTTCTTCCATAGGAGAGCTACTAGTAGTGCTTTTTGATGGGATCACCACTGTCTGTTAAAACTCCACCTGTTTTGGCATGTTCTCCACCTGCTAGGAAGTATCATAAGCCCTTTTTGAAGTTACCTTATTTAACATGACAGATTCATCAAACGTAACATCCCTGCTTGAGTTGGTTAAATTAAAGTGTTAAGGGTGTATAACAAAAAGGGCAAAATTGGCAAGTCACTTCAGGTTAAAAGGCTTTAAGGCATAAATGGACATCTTATAACCATTAAGAGCATAAATTAGAAGAAGGAAATTTTTGGCTTGTTAATAAGAGAAGAAGTAATGTGAGTATGAGAAGAGAAGAAGAAGAGGAGAAAATCAAGCTAGGGTTTTGGAGATCTTGAAGATTTGAAGCTAAACAAGTAAGTATAAGCATTAACCCTTCTTGATTTTTGGATGAACCATATTTAGTGATAATTAGAAGTAAAAATGAAGTTGAATGTGTGTAAGAAGTTGTTGATGAATGATATATGAAAATGTTTTAATCTGTTAGGGTTAATGATCAAAGAAAGATTATGATGTATTTGTAAATGATTTTGGGTTGAAATGGAGTTGAAAATGAAGTAGAAATGATGGTTTAGGTTTAAGATGGGTTATATGTGAAAGGTGGGAAGTAGAATATGGAGAATAAAACATGTTCTGCGTATTTTTCTGTCAAAGTTCGCCGCGACGAACTTGAAGGCCAACTTGAAGGATGAAGTTCGCCGCAGCCAATTCAGGGGTTCGCCACGACTTGACCTGAAAGTCTAGGTTTTGAAAGGATTATAGTTCAATTTTAGCATTTTGATTATTAAAACCTTATGAATTTATTTTAAATGTTGTTTAAATGAGAACTTGGTTTGTTATAGGAAATCAAGCAAGTCCTATCTAAGAGCAAGAGGAAAGACAACATTGAACTTAGATTGCTAAGCAAAATTAGGTGGGTAATATATTTATAGTTGTTGTATAATATGGGTAAATTATCTTACTTGCTTGTATGTTATGTGTTAAATTACTTGTTTTAAATTATGACAATTGTTAAAAATTCATTGTGATTATGATCATGTTATGCCTTGAAAATATCATGGTATTTTGTATAAATGAAAAGAGGAAAAAGCATGATGAGCATGAAAAGTATGAATGTGCGTGAAATGAGTTAAGCATTGAAATTTGATTGTGCTTGGGCAAGAGAGGAACGTTTCGTTAGTCATGTGCAC
>JANJEY010000006.1:1172894-1188997 GCA_024703695.1 Erythroxylum cataractarum
CCGGTGTGACGTAATAATTATACAATAATTATATTTAATTATATATAATATTAAAAATATTTAAAAAAATTCAAAAATAAAAAAATAATTATCGGACCAGTCTGACTGGTTTTGACCGGTTCAAACTGGGTCAATTTATAGCCGGTTTTGAAGGATAAACCGGACCGGACCACCGACTGGACCGGTCCGGGCCGGGTTTAAAAACACATCTTGCAGTAGAACTAGGACAGATGTGAGGGAAATAGAAAAATTCAAGTCCTATGAATTACTTCAAGCTGGCAATGTAGGATTACCTTTTGGAGATTAAACTTTCAAGTAGAATGTTGAAATGTGAATCCTGGCATCCATAAATTGTGTGCGATTTGTATATTCTGCAACTTCCGAAAAGCAAGCACCGTCTTTGTTGTAATTAGTAGTTGTTGCATCCTCTTATGATGTCGTTTGATATTTCAATTTCATTTTGTTGGCCAACTTTATAGTCTTCACTTACATAAGCTTTTAGTGCTGTGAACGGTTTGAACAACAAATGGTTACCATGAACTATGCATGTAAACATGATGCTTACTTCCTGCAGAGATGAGGACACATTCATGGATGCTGTGGATTTTGTGCTACAGAACTTCACTGAGATGAATAAGCTCTGGGTTCGGGTCCAACATCAGGTTTGTGTGTATGTGTGACCGCTTTCATACTCCTGGTAATGAAATGCATAACACCACAGTAGTTGCATGCCATAAAGGTAAAATGAATTATGAGAACATGATTTTTGGACATGCAGGTTTTATGGTGCTTGTGATCATTCATACTCTTTGGTGATCCTGAGTTGAGGCCCTCAATTGGGCTTTCTGGTCTGCAGGGACCTGGTCGGGTAAGAGAGAAGCGAGAAAAGGAGAGAAGCGAACTTCGTGATCTTGTAAAACTGACAATCTGCTTCTTTTTCTGGATAACCAGTTATCTCTTTGTTGTGTTCTCTACTACATTTTCACATTATCTTCTTTCTTGTTAGGTGGGAAAAAATCTGCATGTTCTCAGTCAAATAGAGGGTGTGGACCTGGAAATATACAAAGATACTGTTCTTCCCAGAGTTTTAGAGCAGGTCTGATGGCTTTAGTCTGGATTAAGCTTCTTTTACTCTTGTTGAAGTGATGTTTTGGTTGCATTTTCATAAAGCATATTTAGTCATCTTTTGTAATTGTATTGTTACATGATTGTTGTATATGTTGCCTTTTTGAAAATTTTAACTAAATATGTGTACAGGTTGTCAACTGCAAGGATGAGCTTGCTCAGTATTATTTGATGGACTGCATAATTCAGGTCTTTCCTGATGAGTACCATTTGCAGACACTTAAGACGTTGTTGGGGGCTTTCCCCCAACTTCAGGTACACTGTTTTCCATTTCTGAAGTACAATTTTGGCCATCGGAACTCTTCTGCTTATGCCTTTATTGTTTGTTCAATTTTTATCTTAAAATTTACATCTCTTTCTGCTGTTGGGTTCAGTGAATTATGTACCTTCTGATTTTGGAATCTTGTGCATGGAAACCTTTTCTGCTTGTGTATTTGATCATTCCTGTCTTCAACCAGAAACCATGTTTATTCTATTCCATACTGTGGGAAAGGATGGAGTGCTGAGCAAGACTTAAGTTTAATATGATTTGATGTAGTTGATATATTTCTCTTTAGTTCTGACCTTCGTTTGGTTTCCAGTCAACAGTTGACATCAAGACAGTACTATCACAACTGATGGATAGATTGTCTAACTATGCTGCTTCAAGTCCAGATGTAAGTCTTATTGATGCTGATCTCAAATGTTATGCTTTTGTCATACATTGACAATAGTTCTTTATCAGGTTTTGCCAGAGTTCCTGCAAGTAGAAGCCTTTACTAAATTGAGCAATGCTATTGGGAAGGTAAATCGGTTATCTTGAGTGGATAAGAAGTTCTTTAATCTTTAAATGGCATTTTGGTAATGACTAACCTAACTGCTGAAGTTCAGTTTCATTTGGACAATATAGTTCTTGTTTAAAATTTTTATCTGCAATAATCTATGCTGTCAAGGTTTGTGATTTGTATTTTAGAACCATTTGTTGAAAGCTGATTTCCATAAACATCTCACTGGCAGGTAGTTGAAGCACAAGTTGACATGCCTATTCTTGGAGCAATTACATTGTATGTTTCCCTCCTTACATTTACGCTACGCGTTCACCCTGATCGGCTAGATTATGTGGATCAAGTCCTGGTATGATATCTTGGTAGATAGAGTTATAAAATTTTCATTGTAAGTGCATGGCTTTTGACTTTTATGCCAGTTTGTCAAGTAACCATTAGAATTCTAGGCTTCCTATTTCAAGCTTCCTTTCCTATTGAATTCTTAAATGTTCACCTTTTTCATTTTCTTGACATGTTATTTACAGGGGGAATGTGTTAAGAAGCTTTCTGGCAAGGCAGAGCTCGAAGATAGCAGGGCAAAAAAACAAATTATAGCACTTCTTAGTGCTCCATTAGAAAAATACAACAATGTTGTCACTACCTTGACACTTTCAAATTATCCTCGTGTAATGGATCACCTTGATAATGAAACGAATAAAGTCATGGCAATGCTCATTGTTCAAAGCATTATGAAAAATAATACTTGCATTTCTACTGCGGACAAGGTATTCTGATCAGCTTATTCAAATCAAATCAGATATTTCCTTTGAAATTTGCTCATCGTGATCTTTCCTTTTGTAGGTTGAGGTGTTATTTGAACTAATAAAGGGACTCATCAAGGATTCTGATGGAGCTACCTTAGACAAGGTTCATTTTGAGATTCTTTTTCTGTGAAACATTCCATATTTGTAGATGTGAAGGGTTGCGATCGTTTCAAATTTCCAAGATCTTTTGCAAGAATCTAACGTATCAATTTTTGTTGTTTATGTTATACAGCTTGATGAAGAGGATTTTAAGGAAGAACAGAATTCTGTCGCTCGCCTTATACACATGCTTTATAATGATGATTCCGAAGAAATGTTGAAGGTAACCTGTCGATTTAGAGTTATTCAGGGTTGAGCATTTGCATTTTTCTTTAAAATGTTTGCTTATAGTCAGCAGCGTGCCTATGTATCATCCTTACATATTTGGTTTGCTCTTTGACCTTCAGTTGACTTACTATCTTTCAATTTGTAATTCATGTTAGATCATATGTGCTGTGAGGAAGCATATAATGACTGGAGGACCAAAGCGCTTGCCGTTCACAGTTCCTCCTCTTGTATTTTGTGCACTGAGGGTGAGTCCTCATTTCATGGTGTGTTGAAGCATATAATTGATGGTATCTTTTAGAAACATATAAGCCTATAGTTTTTTCACAAAATAAATCTTGAAGACATACCCTTAAGTCTGATAATTCTTGCTCACACTTTTTATCTCTAATGTACTAAAAGTGACTGGGCCACTTCCTGTATGCTTTTCCCTTCCAATTACAGTTAGTAAACATTAAATCCTTCTGAATGATGTGATGTGCATTTCAGCTCATTAGAAAGTTGCAAGGTCAGGATGGAGTAGTGGGGGAAGAAGTCACAGCATCACCTAAGAAAATATTTCAAATCTTGAATCAGGTAAGGTGCTTAGGTAGTTCTTCGAAGGCTTTTGGATTTGAAATAAACAAAGGCCTGTGAAAATAAAACCTTATGAATTTCTTTCTGTCGTTAGATACTTGGTCTTTATAGAAGAATTCACATAATTCTAATCTTCTGTCATTTGTTTCCTTTTCCAGATGCTTATTGGTTGTTCATTTACCTCAATCAAGTTTTATTTGTTATTTTCAATATTGTTTTATCCACTGGTGTTTTGTATCTTATTTTCTCTTCCCCCAATATATATCAATACTCCTTGCAAAATATCTGTAGCTTGTTTTGTTAGTAAAATTGATTATATTCATTTTATCAGACCTTAGAAGCTCTTTCAGCTGTTTCATCCCCGGAACTGGCATTGAGGTTGTATTTGGAATGTGCTCAGGTATGGCATACTTGCTAGTTGATAATACTTCTAGATACTGATAAAAAATATAAATCATTTGTCTTTCCAAGGGTACTCTTTACTTCTGCTTTACCCAAAAAAAAAAGGTATTATCTCTGGTTATATAACTATGAGTGGTAATAGAAGATTTCTTAAAGTCAAATGTAGAGATAATGGGCCAGGTTCAATCAGTCCAAAGCCCAATTGTTGTTTTGTCACAACTAACTAAAATGATGTCGTTTTGGTCAGTTATGCCAAAATGATGTTGTGCTGGCCTAAGCTGCTTGGGCTATTTTGGGTTGGGCAGGCCTGAGCCTGGTACCAGTCCGAACCTGGCCCGAAGCCAGGTGAAATCGGACTGGTCCAGATCGGGTTGGTTTTGCCATCCCTAAGCAAATACTTATTGGACAGGTGTAATTGTTGTCAATATCTGACCTATTATTATGTTTATTTCATAATCAGGCAGCTAATGACTGTGATCTTGAGCCAGTAGCTTATGAATTTTTCACTCAGGCATTCGTGATATATGAGGAAGAAGTTGCGGTAAATGTGCATATATCCTTCTTTCTAACAGTAGACTTAACGAGAAATCATATTCCGCAAAGAGAATAGTTCACTAGAATTCTTTTCTAATTTAAATTTGGATGGTCCACGTGATTATGTACCTTGTCTTTCAGGATTCAAAAGCACAGGTGACTGCAATACATTTAATAATTGGGTATCTGCAGAGGATGAATGTATTTGGTGTTGAGAATAGGGATACCTTGACACATAAGGCAACAGGAGTAAGTGTATACTCAACTTATGATCAATTCTTCATTCACCGTGTCAACATTTTGTCTAAGAAAACTGCTAATGACTGATTTACTTCTGTTTCCTTCTTTCTTCATCAGTATTCCGCAAAGTTACTGAAGAAACCTGATCAGTGCAGAGCAGTTTATGCATGCTCACATCTATTTTGGGTTGATGATCAAGATGGTGTCAAGGATGGAGAAAGGTTTTCTTCCTATTTGTCTTCTAATGACCTACAAATTGGTGTCATTTTACTAGATATTTTGGATTCATGCTCAGAAGTATGCATATTTGTGTCGTAGAAGAGGGATAACAATGGGCCAGGCTTGAAACCCGATTGGGGTCCAGTCAAATGGTTCGACTGGCTTTGGGCCGACCCTCCCTAGCTTGAAACCCAACCTGAATCCCGACTAACTTGGGCTTTTGAACGGGGCTGGTTTGCCAACCTTGGTAGAGGTTTACATGCATGCACTTCAGTTTTCAATATTCATATAACCGTTATTGGTCAGTGGTCTGTTGCCTTCACATGTGGCTTGAGTATCAAAATGTAAATTCGATACGCGGAATCTTACAATTATGAGTGGATCTTCTAAGTGCTTCCTACAATTTCAGGGTCCTGCTTTGCCTAAAGCGTGCCTTGAGGATTGCAAATGCAGCTCAGCAGATGGCCAATGCTACGAGGGGTAGCAGTGGACCAGTAACATTGTTTGTTGAAATATTGAATAAGTAAGTGACTTGCACCTAGGTATGGCAATGTTTCATCCCTTGCCAATTTTTTAAAAATAAAATTTAAAAATATAAAAATATAAAACAATGTAATTTTTTTAATTCGGTTCAAACTTGAGCTGCTCAGGCTTAGGTTTATTCGAGGCCTAGTTTTTCTAAGTAAAACGTTCTTGTTTTGTTTAGAATAATTGAGTTCCAAGTCAGTCTAGGCCTGAGCTTGGCTCATAGGCCGGTTCATTAAAAATAACTAAATTTAGGTCCATGGGTCAAAAAGTTGCCCTGTTCATTCAACATTGTCTATGAAACACCTCATCTGTCACTTCCTTGTTAATATTGTTCATGAATGTGTGTGTGTGGGTGTGTATATATATATATATACTTTCAGGTACATCTACTTTTTTGAGAAGGGAAACTCACAGGTCACAAGTTCTGCAATTCAAGACCTTGTAGAATTAATCAATACTGAGATGCAGAGTGACTCTACTACCTCAGATCCATCTTCAGATGCCTTCCTTGCTAGCACCCTCCGTTACATTCAATTCCAGAAACAAAAAGGTGGTATTATGGGTGAGAAATACGAGTCTATAAACGTGTAACTCACTAATGTTTCTAAATTAAGATTGTTTGTCTGGCATGCGAGTGCTTGGGTTTCAAAATGAAATTGCTGAAAATCTTTCTAATTAATAAGTTGCCTCTTGTTTCCTTTCTTTCCCTATTTTGATAAAATCATTGGCGAGACAGCCACAAGAAAAGTTCTTAAAGGTGGGAACAGAGAGGGTTGTAGAGAAAAAAAGAAAAGAAACATTTTAATAGTTTCTTCTTTGTCGATGTACATTTTCTTCGGTAGTTGATTGTGGTCCTTTGGTGTATTCACTGAACCCCAACGTCTTTTGACAATTATTTTAAGTTGGTTTCATATGCATCTGGCCTAGTGTTTCGTGTACGCATTTCAGTCTTTCTTTCTTCTGCTTTCGTTTTTTCGTCTTTGAATTTTTAGATATAAATAATAAGAGGAAAAAGGAATTATAATATGGCGTTTTGCATAGCTTGTCATTTTTCATTGTTAACTCGCACGTTTTAAAGTTCTTTATTATTTTTCATAAGCGCTTTCAAAATTTCATCATCTTTCTGGTGTTTTCGGTGATATTTGCTTACTAATAGTATCATCTGTTCACTGTTATGCCGATTTGATTCTAATGACAGGCATTCGTTTTGTATAACCTTAGTTCATACTACGATCCCGTCTGATCATATCTTTTCAATGTTTTTAGTTTAAGTTATCCTTTGTTTCTTTAATAGTGTGATATAAGAAATATTAATATATAATTTGTGATATTTAAAACCTAAATATTTATAGGTGTTGGATGACTTATTTAATAAAATATAGTTAATAAAAGGCATTGTTTAAAATTTTGAAGTATGAATAAAATAATTTAATCGTAACAATGAGTTCTCTGTCTGTCTTGTTTAAATGTTGAATAATTATTATTGAATTCAGTGCCTTTTATTTAAATGTGTTTTAATTTGATTTGTTCTTGTGTAGTGCATAAAATCTAAGGTAATCTTTTATAGTCTTAAACATATTTTGGTATTTGCTCTTTTATGATTTTAACCAAAATTCTAGTTAAATATAATAGATTTTTCTAATTTCATGAGTTCAGTTTCTTATTTTTAAATTTATTAAAAGGCATTTAAAAAAAAATTATTTCTTGCTTTGATTTGGGTTGATGCTTTGTTTTTCATATTAGTTCTTTTTATACTGTTAAGTATTTGATTTTTTATGACCTTTTCATATAATTTGAATTATATACAATGTTTTTTTAATTTTATCCTCAAATTTGGTTCATTTTTTTTAGTGGTTTTTATACTCGGTTAAGAATTGTATTATATTAATATTTTGTTTTGATTTGGTTTTTTGCATTCGCTTTCCTTTCTAATAATATTATTGGTAAATTATAAGAATTGGGTTTAATTGTTCCTCATTAATGCAAATATAATAGAAATATTGTTAATTTTGGTAATAGATTTTACTAAATAAATGATATGAAAGAAATAAAAATAAAAATCATAAATATTTTATAAAATTTTAACTTTTGTTTGCCTAATCGGAAAAAGGAAAATGATTGGGAAAAGGGGGAACATGTAAATGAGTTATTAATCTTTTAAAAAAGAGAGAAATCGCAATCATGGGATGAAAGTGAATTAAAAAACAAGTTTTATGGTTTTCAAAAAAGGGAACTTATTATGAACTTTGATTTTAGAATGTGGTAAAACTCAGTTTTTATCAAATAATTCAAGTTTATATTATATAAAACATTTTGATACAGTATACAACTTATCAAATTTTGATTAGTTCAAATTTATGGACACTTAATAAAAGATTATATTTTTTTTACACGATTATTTTAAATTGATGGAACAGTTATTATATTATATTTCTTTTTAGTGGCAATATTAAAATGAAAATATGCCAAATCTCTATAACTTAATGTAATTTTAATTCACATAGTTAACAGAATCATTAATAAAATCGTATTGCAAGAGTTCGAAAAATAATGAATTTAAAAGAAAATTATTGTAATTCCGATTAAGCACATTTTCGGACTCTAAATTATTCCCATACGTATAAAACGATAACCTGCCACCAAGTCTCAGCAGTTCTTACTGGCTATGTCCTCGAATTTCGGTTTGATTTGATTTTAATCTTCTATAAAATCTATAGAATACCAAAAATAAACATAAAGATATAAACTTAACAAGAAATTAAACGAAATAAATATCTTCTAAACAAACTGGTGATATATTTAAACATTTCAATGTAATAAAAGATTCGAAGGTTAAGTACACTAAGACACTATGAATTGACTTATATTTCAGTTTTGACGTTTTAACTATTAATTTTGTCATATTTTTTTAATTTTTCAAACACACGTAACATTGTGAACAAGGGATACAGGGAAGTTACCATACGCAGCTGCAGTAACTGGCACTGTCGTCGGCTGCAAAGAAATCGTTCTTTTAATATGAAAAAGTGTGCATGTTTTTGCAAGGAATGAAGTTGGATTACACAACATTAGAGATCTAAGACAAAGCATTAAACAGACAATTCGATGCTTCTTCTAGAGTCAGTCAGCAATACTATACAACAACAACAACGCTTCTTGCTTCTCAAAAGCAAGCACATGTAGTAGACGCATTAAGAGGGACGGTAGATAAATTGACGACTTGGGGAGTTTTAATTTTTGATTGTTAATCATTCACCTTTTTGAACATTACAGTATGGAGCAAGCTTTATGACCCTTTTTGTTCTTCTTCTTTTGCTTTGGCGGCTGAAGAACCACCTTAATAGCGGCGTCAAAAACCGCCTTTACGTTCTGCAGTTACAACATAATGGCATTAAGATCTAAGAGTACGAGACAACACGCAATGTTCATAAGCAAAAAGATCAAAGGAATAAAGCATACTTGCTGAGTTTTTGAGCTGCACTCGATGTAGGCAGCTGCCCCGATTAGCTTTCTCAGTTCCTCGCCCTACAGGTTAAAGGCAATCCAAGGCAATCAAGTAAATTTAATATGATCATATTACCGTAATGAGTTTAAAAATGATCAAGAATAGAAGAATAGTTTTGGCAGTAAGTAGGATTGGGTCCCGACCCCCTAATGCCCAAGCTTGAAAAATATTTTTTAAACTTGAGTCGGATCAAGCAAACCTTATTTCATATTGGGCCCGGTAGGACTTGAATACTGAAAACAAACCCAGGTTTAATCTATTGACTTCAGACTGGTCCAAACCGGACCAGACGAATTTGCCATCCTAGTGGACAATAAAAGCATTTCTTGTAGTCTAAACCATGAAATTCATGTATATGTACTTGAATATTGTGACCATTGTTGCATAGTTCATCCCATGTAATCTTCCTATATTCCCCCCAAAAGTTATAAAACCTTGGCACATAGTACTATATCCTCGAAAACAACATAGAAGATGATGATTTTTACCTGTGCAGTAGTAATGGACACTGCACCAGGATACTCGACAAAGAACTGCTTATCCTCCCGGAGATCTGCAATGGTAATGAACACAAGAATTAGACAACTTTCTAACGGTTTTAACCAAGTTGAGCTAGCTCAAACGCCACCCTACAATGCAAATTGGTGCAAAAGGAAAGTTAATAATCTGCAATGGGATCATTCATTATAACCTAGGGCATGATCAAGAAATAGGTTAAAACTAGGCATGGGGTTTAGCCGAAGTCAATAAGCTAGGTTCAGTTTGACTGGACTTCGAGCCAGGCTCATGCTTGGGCCAGTCCGAACTGCCTGATTGCCAGCCGAAAAGAACATCATTTTGGACTGCCTGTTCAGCTCAGGCAGCAGGTTTTTTTGGGTCAGGCCGGGCCTGCCACCCATTGTCATTCTTATTCAAAACTTAGGCCAATATCCAACCAAAATTAGCTTGTCATATCATGCAAATGGGTGTATCGCATCAAAATGAGAAAGAATAAGGGAAGAACCAAGAAAGGGTAAAAACAATTACCAAGTTTTGTGCCAACAAGAATAATTGGAACTCCAGGCGCATAATGCCTCAATTCAGGAATCCACTGAAGCAGAAACCAGTAAAGCATTTGTCACCACATGGAAACTAAAATATTTAATCCAACCAGAGAGAGCAATCCCGGCCTGGCCCAAAATCAATGAGACAGGTCCAAGTTGACAGGACCTCGGGTTTGTCCCACCCCAAGACAATATCTTCATTGGGTGGCCCGAGCTCAACCAGCGTTTGGGCCAGGTTAAGGCTGTGCTCTGAGGGGACAGGCCGGCTCAGCCTGTCGCTGTACCTAAATAAAACAACTGATCATCTCAAAGAATCATGACCATAATGAATTGAAACCTTTTTGGCGACGTTTTCATAACTGGCCTTGCTTATCAAAGAGAAAGCAAGAATGAAGACATCAGCACCTCGATAGCTCAAAGGTCTTAACCTATTGTAATCCTCCTGACCTGTTGAAGTGAGATAAGTTAAAGCTCAAAATAGAAGGCCGATTGCATCAGTGAATCAAATTATTATAGACTTTAAATTTGCATTAATTACCAGCAGTATCCCACAACCCTAAGTTGACAGTATTCCCATCCACAACCACATTTGCACTGAAATTGTCAAAAACTGTTGGAACATAATCCTGTAATTGATCATATTAACAACCTTGAGTCTATAACGAGCCAAATAGCAAGGAAATCATGAATCAAGCCACAGTGCAGTTTCTCCTCTACTATTCAATCTAATGATCCGCAGAAGTTAACAAATGACAAATGAGAGAAGCATCAAATCATTAACAAGCATTACTTTCAGTCCTGAGCTCCTACCAAAATCAGAAATAAAATGATCTGCAACCTCTTTATGGATATCTGTTTATGCCAAACCAAAGTCACCAAATCAGATTTCAGACAAAGAATCGCCACTGTCTAAAATTTCAATGGACAAAAGCTCACACCAGCATCTGGTAAAACCTTCACATAACTCTTCATTGTTTCTGTACGTCTTAAAAAACAGTGTGTGTATATATATACACACAATTTTTTGGAAACGGTTAGCACAAAAATCTTGCTGTTGATCAAATTAGACTTAAGTCAATATCGAGTCAAACAGCAAGAAATTCGTCCAATAAGCCAAACAACACATTTCTATATGAATCATTCACAGAAAGTAAATAAATCTCAAAACAATAGAAGGAATACCAGACGTCTCACAATCATTAGTTTCAACTCAAAGCTCTGAACAAAATCACGAACGAACAATCCACAACCAGAACACGTTAATCATTTTCTTCAAGTGAAGTTAAGAAATCCGATTCCAGAGGAAAAACCACCAGTCTCTAATCATGAAAATAACACTAGCATCTCGTAAGACCTTCACAGAATTCTCAAGCTAAGATGCGGAGCTTCTCAATAACTGCTCTAAACCACTAGAAAATGAGGATAAAGAATTAACAAAGTCACGTAGAAAGAAAATAGAGAGAAAGAGATGGAGAGAGTACCGTAGGAAAGGTATTGCTCGTGTAGGAGATAAGCAAGCAAGTTTTACCAACGGCGCCATCGCCGACCGTCACACACTTGATGAACCTGGAAGCACTCATCTACACCGTCCGATCTCTTCTCCTCTGCCACAATCACTACAACAACCGCCTCACTCAACCGTCACCGCCCGCGCTTTCCCCCTCCTATTTCAAGTCAAAGCTATATCCACTACTCATTACAGCTCAAGACTCACGAGATCATTCACATCAAGACTCGTCCATACAAGAACCTTAATTGCAAACACCAAAGAAACAAGAACAAGAACCAGAACTCTCTAGGAAGTTCCAGTCTCTCTCTACTCGGAGAGCAATGAGAAAGTTTGAGGGAGAGAGCGCCAAAGAAAGAGAGTGCGATCAGCTCATACTATACAACCTTTTGACAGCTATTATCTTTATTCATTTTATTTTATTGATTTAACCGGGTTTTAAGTTTTCACTAACAAGAAATAATTTAATTTTTTAAAAAATAAATAATTTATTTATAATTTTGTAAAATGATTATTTACCGATTCTTGAAATTCCATAATTCCATTCGAATATAATCATTCGAAAATCTGACAAGCATTGAGATTTGAGAATCTCTTAATTTACACCTTAATTTTACGATTCTTTTTAGAGCATTTTTATGAATTCTGGGACGTCCCAGTCGATATGTACTGTATCAAATTAAAATTAGTACCGTATATTAAGTTTTAGTATTGAGTTTAAATACAGGTCAATATCAGTCAATTTTAATACAGGTCAAGTATTAGTTGATATCGAAAATTTTTAAAAATTGAAAAAAAAAATGCAAAATTTGCAGAATTTTCCTTCCTTTTTCATACGGTTTAATGTGTCTAATTAATTTGAGATTTTTTATACAAAATAAGTAATTATTATTCTTTAATAAGACATTTATTACTATTGTGCAACGTTTTAAAAACCACAGTTTAACAGTAGCAACTATGTATTGATTTTGTTTTTAACTTTTCAATTCGATTTAATTTAATAATCTTTGTTGTTAAAAAATGATTAATTTATTATTTTTAAAAATTTATTAGTTGATGAAAAATGATTAATTTATTAATTAATTAAACAATTTTTATCAACTAATAAATTTTTAAAAACCAAAATAAACCTATTAACAACCAATTTTAGTTAAACTTAAAATTTTCAACGAGTAAGAATAATATTCTTTAATCATTTTTTAATTTTGTTTAATCTTTAACCAATTTTATGACAGTTTAATACTAATTGAATTTTTCAAACGTTAAATTTGTTATCTTATCTATTTAACTTCTGATATTAAGTAATTAAACGGTTGGGTGCATATTTTTAAATAATCTATTTAAAGAATAAAATTCTGTTAACTCAATCCGTTAATACACTCTCCCTTGCTTTTGACAATTTTGAAACTTTGTTTGGTTCAATATTATTCTTAACGGTTTAATCTTAACTGAAATTAAACTCAATCTAATCTATTACTATGTAAGATGAATTTTTATCTAAGTCTGATTTAAAATCAATTAGAGTTATTTGAGATGATTAAATTTTATGTCAAATTGGGACTTTTTATAATTTTTTTTTACTTTAGGTTAGGTTTGGACTCAAATTATCATTTGGCCTTGTTGAAAGTTCATAAATGTTAAGTAAAATGAAATGATTTTGAGTCATTTTTAAAATTTAAATTAAATTATAAAAGAAGCATAGTTGACTTACCAACAGTGTCTCAACCCTCTACAGATCGGAATGGAGTGGGTGTCTAATGAATATTTATTGGCTTTCAAGGAACGAGACCAACTACGAGGAGACACATGGGTTAGTAGCAGTTGCACATAAGTTTTTCATTTTTATTTCTTTTTTCATTTTTCCTTTTCTCTTTTACTATTATTCAAAAAAATTTATAAACAATTTAAATTTTAATTTGATTCTGCTTAATTCTGGTGAGGCTGAGCACTGCTGTTTGGATCCATGAGGTTGGTCGTTTTCAGCAAGAGAATACCTACAAAACAGCGCAAGGCACGTCGAAGGTTGATAGCTGACAAGTCTCTTCGACTCTTAAATTAGTCTTTTTGTGAAAATTTTGGTGACTATAAACAGAGAAAGTCAGGATTCTGAATGTTGTATCTGTATCATGGCAAAATACTACCTTATATATGGAATAGATATTAGGTATATGTCTTTATGTATACATGGGAGGTTTCCACTTACAAATGGGTCGTAGACGTGTGGACCTAAACCTCAGTCTAATACGACCGATCCAACCATAATTAATCAATTATTTAAGGCCGGTTAATTCCTATCCGTTTAATTAACTCCAGTTTTAAATATTAGATGGGACTCATCGTGTTGGCATTATCGTTTGATTGGTTTTGAATGTTAAGTAGTTAAGGAATACGTGCCTAGGTCTAGTCTAATTCACCTCCAAAGTGTAAGAACTAAGATCCCTTTCTGGTAAAGCGTCGGAGCAATAATGACCCACCGCCCATATTGAATTTTCAATTCATTCCCTATCAAATTCACCCAATAATATCTACAAATTAGTCAGCCTAATAAATGTCTCAAAGCCTTTCATCGTGTATAATGCCTTCAATACACCTCTTGTGTCACTTATTTAATAAATTTATTATTCGGACTCTTCTCCTAAACTTAATGTCTTAAAAATAGGATACAAAATTTAATCATGAAAAAAGAAGTTTAAAATTTAAAGGTTCAACTAATATTAAACTGTTATAAAAATGGGTATAAAGTAAAGGTTGGATAAAATTGAAAAATTAAAAATAGGGCCGAAAAAGTAGATTATCTTTTCTATCAAAAAAAGTTGAAGTTTAATTAAAAAATAAGATTATTAAAAGAAACCAGGTGATTTATTATGGATTCTAAAAATTAGTTAATTTATAAAAATTGATTGACTAAATAAAATAGTCAGATTTTAATAACAAATGTTATTAAGATAAATTAAATCAGAAGGGCAATAAAATTCCCATAAACCAATACATGCGATAGTAATATAGCGGGGCGATAACGACCGTCCACATTTGGCGTGCAAATGATAGCGGCGCGAGGGGGAGCAAGGGAGATGTCCTCTCCTTCTTACGACCTAGATCCAACTCCAGATCTGAAGACGAGGACCCAAATCCAGATCTGAAGAGCGAAGCAAGCCACAATTTAGATCAACTTGCTATGACCTACATGAGCTATGGGCAACTCCAGTGCAGACAATATGGAGAGTTTGGACAGTGGAGTGGATCATTTCACCTCATAATATTTGGAGAATTGTTAAGTGGATGGGTCAACATGTTGACTCAATTAGTAACTGTTGGGTAAAATGAGAATTCTAAGACTAAGTTGAAGTATGAAAAACAGACGATAATAATAAATTCCAGTGATAACTGTATGACAAATTAGGACATTGTGAATATTATCTTTTAGATTGTAGAACATCTTGGGGCAGAGCATGTCTTGGCAATGAAATGTAATTCTTTTACTATTGTGAAAATAGTTTCTTATTGGGAAAACAGAGATTTGGTGGAAGAGGACTGTGATTCTTTATTAGTTGTAGCCCAAGTTCTTGATACTCCATACGATTTTGTATCCAGTCTAAAATTGCAAAAAGGACATTAGCAAGGAAGAGAAGGAAATCCCAAATACCAATAATAAGTTGGGTTAAACGACCCTCATAAACAAGAAAATGTATCTTAGCACGAAACGTCAGGCTTAATCTTTCCATGGAGATGAAGCATATGTGGTATTTTTAGTTGTTTCTTTTTGTTGTCTATCTTGCATACAATTATATTGCCTTTTTTGGGGAGTTTTTTTGGTCATATTGTAAATATAATGGTAATTTTAATGCCTTGAACTCCTTGTAACATAGATATAGTTTTAACTATAGTAAAAATTCCTTTTCATTTTTCAAAAAAAAAAGAAGAAGATGAACTGAATCAAAAAGTTGATAAATTTTAATTTTTTATATTCAACTGATTGTATCAGCTCAATTTTTTAATCACAATTTAAAATTTATAACTTACCTTTTTCATTTATATCAAAATGAAGTCATCTTATCTAATCAACTTGAGCAGGATTAAATTGTCCCCTTAAATTTGAATGTCTTAAAACTTAACTAACTCAAATTTGACTTGTTAATTTTAAATTGAACTCGACTGATTGACACCAAGAATTATCACCTTATAAATGATTGATCAGTAGTTATGTGGACATGTCAAGTCAGCAGATACATCACTCACCTTCAGCTTATCCAACTATTATCTTAATTTATTGTTAAACTGATAAGGATTTTTAGGAGAGCCAAAAAGCTAGCTTATGAAGGTAGAGAGCCCAAAGTCCGTAAATCTCATATCAACTTTGTATTTAATCGATATGTGATTCAAGTCCTATACTTTGCAATTAGATCAAACCGTAACATTCGTCCCCCCATAAGGACCAATGTCCTCATTGGTCACGGCAATGTTGGTTACGGCTGACACTTTTCAGGTCACCACTCCATGGGTCACCACTTTGAGGTCTTTCTTGGTCACGGCCAC